>CM041776.1:457036944-457516273 GCA_023374045.1 Limonium bicolor | reverse complement strand
TATATATTAATACAGGATTTTTAAGAGAGAAGAGCAGGTCAAGGGGAAAACCTCATAATGCTCCTGTTCGGGAAGGGGATCCATTTTTTGGTAAAGGTATCCAACATAATTCAAGTATGTCCTCAGCGGATGCTTTCCATCACCTATAGATAACAAAATGATAAGCACGTCGATAAACCACAGAGTTTCCAGACCCCAAAAAAAAAATATGCACCATTTACATTAGAATCTGGGTAACTGGTGGCAGAATCCAGATTTGGATGAGTTGGTTGTCCACAGATTACAATCTGCAAAATAATAGCAAAAATCAACTTAACAGATTTACAACTCTGTGCAGGTAACAAATAGAGAAGATCCTGGTCCTTAAATCACCCCACTGGATAATCTCCGACTTTGCAGCTCATTGGATAGTTAAAATAGCAGAGAAGCATGGGATCTCACTCATGTACTTCTCTGTTTACAACGCTGCGACAGCAGCTTTTTTGGGACCAAAAGAATACCTAGAAGGTGAAGGCCAAAAAAGGTTGAAGGATAGAATAATTGAGATGCATCAAGAATCTTACATTGGTGGACTAGTCCATCATAGGACAGGGTCAACAAGGAAGTGAAGATATAATATTCTATTATAAAACAAGAAAATCATGCATGATGCAGTCACTTTTTTTCAATCTTTACGCTTGTCCATACATGTGGTTAAAGGATAGAATAATTGAGATGTCAGATGTGCGAGTTCCTCTTATCATGTAAAATATGTTTCTTTATCTACGCTATAATCTTTTACCAGATATATTCGAAACGAAATAAACTGTATTTGCTTGTTCCGTTGCAACTTACCTGGGTATTTGTGTGCTGAAGATGTATACTAGACTTGCTCTGATGGATATGAAATAGCTTGATGTTATTGTTTATCCATGAAAAGTTGGTGCTTAGAGACAAGAAAGCGTGGCAGTTGGCATTAACGAAAGGACTACTGTTCACAATTCATACTGCAAGTAAAACATAACAAAACAATCCAGATAATGGTCATTTGGGAATAATAAGAAGTTCAGTATCAATCATCAATAAGGATATGAACCACCAACAAAAATTTCATAATGCAAAGTTCATGAGGATATGAGTAGATAAGACACAATGTCCGCTGGCACTTGGAATAACACTTCACAATTGAAAGGTTGATAGCTACAAGCCTACAAATTCAAATTCCAAGTCATTTAGAGGTCCTCGGGTACAGCTTAGGAAGAACTCTAGAAGGATAACAGTTTAAAAAAGGAGCGATATAATTCCTCTGATTATATTTTCAGTTCTCAGAAATGGCATCTAATGTGCTCAACAATCATGAAATAATTTGATATCAAAAGGCTAATAAGTCAAAAAATTACCAGAATGCATAAGTTTTAAACGGTCTTCATCAAAAGACCAATCAAGGACCTATTGAAACTGTACCCAAACACATCATCATCATGCAGCAGTGGAACCCGAAGTACTCAATAGCCTTTCCAAAAAGAGTGTGCACAAGATAAGCAACAAAGACAAAACAAATCGGAAACACACGCGTCTCCTGTAGGTAGACAAATCACACAAATGACAGGATAGATGTAACAATTCGATGCCAAGACAGCATAGCCAAGAAATGTAAGGAAGGGTCGCGCTAAGATCAGAGACCAGACAGTAGAACTATAAACAAGAGATTATTAGGTACTAACGATTCTCAGATAAGACAGAAAATCTGATCCTCCGCAGCAAGACTAAACGCATTGAACCAAAAGTGATTTCCGGTAACGGCATGGCCATCCTAACCGTTGACATTGCCTCTGGTCGGTCCAGCAGCCTCTCGACCCTCAATTTCCTCGGCTTGATTCTGTTGCTGCAAGAAAAGATCATGAATTAGCAGTATAACCGAAGAGGTATGTAACAGAAGCTACGTAAGAAGTTGCAGGGAGCAGGAACTCAACAGATGTCTTGCGCCAGCCACCAGGGGAATTTCATTTGCTCGATAAACATTATAACCAAAATTCGATAGTTATGAGGAGACGCTCCCCCCAAAACTAGCCGTACACGAGCTGATGGCGTTGGCGATGGGGTAACTACAGTGGCACTGGCAAGAGAATGTTTTGTGGTGAAGGAATCATTGTGTCGGAAACATTTGAAGCTGAAATTTGAGCGTCCAATCCAAGTCGCGTGAAATAATTGCTGTAAACTCTTTGTTTTTTCTTTTCTTGATTTCCTTTTCTATTCAGCTGCTGACGAGAATTCAGGTACCCATGCTATGTGCATCAGAGGAGGGAGACGCAGCGAGAAAGTGTCCATAACATATCAGATCTGGGGTGTTCGGGAAATGGTGATAACTGATATGGTTTTTGAGAGCCGAAATTCTTAGCCACACAAACACGGTAAAAAACGAAAGTCAGCTTACAAATAGGACTAAATAAATTGAAATAGAAAAAATCAAGAGAGCAGGCTGATGTTTCAGTGTTGGTAGAGACGAGTGAGTTCGGCTTTCAATCGAACATCATAGGTAAGTAAAAGAAGGCATATACTCTGAAACCACACGACAAATAGAATAAACTCATAAATTTGTAGCTGTTTGTCTGACAAAAAATCTAGGGCTTGAGACAGCAATGAAACGAACGCGAGTTTCCAGAATGCAAAGAAACGAACAATCACCGATGTAGATGATGGTGGCCGGCGTCACTCTGTTGCTTGCCATGGTACGACGTGACGGTGGTGACCTTCGTTAGCCATCAATGGTGGGAGGTGGACGAAGGAGAAGGAGAAGGAGAAGAGAAGAGAGGGATGGATCGAATAGAGAAATTGGTGATGAGGAGGAAGAGTGGGGTTATTTTAGAAAGATTTTATAACACGGCTACATCAAGCCGTGTTATAAAACTCTTCAACATAAAAAACGACGACGTTCTCGTGACTTTATACCACGGCTACTCTGAACCGTGTTATAAAACTGTCGACTTTATACCACTGCTACAGGCAGCCGTGTTATAAGATCAAATTAAATTTGGTTATTTTTCTTTTGGCGGGATTTTTAGCGCCGAAAAATTGATCTTATAACACGGCTATAAATGAGCCGTGTTATAAAGTCTCGTTCCTGCAGCTCTTATAACACGGCTACAGGCAACCGTGTTATAAGATCAAATTAAATTTGATTATTTTTCTTTTGCGGGATTTTTAGCGCTGAGAAATTGATCTTATAACACGGCTATAAATGAGCCGTGTTATAAAGTCTCGTTCCTGCAGCTCTTATAACACGGCTACAGGCAGCCGTGTTATAAGATCAAATTAAATTTGGTTATTTTTCTTTTGGCGGGATTTTTAGCGCCAAAAAATTGATCTTATAACACGGCTATAAATGAGCCGTGTTTTAAAGTCTCGTTCCTGCAGGTCTTATAACACGGCTCAACGGAGCCGTGGTATAAAATCCTCGATTTTCCGCCAAAACAAACGAAACTACGTCGTTTCAAGTTCTCTTATAACACGGCTAAAATGAGTCGTGGTATAAATTCAAGAGAGCCGTGTTATATAACATTATATAACACGGTTAGCCAAAAGCCGTGTTATAAAGCCCTGTGTTATAAGACTTTTTTTCCACTAGTGTAGTTTAATTACAGTTGTTTAAATATGCACTGTTGCATTTTGATACGAACTTAGAAACGTGTATAGGATTGGGATACTTAGAATGCTCACTGTGAATGTATTTTATATTGGTTTGGGAAGGTTAGATCTATCTCTTGTTGTCACTGTGGGAAGTTGTTTCGTATTTAAGAATCTATCAGTAAGCACGTTATTACTCGTATAGGCGAGTAAGAACGGTGACACCAGTAGTTCAATTGTTGAGATTACCGCTGCGATTATAATGATAAGTAAAATGATTAGAAGCCGATTAGAGTAGGGGTGTTACAAAAGTGGTATCAGAGCGGGCTCTGATGACAAGAGATAGTAGGATTTATACAGTGAGCATAGGTTTTGGGAATACGGGAAACGTTGTGAGGATATGTGACCTTACGGGATTGACGCAATGCTTAAAGCTTGCACACCATAGTCGTAGAGGCACTTCAATATTAAACGACCGAGACTACGGTATTAGACCGAGTAAAGGTCTAACCCGTCCTCTTGACTTATGTCAGGGAGAGGTCTGGGTAACAGTACTAAGGAAGAACGCGGAGCAGCGGAGGGTGGTGAAGGTCCAGCAACCCCAAGTAACGCGAAGACGGTATGAACCGCTCGCACATGATGGGAGAACATCCCGGGAAATTTGCAATGGTATCCCACCCGCCGCAGCCCGTACCTCGAGTACTATCTAGTGAGACAATGAAATGAGAAACACCACGGAGATAACTCTCCTGATCGGGAAGACCCGATGTGGATGCTATGAGAACTACGTTAAATGTAGAGAATAAGACTTAGTGTTTTGGTAAATGTCTACCATACGAGTATGAGATAAATAATAAACAGAGGTTGTGGAGATAATTCCTGTAGGACTAATGGGGCTAGCTTGCTATAAGCAAGGCAACCCTGTCTTACATCCAGGAAAGCACTATTAGTGCGCTAGAGGGAAGTGGAAGTGAAATGACGAGTAATGGTTAGTTATGATATATGTAACGGACGGAATGGATGACCTTATAGAAGTCTCACCCGAAGCGAGTAACTCTATCCATGCAATGCTGAAGGTTCAAAATGGCCTGATGTGTATAAGGAGAGATTATGAGAGCTGTAGAAACAAGAACTCGCTAAGTTGCTATCATGCAACGCCTCGAGAGGAGAGTAGGACCTTACTACCATGGTAAACTTATGGGAACGAATGCGGGAGAGAGATTGTATTAATTTGAGTAAGAACTTTTGACTGGCACAGGAACCCGATTAGGGAATAGCACGGCACTGACACACCGTACTGGTGGCTCAGTCTGCATGGTGCACTTGCCACTGCAAGTGCCACACTGACCAAAGCATTAAATTTCAACCTGCCTTGCGCACTTGCTACAGCAAGTGCAGCAACGGTAAACTAACCCTAAAAGACCTAGTGGTCCAGGCAATTACCAATAAGCATTAAATCTTATGTGAATCCGTAATGCAATAAAGCAGGACACAACCTTCTTAAGGGCAGGGGTACGAAACCCTTGAGTTGGAGGTCGATAAAACCTCGGGAAGACCTAGCCGGTCTGACCATTAAACCTGAAAATAATACACCATTGAGTATAATATTAAAGGGGAGTAGATGAGAATAACGATAATTAGTGCCTACAAGCCTAACCCCAGTGCCGGTATGGACATTAAACGTCAATCATTACCGGTGGGCAGTGACGGGTCTTCAGGACCAGCATAACCATATCTAGAGAGTGCGCGACACTCGTGGTTAAACCACTACCATTGAACATTGCCAGAGGGCAAGAAGTGAGCTGTACGAGTCAGGACTTAAAAAAAAATAATAATAATAGTTAATAGACAGATGTGAACGTGCAATAAAAGGGGCCGATGTAATGCCCGCACCACTCACACCGGAGGTGTTGTTGACCCATTATGCTGCTAGACTCCCGTACGGAGGGCAGTGGATATAAACTAAAAAGTGAAAATTGTCTGATGACGGAAGATACCGTTACCTCAAAGAGGATGGAGGAAATATGAGTTGAATAAGAGTAAGGACTACACAATGAAGAGGAATGATTAGCGGAAACCACTAAGTTGTGGGTATCCAATTGTAACCTCAGGAGAAGGTATTAGAACCAACTAGGAATAAATTAAATAACAAGACTAACAATCATTTAACTATCAGAATAAGTATTGAGTCTGAATATCGTATGGCATAGGCCTACGGAGGGATACCTTAGTACCACCAAGGTGACCCAAAACTAGGGGGAACAAGGGTGATGACCACAAGTACTGATTAATATCAGACTAACGGGACTACCATAAGACAGGGGAAACACGAGGTGTCAACCTTTATCATGGAGTCCGGAAACACCATAGGGTGTAACCCAATAGATTGGGTAGAGTTCGAATACTAAAGACTCATATCTGAAGGCGTTAACAGCCTAGGAGCAAACGGGAGAGATAATAAATAGTTACTGATCCCCACTCACAAATACCAGATGATGAGCATGTGGAAACCAGAATTAGGGCGATAAGTCGCAAACCCTATCTTAGAGAAAGTAAAGGAAATACACATTAATAAAGGAAACCATAGAACCATAATATTAGAGCCATTATGACGATAAGGTTTAAGGATTGGGCAGCAAAAATAGCTACTCAACAATAAATTACCGAGACTAAGAGTACAATAATCACCGGGTACGAACGCTACGAGTGCACTAAACGAGACATGGACGACCACACTCCTAGGAGCTGTGGCCTGACAAACATATTAGTGTTGGGTAAGTAGTAATTAGCAGTATGGTACCCCATGCATGTAAACGAGTAGTGTAAGGACCCAGGAGGTAATCAACTCTGTGTCTAAGTCAGCGAATGGAACCCTGGCTAGGTAAACCATGTAATGACGAGAGAGATCTCAGTCAAACTAGCAAGGTTAGGAAAATCAAGGATAGCTCAATAATAAGGTGACAATAAGGTCGCAACTCCACAATGGAGGAGTTAGAACACAAGTTTTGAGGATTTTAGTAAACGAGGAAACTAAGGCCAATTTAATGGAAATGGCAAGTTGAACCCATGAATGAGAAGAGGAATTGTGGTATCTAAGGAAGTTATATTAGAGAAACCTTTGTGATAATAAATGCTACCAAAAAGGGGGGCATAGAGAGAGTTATCCCACGCGCTGAAAGCGCTGCGATGATGTCGCACTAAATAATAATAACCACATGCTCAAGCCATAAAACGTTAGTATGTTAGTACCAATTAGGGCTGAACAGAAAATGAACCAAGCTAAAACCCACAGTCATATTGTATGTTTACAACAGACGAAGGGCAAAAGCGAGCATTACAAGAGATACTCTAAGCTGGAGATTAGATACTCCATGCAAACCACAATGGCGGATAACCGTCCAATCGACTGGTACATGGTGCGCAACAAGCGACCATTATAATAACTGTTAACCGAATAATGTTGGTAAGAATCAGAAGGTGGAGCATCAGATAAACAAATGGATTCCCCTAATCGAGAAGAGGGATGAACCATATATGTGGATACTCCAGTACCAACACACGAGGGATACGGATACGAGTTCACACTAGCAAAGCGGACCTACAAGGTACCCAAAGAACAAACTCATTCCATAGGAAAATAATTTGGAGTCATGAGGCCCAGATACTTGCGCATATCAGACTCGCCTTAAGATTTTAGACACGACTACTACGAGCACTAGTGCTAGAGCATAGCTCAACAACCCTTACACCGAAGGTTAGTTCGGTAGGGTGGCATGAACTCTTGGGAATATACCATGAGCATGTATAGAATTGAGGAGGACCAAATAGAATGGCTAGTTGAAATAATAAGCGTGTGTGACGAACGAGACCACACAGCAAAATCAATTACTCCATTCCTATAATCATGGAAGACTGTGTAGAGAACACCGTCACGTAGAGTTGAAACCTACATGAAACTACTACCTCAGAGGGGTAGACAAACCATAAAGTAGTTGGGCATACTGCTTGCGGAGCGAGTGGGCCCATATTGCTTAGAATTGACGTACCTAATAGGTTTGGGAAAAACCAATGATGTGTTTACATCTCCCGATCAAACCGTATATGAATACACACACACCTAACCGTGACAGGCGGTATAGCCTGAGGCCAAAGCCCGACCCTATAGAAAAGGGGTAATGAATATGTAGCACATCAATGCACGAATAATTCCACTGGAATGGAACATCTTGAACTTATTACTTCACGATGATATATTCATCGATTACGTGGGCGTAATCATTTTTAAGGGGGTAGAGCGATTTCGCACGCTTAAAATATACCGTACGTAGGAGTACGTAACGCATGGTACACATGCTGCAAACTATTATTGTACGTAGAGTGCAAGTATTATGACTGTGTTATATTACTTGAGGTAATATTATGATGTATTAGGTGTATGAATATATATATATATATATTTAGTTCGCATTAGTTGTGGTGAATAGGAAAGGGAGAACAAATAGAGTGTTCTTATCCTATTTTCGATTATGATGCAAACGTTGCGAACATTAAAACACATAAACGCCTAACTTGTTAGCTCCAGTCGAGAGTTCAAGTAGGTCTATCTGGTAGCTTCTGTGAGAGATGTCAAATGGAAGGAGTAGAAAGCTCCATACTATATGATTTGTGACTCGGTATGAAACCTATTGTTGGAATGCGATGAGTGAGTCGGCATGAGACCAATGTGTAACCTAGTGGAGGTAAAACCTCTAGGAATTGTATGAATAATTATAAGTCGAGTGAACTTGGTACATGGTTAGGATACATGATCCTATATGCCGGTGACTAGATTAATTACACTAGTTGACTTGTGTATCTATAGAACACAAGGTGGCAAATATCAAGAGGAAACAAGATTAGAAGTGAATAAACAATTGATTGATTGAAATCGACGTGGGAAGTTGAACTTGATCCTGGTCCGATCAAGGAAACCGAACACAAATTGAGGTGAGAGATAGTTCAACACATGACGCTGACCACGTCGGGGTTGAATGATTCTCGAAACTTCCTACAAGTGGACACAGATATGAATAGAAATTGGAATTTAGGGCGTCACTCGAAGAGCCGTGGACCGTGGAGTCCTTCGTCATTAGACCGGTGTGTCTGCGAGTGACATCACCCAGAGAGCCGTGGACCGTAGAGCCCTTTGTCATTAGACCGGTGTGTCTGTGGGTGACTAAGGAAATAAGGTGATACTGTCCGAGGAGCCGTGGACCGCAGTGTCCTTCGTTATTAAACCGGTGTGTCCGCGGGTAGTAGACGTTGGTTGGGTTGGGGATCGTCAAGTCCTGGTCTTTAAGACTGCTTCCCTGTGGTTTGTCAACGTTAACTATATGTGCACGCATACATGTGGAATGATGTGTGAGTATCCTCGCGAGATACTAACATGTAGATAGGGATGCGTGGAGTATCCCTTGCAAACACCTTTGAGTACTTTATGAGTTTTTGCACCTTGTCTAGTGATGTGTACTATGAGTTTTGCACCTTGTCTAGTGCTGTGTACTATGAGTTTTGCAACTTGTTTAGTGCTGTTTATGAATGAGTTTATACCATGAGGTTTGGCTATTTGACATATGATGTATGTATAGACTAGGTCTGAACCTAGTGGGAGTTACTCCCTAGCGATGGACTGTGTGGTTACTTAGTGGAACTTGATTCCTTAGGTGAACTGTAGAGGATTAAGGACTTCGGGACGAAGCCTTTTTAAGGGGGGTAGACTGAAATACCCCTAACCTTTAAAATATAATTAAATGATCTATTAATGATCTAAGATGAATAATAAACATATAAATATTATTGGGGAACAATCTAAAGATCTCTACAAGGCAAAACATGCCTTAAGATCGGTAAAGCCAAAAGGTGCTTTAAGACACCATAAAGATTGTATGACCTCAAATAGGATCCAAAGTGGATTCCTAAGTATTATAATGAAGTAAGGAACACAACAAAACAGTTCTCAAAGAAAACTAAGCTTAGAAGCACCTTGCAACACAAAATGTGCACTAAAACTCTTTAAAGCACATTTTTGTGAAATTGCTTTCTAATTGGTTTTTAATGGGCTTAAAGGTTATAAATACCTTTAAATATGATATTATATCATATTAGAATTTAATTCCAGATTTACAAATTTTTACAAATTTAATATTAAATATTAATAAAACCCTAAAAGGGGGCCCGCTTGAGTCAACATTGACTAAGATTGGTCAAGAGGTCAAAGTTGACCCCTTAGACCATGTGAGATCGGCATTTACAAGCAAGAGAGGCTCCAAATCGCCACTTGCTTAGACAATAAACAAGACTCCAACATGTCTCCATAAATTAAGGGTTATTTTTGCCTTTTTATTACTTAATACACCATTTGGCTCATTATTGTCCCAAGAGGCCTCCAAAACCGTGTGAGCCTTCCTTTATTCTCCATTAGCCGACCTCTTGTCCCCTCTTATCTCCTTGGTGAGTCATCTTACATTAAGGAACAATAAACTAATCTAAAGTAGCATTTTCAATCAAATAATACCAATTCCAATCACTCTCTCTCTCTAGCTTCATTCCAACCAATGAAGCTGCTCCTCTAAGCTCTCCCAACCGAAGCTCTTGAGCATAGAAGGTAAATCCATCTTCTAAGCTTCTAAGTAATGATTTAAGGCTTGTTTTTTGCTCTTTTTCTTCATCTCTTCACCACCTATGCTTAGATCTCGTGACTAATCAGTTCCTATGGCTTATTCTCAGTGTTCTAAGGTTAGAACATCAATCAAATTCGGTTGAAGCAAGTTAAGAGACCAAAGTTTCTCAAAATCTCATTTTAAGGTAAAAATATACCTTAAGCTTCTCTACAATTCATCCTATTTTCTTCCTCTGATTTTTATGAGTTTATACACTCATAATATTCATATTTACATGTTCAATCAGTTGGTTAGCCATTTGGAGCAAGGGTGGCCGAGATCCAAAGGAAATACCCTCTTTTAAGGCATTTTTCCAAGGTAAAACCTAATAACAAGGCAGCTTGTTGTTGTCTAGCTATTTCCCATGTCAATATGATGAATCTAACACCTTGTGGTGTGTCTAAAACAGGCCGAACCTCTCTTGAACTCCTCTTGCATTTTTAGGTGATTTTTGCCTTAAATCTTACATTAATTATTCCTTATGGTTAAGCTCAAGCTTGGAGTGTAACCATATCTTGTTTTTGTGTATTAAACATGTCTAAATCATGTGGTGAATTTTCCTACAAGAGGCCGAGTGCATACAAGGACAAATCAAGGTATAAACACCTTAAAACTTATGATTTTATAATTTCTAAGCTTATATATAATTATTGCCGAGAGTGAACTTATAATATGGGTCATATTGACCTAAAAATGGAAAAAAAAATGACTAAGATAAATTAAGCTAGTCAATTAAGAGATTTAATTAGCATAATGGTCAAATTATGACATTATGTGGAAAAATAATCAAATCAAAGTGAGGTCGTGAGCATATATCATATTTTGAGACATTTATGTGTAATTTATTTTGCAAGTTCAAGGTTGTAATAAGGCCATGTCATTAGGCCATTTTAATTTAAGTTTATAAGCTTATTTAGTTTGTTTTATGCTTATATAATTAAAATTGGGGGTCAAACGGTAATTACTAACTAAATATTAGGCCGAGAGCTTAATTTAGAAGAATTTAGGGTTTTTAAATGAATTTAATAAAACTATAACATTTTATAAAGTTTTGGGTCAAAATTGTAAAAAATAGAAAAGTATAGGTGAAGTCTTGTAATTACCGAAAGGTTTGGGTCCATTTGGTATTAGAAGTCAAAGTTGACTATATAGGAGACTTTGACCAAGTTTGGAGAAATTTAGAAATTAAAATGCAACCTTATATTAAGATAAGTATTAAATTGTAAAAGATTTATAAGAGATGGGGCTAAAGTGTGATTTCCGAAAACTAGGGGTACTAAATGGAGTTTAGTACAAACCTTAGGTTATTAGGAATTTTTAGAAGTTGATTTGGATAAATTTGGAGTATATATGAATTATATAAGTATAATATAAGGTATTTCATGATATTGTTATAAATGGGTAACTTATGTGGAAAAACCGAGATTTAAAGGAAGTATAAGGTTAGGAATAATATTTATAACCTTTTGGTATAGTTTGGTGATTTTTGGAATTATATATAAGGTTTTATAAAGACATATGTATAATATGATTTTATTTTAATGGAATTAGAAAACTATGTATTATAAATTGGGAGGATTTGGTAAAATACAAAGTTTGGTGGTGGGAATTTAATTAAAACAGTCCTAGGGGCTGTTCAAAATTATAGCCTTTAAAAACTATAGGTTATAATTATTTTAAGGTTTAAGGATTATAATATAAGGTATATGTTATAAGTGTAACAATGAAATATAATTGAGGTTGATTTGTGATTTATAGAAGTTTAGTGGTTTATTTTGGAAACCGAAAATATAAGGGGTGTTTGGTACTTTAAAACAATTTACAACTATATGTTATAATTGTTTTAATGACATAAATGTCATAATATATGTTATATAACTATAATGTAACATTATATTAATTATGCGGTGGATTTTGTAAATACTTAATAGAATAAGGTGCTGTTCGAAATGTTGACATTTTAAAATGGAATTTATAATATGGTTTTTATGTTATAAAGAGTTATAACATTTATGATATAAGAGGTATTCATTAAAAAGAATGAATATATATCATAAGATTTACCATATAGGAAATAGTTCCACAAATACATACACATAAATGATTATATGTTATGGTGGAAAAATATGATATGGTTTAATGACCATGTATTTTCATAATTAAAATGACATATGATAAAAGGGGAAAGGATTACAAACATTAGATATGGAATTCTAATGTTAAGGGTGTACATGTGATAATAAGGATTCATGTAATTGAAAGTATTGTTTACATATGAATTATACCACCTTGAAACTTAAAAAAAAAAGAGACAACCTTAGAAAAATAAATACTAAGGTGAGATGCATAGTGCATGACAAAGAATCACACATGCAATAATGAAACAAATTATATGATGTACAAACAAACATTAAGTTACATGCGATAACAAGTTCAACAATAAGTATATTAATATACAAGACAAGACTACGCATGTAATATAACACTTTTCTAATCTCGAGTTAAACCGAAAAACCCGACAAACATTGACAGTTTATAACGGGGGGTTAACCGGGAGGTATTAGTGACGGTACGGGGTACCGTAGAGTTGTATTGTTATACGGGATGCTAATCAGTAGCATTATGTATTGTTTAGACTGATAGAGACGGCACACGGAGCATAGGATCTTGCTGATTCATACTCCACCGTAATACATCAGGGTGAACGGTATGTTATTTATGTGGCTTGATTGTCTCTGAGGATTTCCTCAGTTCAGACATTGTGTGAAAATCTGTGATAAGATTGAATGTCTGCTTGTGTGAATTAATATGCTTGAGTTGCGTATTAATGCTGCTTTATTATTATTACTGTTGTGCGATAACAGTACCGTTCGTATATATGAACATATTATAAAACGAACTAGCGGCAATGATGCTATCTCATATGTGTAATATAAGGAACGTAGGTAAAATGTTGTAGCATTAGGATAATAAGATATATAAAATATCTGAGACTTATATACGGAGCATTGGCCTCTTTAACGCCGCTCTCGTATCTAGCACTGGATCCCGAGTCGACGTACTCAGGATTGGATTGGACTACGACCTTGGTCTGCTGTGTTAGAAAAAAAAATAGTAAAACGATGCGATGGTATAGATAAGTTTATCAAGAGGATGTGGCTCTTGCTGTGAACTGTGATCCATTAACGATACTAGGATACCGTGTGGTAGCCGTAAGTATCTGGATAAATTTCCAATGAACTACAGATTGTTCGTAGGACGGAGACTCTACCACCGCTGGAGTGGCTATTGCCGTGGGTGACCCGCCATAAGAGATGGGTAACTTAGAGACACGTCGTTCTAACGAGGCGTTGTCATTAGACATGACTGAACAATTACGAACGACTATATTAACTCGTACATTAGGCGAACATTATTTGGGCTTGAATGCCAAAGATGAGAGATTATACTCGTTTATAATTCTCGTTGTTTAGCCTTGTTGTTCATTGGTTGTGCTTTGTGGTTATGTGTGGTATGTTGGTGGATTTGTTTGAACGAGCCTTTGTGCTCATATTGTGTGTTGTGAACTAGTTGTGTCGAGTCACTGTACTCATGTGTGGGTTATGGTGGATTGTTTTGGTCGGGTGAGTCGCCGAACTCAATTATGAACTATTAAGTGTTTGTTGGGATGGAGTCTCTGTACTCATATAAGCGTTGTAACGCTTTCAGTGGTTTGTTATGATGCGATGTGTAAAGCCGGGGGCTTGTTTGTTAATTGAATTTACTGCAATATATATATTGTTGCTTTACAGTTTTAACATTAAACTACTTGCATGAAAATGAATTGCATGCTCTCGACCAAATAACTGAGGGTCCGAGGGGGCATGACAGTCATGTAGTAACATACTCAGCAGGGGCTGATTCCATACCATAAACAACCATTTTTGCAGGTATACAGCTTCCGGTGTCGGCAAAGAGAGGGACGCGCTGGGTAGTTTAATTACAGTTGTTTAAATATGTACTATTGCATTTTGATACGAACTTAGAAACGTGTATAGGATTGGGATACTTAGAATGCTCACTGTGAATGTATTTTATATTGGTTTGGGAAGGTTAGATCTATCTCTTGTTGTCACTGTGGGAAGTTGTTTCGTATTTAAGAATCTATCAGTAAGCACGTTATTACTCGTATGGGCGAGTAAGAACGGTGACACCAGTAGTTCAATTGTTGAGATTACCGCTGTGATTATAATGATAAGTAAAATGATTAGAAGCCGATTAGAGTAGGGGTGTTACAGTTCAAGTGTATTATTGCTCATACCCATCAAAGAAGAGGGATAGGAAAGATTGGTGGGATGTCTCTAAAGTGAAAGCGAGAAGCACTTTGAACATGCCCGACTCATCAGCAGTTGATGAGGAGGTTCAGCCACTGCAAGATGAAACCGTAGATCATGTGGTTTTATCACCTTTGGTCGATGATGAAGAAACATTTGATTTAGTAGACATAACAGATACATAAATTTTAAAAGTAAACTTACATACAACTACTATGCAACACCAATATATTATTGATTTCATTTGTTTTTTAATTAGTGTATAAAAATATTTATTCTACTAAGTGTTTAATGTGATGTTTGTTATGCATGGGTTTTCATAGTGATGGCAGGTGGTAGAGGTTTTTTTAATCTGGGTGGTCATTTGGTCGAAGCAGAAGCAGGGCCAGCACTTCTACTCCCCTTGGTGATTCTCAGCAGGCTGCAGCTGATCATGTGGATGGTTCCGGTCATGAATCCCCGTTGGGTTCTACACATCCGCCCCCTTCGCACTCCTTGTCAGGACGAGCACCCATGGGGACCCCTTATTTCGACTCTCACCCACACCATTCTTCGATTGTCCCAGATTCACAGCCGTCTGTTGAGAGACGTCGATCTGTATCTCTACCTCTACGCCGACAGTCTACTCCTCCACCTCCACGGCAGCCTACTCCTCCACGTCAGCCTACTCCTCCATATCAGTCTACTCCTTCACTACATGATGATTCACCACCATCTGACGAAGCACCGCATAGCTCAGACGCTTCACACGCTTCACACGGTGGTGGTGTTGATCCCCGCGTGGTCATTACTATCTCTGACAGGTAAGTACTATGTAAGTAAAAAACAATTCTCAATAAACTTTGTTTTAAATATATATATGCTAATTGTCAATTTGTGACGCATTATATAATTATAGGGAGCTACTACCTGTAAACAAGGTTGCTCGTTCTTTTCTTCCTTGCTTTGAGACGAGGTGGTTTCCAGAGGGTTATAATTGGGAGGGTTTGGGCCAGGACGGGCATAGATTCTATTTCAATGAATTCAAGGTATTTAACCATTCTTGATATTTAACTTCTTTTTTTGTATATGTTATGCTTACACTTACTAATTTATGCAGAAGCGCTTCCGTTGGGATCCTGCCCTTGAGAGTGTTGTCTATGAGATATTCTGCGCCTTGGGCAGAAAACGATATTCAGACACACTCTACAAGATGAAGGCTAAGAAAATGAGGAGAAAAGCCAGCGATGAAATCTGGCAGGCTTGGGAACACGAATGGGCGAATGAGAAGCGTAAGAAGATCAGCGAGATTAACTCTCGCAACCGGCGGACTGAGCATACACCTGGCGGTGGTTTATCTACTCATGCATGCGGTTCTCGCTCGATAAAGGAGCATCAGAGGGTTTTGGTGAGTTTTTTTTTGTTTTGTAAGTGTATATGAAACTGGATGCAAGTACATGTGAATGTAAATGTAATGTGAATGTGAATGTGAATGTGAATGTGAATGTGAATGTGAATGTGAATGTGAATGTGAATGTGAATGTGAATGTGAATGTGAATGTGAATGTGAATGTGAATGTGAATGTGAATGTGAATGTGAATGTGAATGTGAATGAATGAATGTGAATGTGAATGTGAATGTGAATGTGAATGTGAATGTGAATGTGAATGTGAATGTGAATGTGAATGTGAATGTGAATGTGTGTGAATGTGAATGTGAATGTGAATGTGAATGTGAATGTGAATGTGAATGTGAATGTGAATGTGAATGTGAATGTGAATGTGAATGTGAATGTGAATGTGAATGTGAATGTGAATGTGAATGTGAATGTGAATGTGAATGTGAATATGATAATGCAACTTTGAATGCATTATGTGAGTTGTAATTGTTATTAGATTCTGATATGTGCAATATTGGATTGTATATGTGTGGGCAAATGCATAAAAACAGGGGAGGTTATGTCTAATTTTTTTTAAGCCTTGATTGATTAATCATTATCTGATTCTGACTGAACAATCCTGGTTTTTATGTGTGGGAAATGTAAAAAAACAGGGGAGGTTCTGTCAAATTTTTTAAAGGCTTGCTTCTAATTTAATCAAGTGTTTTTTTGTGTAGACTAAGAAATACGGTACACAACCGGATGCTTACACATTGTTCATACACACTCATTCGAGCAAGGATGAACATGGAAACAGTGTGCCTGTATGCTCCAAGGTCGAGGACACTGTTGTAAGTGTTTTAATTTAACTTATTTAAGTTGATTACATTATTGAAATTTATTCATTAGCGATGAGTACTAATTATATATATATATATATCATTGTGTTATAATTATGAAGCATAAATACGAAGAGCTGTTAGATGCTGCCACTCAGGAGTCAACCACTCCTGATGATCCATCTCAGCAAGCCACACCAGTAGACCCTAATGAAATTTTTTATAAGGCTGTTGAAGGGAAATCCAGAAAGCAGAGGGTCTACGATGTGGGCGAGCTAGCACCGGCGTACTTCCCTGATTCATTTCACTCCACCGGCACTAGCTCACGTGCTTCCGGCAAAGGCCATAGCACATACGAGTCCATGAAGATGGAGATTGAGCAGGATCTGAGTCAGAGGTTCGATGAAATTACAGGCGGCAGGTTCGTATTGAGGAGATGGAAGCGGTGCGCCAGGAGATGTTCAGCGAGGAGATGCAGAGGATGATACGAGCGCAAATCTCCCAAATGTTTCCCTCTCAGCAGAGTCGACCGTACGGTGATCCTGGTGCTGGCTCTAGTACGGGTGGATGGGGTCAGTGGCCTAGAGATCCACATGATGGCTCAGGTGGTTCGGGTGGTCCGGGTGATCATATGGGATATCATCCAGGGGATGGACATGGTTGGGGGGGGGGTATTAGATAGACATTTGACTTTATTAGCTTGAACTATGTCTGTATCAAATTCGACTGCACTACTTCATGGTATTGCTTATTTGGTGTGATTGTGTTGACTGAACATTTATTTTTGGTCTGCTAGTGAGATTAATGAGTACAACTGTTTATGGTATTGCATATTAAAGGTGGATATGAATAAAATGTGTTATATGTCCACATTTACAGGTGAAAATATGTCTACAAATTAAAATATTAAATATTTTTTAAAAAATGAAAACAGATTAGCGACGGAATGTCCGTCGCTAAAATTTAATCAGAAAAATATAAATTTCCGTCGCCAGTTTAGCGACGGACAGTTCCGTCTCTAATCCGTCGCCAATATGGATTTCGACGAATGACTCCGTCTCTAATCCGTCGCTATTTGGCGACGGATGACGGCTTCCGACGCGACTTTGATTTAGCGACGACGGCATTAGCGATGAACAATTCCGTCTCTAATCCGTCGCTAATATCGTTTAGCGACGGATTAGAGACGGAATTGTCCATCTCTAATGCCATTTTTTCTAGTAGTGGCTAGTTTGGAAGTGATTTAGGATGAAAATGATGAATTTGGGTATGTTAAAATTGTAGGTAAGTTATGGCAAATTTTAGTATAAATAAAGTGTTTTAGGTGTTGTTATGGGTGAGAACAACCTAGGGAATGAACTAGGTGTTGTAAGGAGTTTATTTGGGTTAGTTAAACACTCTTGAGTGGATATAAGAGTTGGAAAAGGGAGAGCAAAAATCTGTAGCAATGATGGTGTTGTGGTGCATTGAATTTCTAGGAAAGAGTTAGTGTGCAAGACTTTGAAAATGAAGGTTTGAACTTGAGCAATGAAGTGCAAATGACTAGGCATGAGTGGTTATGGTCAATAGGTGATTTGGTAGGGTGGTAGGAGGTTGTAAACTATTAAGAAGAAGTTAGAAGTGCATTAGTGTGCAAAAGAGTTGAAATGGAAATTGAGCAAGAATTGGGTGGTGGATTTAACCAATGATTTGAAGAGGTTTAGAGCATGTTTTAAGGTGTTTAAACATGTAGGGAACTTGTGGAAAGTTTATGAAAAGATTGAGTGTGGATAAGGGGTTGAATTGGAGTTGAAAAATTACATAAGTAGCAGGTTTTAGCAGGGTCCGAGACTTGGTCCTTGGACAAAGTCCCGGACCACCCTCAAATTTATGCCGAGAATACAAGTCCAGGACTGGTCCGGGACTTAAGATAGGGACAAGGTCCCGGACCAGTGTATAAAAATGGCCGAGAGTTTGATTCATGATTGGTCCGGGACTTAGGGTAAGGACCAAGTCTCGGGCCACCTCTAGAATTTCCCCGAGAGTGTTTTAAAGGGTTCTAATGATGGGGGATTGATTGATATTGCTTTTAGATGTTGTTTAGGAGTTGTTTGGTGACATATAAATGTCCTAAGAAGTTAAAACAAGATTGAGAATTGAATGAGGAAGTTGTGAGTTAGAGCACATGAACAAACCGAGATAACGGGATAACGGGGTAAGTACGGGAGTAGTAATTATTTACGTACCGTAACGCCTTAATGTTAATAAAACCACTTGAATGTTATCAGTGTTCGAGAACAACCCGAAGAACGTAAGGTGACATGGTAGAGTAACCCATGGTGTAAGGTATGATTTTCCCATGCCTTGTATGCTAACGTGGCTACACTGATTTGTGTGCTTGTGTGCTTGTGTGCCGACTTAATCAAGATAAAAGCATGAAAATGATTTATTGAATTTGATATGTATGTCTTGATGCATGATGTATGAACTAACATACTTGATTGATTGTGTGGTCTAACTTAGTGTTATGGACCGACTCGTAGATGAGTATTGTTTGATTAGAGACTCGTAGAAAGAGTCGTTCGTAAAATAACGAAAACATGGAAACACACAAACACTATCAATTTAACAATAACAATAATGCGAACTTATGAACTCACTAGAACGTGAGAGATTTGTACGGGATTAGTAAACTCCCGATAACGGTTAGAGAACCGAAATGAACAATCCACGAAATAACCCATAGTGGAAAGAAATGATGAAACCTCTATTAAGAGATTGGTATAGTTCAAAGATATGAACTTTTGAGAGAAGTAAAAGAACAATAAGGGACCATCAAACTCCCTTAGAAAAATAGTCGATCTACAATATGAGGATCCAACCTAATTTGAGAAATGTCCCCAACATAAAAAGTATTCGATAAGTTGGGGTAACCCTTAAAACTGAGAATACTAGACATTGAGAAAATTCCCTAATATATTAGATGATATTGAGAGAGATACTTCTAGGCTAACCTTTATGATTATAATATAACTCCGAGAGAGGAGTATTTGGGAAATTGAGTAGTCCGGTAGAGATACGGATGTTTGAGAATTTGAGGAGCTAAGAGTATAGTTCCGTTTGATAGTCGAACCTTCCCCCATGCTAGACCTAGAGTAGGGTCGAAACCGGGGAAGTAAGACTTGTATTTGAAAGCCCGGTGGTGAGTCTTGTGTATAACTCTGCCCGGAGGTCATGGGTAATGACTTAAAAGATACCTTGAGAATTTGATAATGAGATTTGAGAATTTGATATTGAGAATTGAGATTTGAGTTAGAAACTTGAGAATTGAGCATTGAGTTGAGAATTGAGAACTTGAGAGTAGAGGATTGAAATCGAGTATTGTAGAACTTGAATTGAGATTGGGAATAAGAGCTTGAGTAAGAGTAACCCAGGAGAGTGGGTAAGACAAGGTATAAGTAACTAAGGCATAGTGAGGTAGAAACCCTTAAGGCCTAAGAGCTAGATGAAATAAACTAACTACCTTGACGTGTTAGTTAGTGGTTGTATTCTATGTTGAATAATGTTTTGATTATTGTACGTGTATAATGTATTGATACCTTGCATGATGATTGAATTAAAATGAATCCCTTGCTATCGACAAAGTAGTCGGTGTACCCCCGTTAGCACGCGGGGTATGCGAATTTCATGCCAGCAATTTGCTGAGCCCCTAGGGGCACCGTTTTTATTTTACAGGTACTTGAAGTCGAATACCGTTCGAGTGTAGAACGGGGATTGTTGTATAAGCATGGGTAGTTGTTTAAGAAATTGTACTTGTTTTGTATTGTTGAATTGTAAGTCCGGATTGTAACGGTAAACTTGATGATTGTAGATACTCGGTATAGAACGGAATTGAGGTTGTATTTGTATAGTATTGCATTGAAGTTTGTATTTGGATTGTGATTTGATTAAAGGATGGAATGTATTGTTTGGTATAGAGTACTCGGTATATTCAAGTTCATCAGTCTGATATGGTAATTGGATATTGTATTATTTTGTTTGGATTTGGTCTTGTTAGTCACGTGGGTGACTAACGGCATTGTATCACCCACCGGTTGTAGTTTGAATTTCGCTGCTTTGTTGTTGGTAATTGAGACGGGATAGGAGATAATGGCTTGATTAACGGTAGGGGTGTTACAAAAAGATGGTGAGAGAAGAGTGTGGAAAATATGCAGTGGGAAGGAGAGATATGCAGTGGGAAGGCTTTTAGAGTTTATGCGGATGTTTATAGCGGTTGGCTCATTTGCGAAGGAGCCACACACTGCTGAGGCACGGCTGCTGGGAGGCGCCTCTCCCATGTGCGACTCCTTTGCAATGAGCCAACGGCTCTTTTTTCATTTGTAAAGGAACCACACCCGGAGAGGCGCCTCCCAGCAGCCGTGCATGTAGTGTGCGGCTCCTTCCCAGCCAAAAGTTAAAAACACGTCTGATAGGTAATACCCAGACAGCCGCACCCAATAAAGAAATGAGATGGTTAAAGACCTTTTCACCCAAAATTTTCCCTTAGATCCTGCATTTATTACATTTTAATGATTACTTTGTTTAAAAAAACATTTTGATGATTACTAAATTGTTATTGGTACATATCGCTGCCTCGCTGGCCCTTTCCCTCTTACTTAATAGGTCACTGAAACAATCTTTTAAAAAAATTAATAACCACTTGTTTTTTTTGTAAATCGAAAGAAGTTCAACAGAAATGAGGGCATATCAAAATAAGTCTTTGTAATGTTCCATCTTCTTTTTATAATAGATTTTTTTAATCTTTTTTATTTGTTTTTCCGATTTTCTGTGAGTAACAAATAACGTAAATAAGATGTTACGGCGCGCCCGCACTCACCTAGGAGTGGGTATACTGATATGGTAGTCCCAGTCAGGTGGTGACTGTACGTATACTGTCTTGCTGACTGGGCTGCCTTTTTATTATATTAACTTTAAATGCTTATAACTTTTAATATATAAATCTAAAATAAAAAAAAATTATATCATTGTTCATCTAAATTCAAGCTCTTCAAACAAGACCAGTCATGGATATGTTTTGACAACTTTGAAAAAAATTATTTTTACATATTATGATGATACACTAAAATGA
This sequence comes from Limonium bicolor, assembly GCA_023374045.1. NCBI lineage: Eukaryota > Viridiplantae > Streptophyta > Magnoliopsida > Caryophyllales > Plumbaginaceae > Limonium > Limonium bicolor. The sequence continues at coordinate 457,494,355 of CM041776.1, read as the reverse complement.
TAATATGATTCATTAGTTTTGATATTATGATTCATTAAAATTGATATTATGATTTATTAACTAATAAGTGGTTAATTAGATAACACACTTTGGAACCGATAAAAAGTTATTATTATTTTGTAGTGTATTATTATTGTATGTTGTATTTTAAACCTTATATGGTGAATCATGTATTTTTCGTACATACCAAATTTGTTTTGTGTTGTATTATTATATTTTTATTTTTATATATTTACGTTGATACACTAAAATGATGATATGATTCATTAACTTTGATATTATGATTCATTAAAATTTATATTATGATTTATTAATTAATAAGTGGTGAGTTAGGTAACAAACTTGGAACCGATCAAAAATCATTATTGTTTTGTAGTGTATTATTATTATTGTATGGTGCAATTTAAATCTTCTATGGAGAATCATGTTTTTTCATACATTCTAAATATTGTTTTGTATTACATTATTGTTTAAATTGTTTTATTTTTCTATGTTTGCGATAATACACTAAAAAGATATGATTCATTAATTTTGATTTATGATTCATTAAAACTGATATTATGATTCATTAACAAACAAGTGGTGAATTAGATAAGAAACTTTGAAACTAATAATGGATAATTTTGTAATGCATTATTATTATTGTTTTGTGGTGTATTATTATTATTTATATGATGTTTTGAAGTCTTATATAGTGAATCATATATTTTTTAACATAACCGATTTCAAAACAGATAATGAATCATTATTGTTTTGTAGTGTATTTATTATTATTGTTTGGTGTATTTTGAACTGTATATAGTGAATCAAGTATGATTGATATGTATAGATATATACATATAAAAATATAAATTTTTAAGTTTTCAAAATATATCCATGTCTGGTCTTGTTTTGAAGAGCTTGAATTTAGATGAACAATGATATAATTTTTTTTCATTTTGGACTTATATTTTAAAAGTTACAATCAATTGAAATTAATATAGTAAAAAGACAACCCAGTCAACAAAACAATCCAGTCAGCTGCTGACTGGATTGCCAAATGGATAGGGTTGCACAGCGATGGACGCGGCTCGGCCGCACAATCTATCATCTGAACAAATAAAATGTAAATTGCATATAATGTTATAACTTTATTTTAATTAAACCGAGTTCTGGACTGGGAGAGCCTCATCAAGGGGAAAGAAACAGATTCCTGAATGTTTGTCAAGCTGGCCCTTTCTCCCACACTTATGCTACTTTACACAATAGTCACAACTCTCTACAGACGGTGTGTTAACATCAGTGAATGAAAATCCGCTACAATCTACCACAGCGGTTCCGGCATACTATCCGGCCAAATGCTCTTCCACATTAATATCTCCCGCTTATCGTATAGTTTCTGATACCTCCATAAAATCCATCAGCTTCATTGCCTTCTTCAAAGTGACTCATTCGGTTGATCCTTGTCCTCCTCCACCGTGATTCCAGAGGGAAATGCTTGAACTCTAAGAGGACCATATCTACAATTCGACCATAACAATGACAAAACTCATGTCATCGTGATATAGTATCATGCTCAAGTAAGTCACAGTTCTACTGTGGTGGAAATGTTACAAGTATTCGCTTGCCCTAACCATTTTGATGACAATCACATTGGCCTTCGTTTCCATTACACATATCGGAGTGACCCACAACTCCATACCACCAACCTGCAGTGCATATCCAAAGAAAATTAATCATTACGGACAGAAATTGTCAACTCATCTTTGTGTATAACATAATGCTGTAAGGAGTAAGTGTTCAAGGAGATCAATATTTAATTACCATATGGGTAGTCCCCATTTCTTCTCCACTGAATTTCAAAATGATCACCAGGTTTCAGATCATCTAGACAATCAGAATCATGAAGGACAAACGGAGGAGTATTGACAGGCGGGATTCGAAGCCTGTCCCACGATATGTTTTTTTCTTCTACGGTAAGAGTCCCGTTAGGTGAATACCTGAAAGAGTGAGTGAATGAATCAACCATTCAATGCAATTCCAGCTTTATTCTTCATTTAAAATCAGACTGTGAAGCAATATTTGGTTAATATCCCGTTAATTTTACCTTGCCCGGAAGGTGTCTGTTGTAGAATTGTAGCTCAATTCAGCATCATAACACGATAACATGAATCCATGTCCATTCTAAAAAACAAAAAACCAGAAGGAAAAAATAAAAGAGCATTAAGCAAGATGGCTCACAGGAAGATCAATTAATGTTGGAAGCTTATCAGTAGCAGCACCTCACGGTTGTAGACTTGAGCAGGAAACCAGTACTTGCCACTCTGAAGAGACGAATACCAAGCCATTACTGAATTATCAAAAGGCAAGAAACCATTCTGCTTCCTACTTCCAACTCCAATCATAAAGCTATACAACGAAAATGGCCAAAAGCCAGGAAAATAACCAAGAATCTGTCTGTAATCACAGGCACCCTCTAATAAATAAGACCAACTATTCCTTTTGCTGGAATTTTTGTAATACTGCCATTCTCTATACGCAGTACTACTAATAACCCCTCCCCATTTCCGCTTCATGTGTCCCTCCCACAGGTGATCACTTCTACACCTATCTCTCAGCCAAGAGCACACTTTGCTCAGGCAGCACAATTCAGCTGGTGAAAGCCGTTCAAGAATGCTGTCTAAGACTAGTTCTGGCAAGTCTCGAAGTGATATTCCCAAAATACAGTCCTCTTCTTCCACGATTAGTGAGCGTATTGAATCATCACTTCCTCTTGAAACTATCTGAGAATGTTGTCTCTGAACAACACCCAAGAACAGTCTCAACTTTTCAGCACATTGAGCTAGAAGATCCGGTGGTGCAGGCCAGGTAATGGGTGTTTGGATTTTTGGCTGGGTTGATTTGTCGAGGAGTGGTTTCAAAGGAAAGGAGTTGAGTAGTAGAATAAAGGAGATACAAGTCACCAAGAGGATGAACATTTGGAATCTGTGAATTAGATATCCCAACAATCGTAGAGTGTCTTTGAGAGATTTAAATTTTTATAGCCCCAGATGAATGAGAAAATATATCTGCTTTATGAATCTTCAAATTGAGTGATTTCAGGACCTATTCCTGAGCAAATCAAAGGCATGGAGCAAGAGCAGAAGACCTTGTGGAGTGACACAGCCTTTATGCTAGGAGATTGGAAGAATGAGAACGCACATTCAGAAGTCGGCAGGTTCGAGCAAGTGTTATAGCCCAGAAATAGTCAGTGCCCATAACAAAAATGACTACAAAACCAAATACTCATGTTTCCGAGTAACAAAAACTCGAACAGACACAGAGAAGAGCATATGCGAAAAGAAGAAAACGATTTTGATTTTATTTCAGAAAAGAGCAATATATATGATAAGAAAATGAGGGTCGATATACCCCTGTTCACCAGCTACATTTACAAGTATAAAGTCTCCATACGAAAAAGCTAAGCACCCCACAGGTGTGTTACCTTTGAAGTACGGCCATCGTTGTCCTGATCATCGTCAAGGTCACGTCTTTGACAGTGACGTAAAGGATCCGAGTGCATTGAAACTCAAGTTGTTTTCAACCTCTGCGGCTCCGCTCATGAGAGAAAGGTGCATAATCAATAAACAAATCTACTTATTATGAACCTTCTTTTCATGATTAATACCTTTGCTTGGCGTTTGTGAAGTTGCCATGAGACGAAGATCTGGCATGGTGAGGGTTAACTGGCCGAGCTGAAAAGCAAATGTGATGATATCGATGGGTGTGGTGGACATATTCTGCTGATATCTTTTGAATTTTAGGTTTCGTTGATTGTGATGGATGATTGAGAAATCCGGTGCAGGTTGAGTTGCTATCGTTTTAAATCGCAGATGTATCCGTTTAGAAACCGACTCAAAGATGATACGTAATTTCACGAAGATAACGAGACATTAGGCTGCCTTCGTCATGTATATTGGTTGTTTGTGGTTGTTTGGTTTGTTTGTTTTTTTGATTGGCTGTTTTGTGGTAGTTGTGTTGGTTGTTTTGTGGCTGTTTTGAAAATTACTGTTCGGCAGGCGGCGGTTTACTATTTCGTTGTTATAGTTAAAAATTTTATATTACATTTAAAACAATCTTTCGTTAATAAAGTTAAAATATATGTAGATATTCAATTATAGCCTTTAATATTATTATTCTTTATTAATATTTTAGTGACAATTAATTTATAATATGTATACATATTAATTTATAAATAATTTTTTTACATATATTTGAAAAAATAAAGAAATAAACTATTTTATTTAGAGCAAATATATTAGATGTTATATATAAAAATAAAATTTTATGGATTATATATTAGTATTTAATATAACATTTCAAATGTATTAATACTTAAGATTATTTTAATTTTTAATGGAATAAACAATATCATTAAAATATAATTATAAATATTGAAAATTTAAATTAATTTTTAAAAATTACTTTTTTAAATATTAATTAATATTATTAAATATTCCTGTTCCCTTAATTACAGTTTTCTGGCTCCACCTCTGTTTACGGTATTCATTATATTTGCAGTATAAATTGTTGGTTGTTTTGTGGTTGTCTTGTGCTGGTATATTTGTGGCTGTTTTGAAAATTATTGTTCGGAAGTGACGGTTTAGCATTTTTTGTCAAAAATACCAAACTAAAAAATGCCACATTTATACCACAGAAACGCTGTATCCGGACGCAGGTAGTAGAGACATCTTGGGTGTTTGGGTAGTAGGAGCATATGGAAATGGAAACGAAAATGATAGTATGAGAATAATAATAGAAACAATCGGTATGTGACTAATATTATCATTCATTGTTTGGTTAAGATAAACCATTAATATGCATAATTTCATGATTATTTACATGCTTATTGTATGTTCAAATAACCCATTACAAAAAATAGAATCAATTATTTTTATACAATATTTACTTATTAAAATTTCACATAATTTTATAATAATTAAATATAGAATTTATTGATAACAAATAAAATAAAATATTAAACATTATAATCAATTATGTTTATTTAACATTTAAATTTAAATATCCATTTTAGTTGTAATATTGTATAATAGCGAGTACAAGTATTATCGTCTAAACATAACTTATTATATTTTAAATTTAGAAATAAATGTTAGTGATCAGACTATATTGTGTAATCATAATATGTTATTCGTATTATTAACTACACAATATGTCATTTTTATTATTAACTACAACCTACAGGTAATCCTTCGAGCGGGTGGGCTAGGGTTTCGGCCGACTTGAAGAGATTTTTAGGCCCGTCGGGCCCGGTTAAAATAATGGGCCCGATTATATATTTTTTGGGCCGGGCTGGGTGGGCTGAGTTTTTTTTTTTTTTTGCTTTATCGATGTCTGACCCGCTCAACCTAGTTTTCTATTTTACGTAAATATTATATATAATGTTAATATATATTATATAAAAATAAATTAAATACATACTATATTATTTAAATATATATAAAAATAGTATAAAAACCAGGCCGGGTCAGGTTTGCTCACGGGCTCAAAAATGTGTCGTGGCCTGTCCCAGATTTGTTCGGCTTAATATTTTGTCCAGACCTGCCCGAAAACCCAATTTGGCCTAAGCTTGTCGGGCTTTTTTCGGTGTCGTGACGGGTCAGGAAAAATGTTTAAATTAGTTATAATATGTGAATTGATCTTTAACTAATTAAATATATCAATTCACACAAATATTAATTTTTCTACATATTTTTATTAACATATATAAAATTTTGATAGGATTAGATAATAAAAATATAAAGGTATCTAGAAAATAAAATCTATCTAGTTAAACTATTTTTCACAAAATCATATCTAATAAGATATTTGAATGAAATTAATTATCTTTTAGTTTAGAAACTAAATTTTATGAAAACTGATTTTTTTTTTCAAATTGAAACATCAAGGAAATAACTTATAATTAAATATACTGAAATTGGTAATGAAAAAAGATTTATATGGTGGGAATGAAAAGTGAGAACCACCCTCCCCTAGTAATCAATCTATGAGAATAGTTCAGTACCCACTTTCTATAAATTTCTATTCCCTCTTACCAATCATGGTAATAATGAAAGATTTATTTTCATTCTCATAGACTTATTCCCATACCCTACTACCAAGCAAGCCCATAGAACTTCAATTCACATTCTCCCCTCTTTTACTGTTTTGGGGTAAATTTTCCCAAAGTATTGTTGATAGTAGTATTTGAAGTTATGACCCATTTCTTTAACTATTCTGTATTATTTACCTTATTTCCTATAAGTTAGGGGCAAAAGTGTTTCATTGAAACCTTTGTGGAAAAGGAAAGAAGCGACTAAATAGTTTATAAGCAGGTAAAGTGCTTCACCTAATGTGATTGGTTTTAGAATGATACGACGTGATGACTAGATATCAATCTCATAACCAGGTGTAATATGAAATTCATTGTGGTTAGTGTTGGGAGTGTTTGCAGAAAGTGTTTGTAAGGAGGTTGGATAAGAAAAATCTATTCCGCTCATAGTAAGACTCATGGATTTGTCCAATACTTTCAAGGTTATATCCTAGTAACCTATATTAGATGTATGGTCCATGTGGAATTTAGTTTTGCACCTACATAAGATAGATAAGAGAGTGCGGCATTACAATTGTATTACGAAAATTGGCTACCACCAATCATGGGATACAATATTTACAAGAAAGACACTTCTAGTCCTACCATGTTTCGGCTCCTTCGATTGATCCACCATTGTTTGGTGTAACCTAGGATCTACATTCCCTTGTATTGCTCCATGTTCATCCCATGTAAAGAAGAAGTCGCAAAATGGGAGAAATTAATTATTTTAACTGAGTTCTAACAGGTTGAGTGTTAGCCTAGATTATTACTTTTGATAAACTTAAAAAGTTGTGAGAAACTTTATCAACCCTGTGCAATTATCAATATAAGGACCATTATTTCCACAATGGTCAAAAACTACAGTTTACTTCTTGTCCGAACACCCAACTCGTTACCACTTGCTTTGAGGTTAGTAATTACAGCATCACCATTATTGACACTGAAAGTAAAGATATGTGAATTAGCATGTGTTTCTGCCTTGATTTGTTCCCCTTTATTCTTTTAGTTGAATAAAGCATAAGCCTACTTGATTATAGGCAATTATCACTCAACTTTGAATGATATGATTCCTTTAATCCTATGAGGAAATAAAATAAGTGTTCCCATTTATATGCTTTGTCTTATACCACACAAGAAGACAATGAAGAAACTATTATGCATCTTCTAGCTCATCCCTAAACTGCTATAATTTGGTATAAAAATATGGAATGATTCACTTCCCAAAGGTCAAATCTTATTTGATGCTCATTCTCAAACTCAAATCTTAGTAGTGAGCTTGAAGTACATGGTAGTTGTGATTTGCTTAATAAAAGTATAATTTCGAAAAGTCATTACTATTGAACTTATAAATCCCAAGCATTTGTTCTTCATCTTCCTTTTGATTTAAAGATAGCCCTTGTCTACTCTTATTATTCACTCCAAGTTGGAAATAAATAGAAATCTTTCTTAACCTAAAGCCATTGTGCTCAAGATGTATGGGAGAAAGCTACTTTCTAAGCCTATTTGAGACATGAGATAGGTGGGGATGTCAATCTTGACCTGAACACAACCAATGACCCAAAACCCAACCTAAGACCAACTCTAATAAACCGGTTGAGATGTTTGACCCAAAATGATTTTGGGTCGAGTTAAGTTAGGTTGAGTCAATGAAAATCACTTTGGGTTCGGTTTGAACCCAGTAACCTGTAACCCAAAATTAATAATTAAAAAAATTGTATATTTTACATTTAATGAATACCACAACATTTAATGATTAATTAGTAATGAAACCAAGTGTTCGGTCAATAATTTATGATTAAATGTTGTGTCTAGCTACTAACTAATGTTTATGAGGATAACCAACACAATAAAAGAAAAATAAAAATCTACGGTAAGTGTTCGGGTCCAAGTTTAGCTCTACCCAAGTGATTTTAACACCCCTAACTGGACGGGTGAAAGAACAATAATTCAACCATTTTGTAAAGTTCTAGAAAAACTAGTAGAAGTATCTAGATTCTAAATGTGTAGTCAAAACTGGACCTTTCAAAGTGTTCAAGTCTTGAAGGTATCTCTAGCATTGGATGCATCCCGTGCAATTGCTCAATTTTTAGAGGAGAGAGAAATGATAAATCAAAATCAAGTGATAATAAGTCATTTAGACTTGACAAAAGTGACCCAAACCTAAAAAAAATCAACTGAATTTGGAACTAAATTTAAACTAATAATATAGTCTAAATGATTATAAAACAAACTAGATTAAACCGGAATACAGGTCAACTAAACAATATCTAAGCTAGATCACTCATAATGTCACCCAAATATTTTCAATTGAAAGTCACCCAAACCAAAATTTCAAACTTATGTCAAGTATCACAAACCTGCGCAAAATCATATTCACCCACTATGAACCCATACTGAATAGCATACGTACTATAATGTCCCAAAATAACCCAAACAAGAGTTACCTAAATTGAAGGCTTTGAAGACATCAATTGGAAAAGAGAATCGTCCATGTCTTGTTTAGGGTGATTTACGAGCTTTTTTCTAAGGCAAATTCTTGCCTACAACTCAATGTACCCAGATGGCTATATACAGGGGGTACGGAGGGAGTCACGCGTGCAAGCAGATTTATTATTTTGTTTTTCATTTTTTCCTTTCACCGCGCTGCGCTGCGCAATTGTTTCACTCTTTTTTTTCATTTTCATTTTTTCCTTTTTTGTTTAAAAATTTTTATTCTTTTTCTTTCTTTATTACAAGAACTTTAAATTGTTGTAACTTTTAATATATAAGTCCAAAATGAAAAAAAAATTATATCATTTTTTACCTAAATTTAAGCTCTTCAAAACAAGACCGGTTATTGATATGTTTTGACAACTTTTAAAAAAATATATTTTTTGATACACTAAAATGATAATATGATTCATTAATTTTGTATTATGATTCATTAAATTGATATTATGATTCATTAAGTAATAAGTGGTGAATTCGACATTTTAAACTTTCCTAGGGTGGGTTTAAGGTGTTTTGAGAGGGTAGGGTAATTCCTCACACTTGACTTTTGCTTGTCCTCAAGCAAATAAGGAATATAATTATCTCTAAGCCTTAATAATAAAACAAGATTAAATAAGTGTAGAAGGGAATTTAGACAAAGTGACAACTTGAAAGAATAATTCTGCTCTTAGAAGTAGGTTTTAGCAAACAGTGAAAAAGAACAATTTAATAAAAGCATAGAAAAACTAGACTGCAGAAAACAAGTTAGATTAACCTGGGATTTCCAACCAATTTCATTCTCTAACCCGGGATGACAAGGGTGTGTGAAGTAATGCCTTATTCCGCAATACCTTTCAACACCACGTACTCATGTTCATAAATATAAATTGCAATTTATTATTTACTTTTTTTGAATGTGCAAATTGTATATACAAAGCACATATTATTTATAAATATATATTTTTTTTGAATTGCATTATTTTTCTGTACCCCAGACTTTTCTCTCTATCCTTGTAGCGGTGTTGGGTCTTCTATCCCAGATCACGAGACCTTAGGTAGATAGGTGTTAAAGCACCCCAAAGAACTTAATAACCGGATAGACGAGGCCTGTTTTTGGTCAGAAAAATTCATAAACAGTGGAGTACCTTGTCTTTATTCTTTTCTTTCCTTGACTTTCCACATATTTCCATAATCCCAAGCTAAACTAAATTGATTTTTACAATTAGCAGATCTATCATATTTGAGTGGAAACAGAGTATTTTGAAGGAAAATAATTTTATACAAACTCCTTGAAATAAAACTACCTTTCAGTTGTCACTTGACATAATTTCAGACACTTCTACAATTATTTATCTCATTTTTATCAAATTTCTTTTTATAGGCAGTTTAGAGTAGCAAAAAGCGAGTGTGGCATTAACGAACAACTGTCATATTTTCAGGGAAAGGTCTCTCCTTCCTCACACTTAAGAGGAGCAATGTCCTCATTGTTCAGAATTAAAGTCAAGAAAAGGACCTTTCAAAATATGACAGACTCATAAAGGATTAAACGCATGTAGGTTGAACATTAATATAATAAATGAGGAATTGAAACTCCCCTTGTATCGTAGATTGAGGAAGGTATCCTTCCTCACACTTAGAGCTTTGGCAGGGGTGAGAGGTTCCTCACACTTGAGTTTGCGCAAGTGTTCAACCGAAGATATTGAAATGCCAAAGCAACTGAGGTTGCTTTCCAAAGGTGAGTTCAGCTATATATTCGACATAGAATTTGTTCTGAAAAGAAAATCATATATATAGCCAGCAGAACTCAAGTGGCACCAAAAAGAAAATAAAAAATATGATAAACATAAATAATTAGGCATAAATAACTTTAAGCAAAAATAATAAAGTACTACCTAAAATAAAAACATGAAGCAAACCGAACTGTTACCTTCCAGAAGTTTGATAAGGTTTAAACAGTATAAGTCTACAAAATGTTAGTAAACAACATAATAAAGTACTACATAAAATAAAAACATTAAGAGTTAACAAATTAATAAACAAAAAGCAACATAAAAACTAATATTAATAGCAACATAAATATTAATATTAAAAACAACATAAAAATTAATATTATTAACAAAGCATTAATATTTGACATAAACATTTTAGTAATATTAACAAAAATAGAAAACAAGAAGAACAAATAATATGAAATATAAACAGAATAATTATACAACATAAATTCTGTCGAAAAATCGACAGAACCTCCCCTAAAAATCTACGATTCTCCACAATTAATTCAGTCAAACGCAAGGTAATTTAATACCGTTATCAGCATAAATCCACATATAACAACCTATAATCATAAATTCATTCGTTTAATAAAACAAGGCATAATACAATTGGAGAATGCTATTTTAACATAGCAAGTCTCGTATCTACTTATACCTAAATTTGAAATTCATCCAAACGACAAATTTAAGTATAATCAGTGTAGTTTTAACCTTGTGTATGTATATATGATTTATAGAAGAAGAATCTGAGACAAAAATCGCATATTAAGCTCGAATTTTCGAACGGGTCGACCTAGGGTTCGAAAGTTCAGTCCTTAATTTCTCCTAGTGTAGTTCATTATTTGTGGATTTGAAACTATAGAAACGTTAAGAATTGAAAAACAAAGATTTCGGTACTAACCTTGCGTAATTTGGTGGAGAATTGAGGAAGTTGTGTTGAATTGAAGAGGAGGGGAGTTGCGCGGCTTGTTCGTTCTCCTCTGTACCGGTTCGAGCTCTCTAATTTGGAGAAGAACAGATTGAGTGCAACGCGGCGCTTCAACTCTTTTTTTTTTCATATCGAGTAACGTCCGCTCGTTATCAGGCGGAAGAAAATGTGTCTCGTCCGCGCCGTTTGACGCGGTCACGGTATCCGGCGTCCGCCCGTTTTGAGGCGGTAGGGGCTGTGACTCGTCCGCCCGTTAAGAGGCGGACAGGCTGTGTATGGGCCGCGTCGTTTTGGGCGGTCTTGCCCTGTTCGTTTTTTTTTTTTTTTTTTCAATAAATGAAACAATAACAAATAACAATTGAACAAATTAAACATTAGTAGACATAAATAATAATTAGTAGTTAGATTACATAAAATGAGTGGTTAATTACATAAAATTAAATGTTAAGGACAATGGAAATAAAATGTTAGAGACAATGGAAATTAAATGTTAAGGACAATGGAAATTAAATGACAATAATATAAGAGTTAGAAGTTAGATGTCAGAAGTCCGAAGTTAGATGGCCAAAGTCAGGTGTCCAATGTCAGATGTCCAATTAATATTAACAAATTATTAGATAATTAATATTAACAAAATATAGTAGATAATTAATATTAACATAGACAAGATATTATGGACATAATATTAACAGATTTAAAAGAACAAAATATTTATAATTAAACAGGTGAATAATCCGGGGCTTAGGAACTAGAATAAATCTAGTCCCCGGCAACGGCGCCATTTTGCAGACGTTATAAAGTGAGTGGTTGAAATGGTGTAAAATTAAAAGAAAAGAAATCAAAACTCAAAACAAACGTCGGGCTGCAAACAAATCCCGGTCGCAGTAGTATAGTGAAATGTAAGCGACCGGATATCGAACCACGGGACTAATATACATATTATAGTACCTAAGCGTGTCACAAAAAGGGGGAATTAATTGACTTGTTTTTTTATAAATAAAAGAAAAGATAAAATAACTAAATTAACAGATAAACTAAACGGGACTCTGGTTCAGATTAATATTATCTGCTCTTTCATGCTATTCCTACTGGTTTAATTATAATTGTCTGGCAAAATTCCTTTAATTATCTTAAGGACTAAGTCATAGCCTCATAAGAACTCGTTTACCAGAAATGCTCGGTCTAATCAAGGTTCGAGCACTCTTATGTAAACGGACATTAAGTTCGAGGAAATATAATTGCATCTGAAAATACTAACTCATTAAATCATAATAGAGCTTTCTCCAGATTTACGGCTTAATCAACCTATCTATTTATCACCTGGTCTGATCAAAATAGACTTAGCAAGCAATTTAATAAACTCATGACATTTATTAAAAAGGCGAGAGATGAGCTTTAAGCGTAACAAACTTTATTAAAATTAAAACCAGTAAAACATATTGCATAATTAATACAGATATATAATAATTATTACCAGAGTATACGTACTCTAGCCTAACATATTAAATAGTTTGGTCTTCTATTTAAATACGTGAGACTAGAGGTGAAATTAATGAGATGAAAAGAAAACAAATGAAGAAGCGGGAGATTAGAGATGAAAATGAACGAGTGAGTGAAAGTGTAGTGGTACGAAGATGAAATGATGGTGTGAATTGGAACTCCAGGAGGAACCACGGACGGAAGCCCCCGGAAGGACACCGAGTAAGGAGGAATGAAGCTCGTATTTATAGAGGAAGAAGAAGCAGGCAGCTTCATTGATTGAGCTCGATGATTGCAGCTCCCCATTGATTGCAGCTCATTGATTGCGCAGGGGACAGGGCTGCAACGCGTGCGTGATTTCTGGTAGGCGCCGACTGCTAAAACGATAAGGCGAGTCAAGTTGCAGAGCGAGTCGGCGAAGAAGATTATCCGTTGATTTACACGTGTCCGCTAGATAAGGAGCGGTCCTCCTCTGTCTCAACCGCATGTTAATAGGCGGTCTCGTGTGTGGCGTCCGCTTGATATCTGGCGGTACCTCTGTCTCTTGTCCGCCTCGTATGAGGCGGTCGTCTCTTATTTCTATTTCCTTCTCTTGTCCGCGTGTTGAGGGGCGGTTGCCCATCTATGTCTCGTCCGCCTCTTATCAAGCGGTACAGAGGCGGTTAACATATGCATGCGTGACATGCACGTGAGTTCCTTTAATCCTTATGTGTTAGTTTGTCATTTTTCCTACATTTTAACACATATAATACATCAGTTAATATAACAACATAAATATAGGAAAATCCAAGATAAGTGAGAAACATTACTAAAAATGATGCAATTAATAAGGTGATTAAACCTTAATAACTATATGTTTTGCACTTATCAGTAATCTATTTGGAATTTGTTATGTGCTTTATATTGTAGCAACTAACTCGACAGGTTTTTAGGGTTTCCCGCCACTGTAAACCCTAAAAATGCCTTCGACGTTTTTTAGCTTTACTAGGGTGGGTTTTAAGGTGTTTTGGGGTAGGGTAATCTATTAGAAGTCGTTCTATACTTTACATTATAGCAACTAACTCGACATGTTTTTAGGGTTTGTGGTAGTTAGACCCTAAACTTGCCATTACAAACCCTAAAAATGTCTTTGACGTTTTTTAGCTTTTCTAGGGTGGGTTTTAGGGTGTGTGGGTTAAGGTAATCTATTTGGAAGTCGTTTTATACTTTAATGTGATGATGTACATATTTTAATGTGAGAATGTACATGTTTTAATGTAAAGATGTACATGTTCAAATGTGAGAATGTACATGTTCAATTATCAGAATGCATATGTTTTAATGAACATCTGTACATGTTTGTATGACCATATGTACAGGATTTCTCCCTTATATGTACAAGTTTTAATCTAAGGATGTACATATTTAATGATTCATACAGATTTATGTGACCATCTATATGTTTTTAATGCGAGGATGTACATGTTTTACGTGAGGATGTACATGTTTTAATGAACATTTGTACAGGTTTGTATGACCATCTGTACAAGTTTTCTTTTACGTTCTAAAGCTACATGTAGCCAAATATGGCTACAGCTATAGCCCCCACGCGTGCACTTCTCTCTTTTTTTATTTTCCTTTTTAATATATCACAAAAACTTTAAATTGTTGTAACTTTTGATATATAAGTCTAAAATAAAAAATAATTATATCATTGTTCACCTAAATTCAAGCTCTTCAAAACAAGACCAGTCATGGATATATTTTGATAATTTATATGTATAGTGCACATAATGTAAAAGAAAACTTGTACAGATGGTCATACAAGCCTGTACAAATGTTCACTAAAACATGTACATCCCCACGTAAGAACATGTACATTAAAAACATACAGAAGGTCACATAAACCTGTACGAATCACTAAATATGTATATTCTTAGATTAAAACTTGTACATATGAGAAATAACACTTGTACAGACAGTCATACAAATATGTACAGATGGCCATACAAACATGTACAGATGTTCATTAAAAAAATATGTACATTCTCACATTTGAACATGTACATCATCACATTAAAACATGTACATTCTCACATTAAAACATGTACATACATCCTCGCATTAAAATATCATGGTATACATGTAAAAATATTTTTTTGAAAGTTGTCAAAACATATCCATGATTGGTCTTGTTTTGAAGAGCTTGAATTTAGATAAGCAATGATATATATTTTTTTTCATTTTAGACTTATATATTAAAAGTTACAACAATTTAAATTATGTGTTGTTTTTAATAAAGATTAAAAAATAATAAAAAAAATAAAATGGAAATCGGCGGCGGGACGTAGCGCCCCGTAATCACACTCACTTGTTTGTTTCTATTTTCAATTTTGTCCCACTATATTTCATTAATTACAAAATTACCTACTATAAAAGATATTTTTCATTTTAATTTGACTAAAATCTTCTTGGATGTAACCAAGATTTTGCCAATCTGATGAAATGTGTTCAGCGTAATAATGCATCATGACAGGTTTAACGTTTTCCCTTAACCCCTCTGCGGTTTGGGGCCCGCATATGAAGCACCGGAGGAGATAGATGGTGAAAACGAAACATGCAGAAGATACTTGCAGAAGTAATCACCCAATCTACCAACAATAGGTATTCTATCGGCACGGAACATTGATGGGGCCCGCATATGAAGCACCAGAGGAGATAGATGGTGAAAACGAAACATGCAGAAGATACTTGCAGAAGTAATCACCCAATCTACCAACAATAGGTTATTCTATCGGCACGGAACATTGATGACTACAAAAGGCGCAGCTTTGGACCTTGCACAGGCTGAAGTACCAAACTAGGTGAGTAGGTTCTATTCAGATAGCATGAGGAGTCAAATATATGATGAGTGTTTCCATTCGTTATATCATGTGATTCAAAAAAAAGCAGAACAGAAAGATTAAAATAGCAAAAATGAGAACCAGGGGACAATAGACACAGAGCAGAGCAGGTCAGCAGAGTAGACCACAAAGGGATGTTCCAACTTCCAAGGATATGAGTTGTGGATGCTAAGAACATGGATAGAGATATACAAGGTCGAGGGTTGTGACAAATTCCCCCAAAGGTACAGAGCCGCTAGTTCTGTGCTGCTAAAAATCACCATACTATACGAGGATGATAAACACAGGCAGACTTTATTTAAAGACCTAGACCGACAGTACGGCCATCCCTGCGCCTGAGCCCAGCAGTGTACTGCTTCTCTAAATCTATTTGAACTTTCTCTGCTTGAAGGGGGTTGCTGATTGGCTTCTGTTCTACCTTGCAGTCTCCTTTCACACCCTACAATCGGCCATATGTACCAAGGCAACCTCAGACTCTAAAACAGTGTTAGTAAAGAAAAAGGAAGAAACTTGGAGGGAGTATGTATTTTCGACTACTACGTATATGGCCCTATAGACACGATGAATAATTCAAGACCACTGAAAGGGAAAAAAGAAAGGAATTACCATGAGTTTGTTGAATTTCTCTTGTCGCTCATGATCAGGGAAAATTGCAGTAGTCCAACGCTGGCTAGTCTGAAGAACATTGTAAAAGAGGGATACTGACAAACTCCAAGTAGGTACATAGAATTGCGACATACTATTTTTTTCTATCTGTGAAGATAAAAATGAAATACGGCTAATATAAGAGATTAAAAAATTCACAATTACCTCTTCCGCGGTGTTTTTCTTCTTGTTCCCCCACAACAGCTTTTTCTTCTGATCAGCAGTCATAGTTCCAGCCCCATAAAGATTCTGGTTCACTTTGGAAGGAAAAGAAAGCCTAGTGTGAATATGTACACGAAGCAGCAGATATGACATGAACAGAAAAAGGGTCCAACACACCTCCATCTAACTAGGTAGGCTATAAATATGCAACCCATTGATGGTTCATCTAAAAAATACTTAAGGGTAACCCATGAGAACCATCAGCTTCAACACCAAGCCTATGCAACCAATGGCATAGCAAGAGCATCAAGTGTGTCACTATAAGTGAATGGAAAAAAAACCTTACCCATCTGAATCTCGCGCCGCGGCATAACAAAAATCAGAATTTATAATCTAACATCAATACTGATGTTTATTCATTCCGATATAATCATAAATGACAGTGGAAGTACCTAATGCAGCGGCCTTCATCGCAGCATCTTTGGCAGCGTCTACATCCCCACCACATTCAGAGATATTAGCTTGATCAGGTATACTTTTGGCAAGATCCTCTTGACTTGGTTTAGAACCTGGTGGTTGCCTTTCATCAGATGCAATAGTAACAATTCTCAAATATATTAATTCACAAAGAATAAGAATATGAATAATCCATGCAACAAATACATCACTAAATCTTGCAAAAGAGCTAATCCGTTAAACGCTTACCATCTGTCCTCGGATCTGCATTATCACAGCTACTAACTTCTTCTGCCTTTTGGTTGTAACATCAGCATCAACATCGTTTGACCTTTCTTCAGAATCTTTATAATCTGTTACCTTCCACTATTATGATACTTTTCATCAGCTTTCTTCCATTCTTCATTTGCGCGCTTGTCTCCCTCAGTTTTCAGTTCATTCTTAAAAACATCCTTAAGTAGATGCCTGCTAGTTTCACCCTTTGAATTTGTATCATCTCGATGCCCTCTAGACTCTTCTAGCGCTTGTGATCTCTAGATATCCTCTGAGAATCCCTCTTCTCATCTCTGTAATCTCTATCCTTCGAAGATCTATCACGATCATCATATGCACTCTCGTCCACATTATGCCTACCATGTCTCCTGTCAGACCCATCCCTATTTCGACTATATTTGTCTACATCACGATAGTGATCCCTAGACCTGCCAAACTCACTTCTTCGCTCTCTGTGGTCAGATTGAGAAGGCCGAGAAGATAGCTTTGAATAGTTTCTGTCTTCCTCTGGCACATGCTTCCCGCTCTTATGCTCAGCAGCCTATCATAACCTTGAGAACCCCTGGAGGAGAACCTACTAGATTCACTCTTTCTAACATGTTCACTTGGATTATATCCTCGATCACCCGTTTTGTATACTTTCGACCCAGCTTCTCAGTCTTATCTTCTTTTGAGAGCATAGGACTGGAGATATCATTGCACTTATGGCTTTCTACAAATTCAAGTTATTAGTGACAGCTTAAGTCCTTGTATGATATATACTACACACATAAAGATAACCGCATTACTTCCGTAAACATATAAAAGATAGACATAAGAAAAGTTAAAAGTTAAAACAAATTATGACAGTCCACAGATACATAGATACCACCTGAAACACCAAATCCATGGATTAATTGTAATAAGCTTAGTCTCCCATCACGTTTACAGTCCATGTAAGCACCAACCATGATTTGGACTACGGTTAAACAGTAATTCTGATAGCATATCTGGATGCTCAAGTTTTGAGTCTCTTAAACATATCAAATTTATAGCCCTTTTCTGCTTTCAGTTGACATAGCTCTAGGTTTAAACATGTATATGGCATATAAGAGTAGAAGTAGGAAAGCAGCAATTAGGTCTAGAACTCCTTTCCTACTACGTATATGATACAAATTCCAAAGAAAAGATATATGAATACACTAAAGCATGATCATTCATGACAGCAACTATGTATCTGCAGTCTGATGTTGAGAGCCTCGACCAGCTTCTTTCTGCTCATTTTAACAGAGAAAAAAGGATGGTTATTACAGATACTGACCATCTGAGGAAGAAGATCCACTAACTGGGGTGCGTCGTCTATACTTTCTATTCCCTCCATCATTTGTAGGCTTACGGAATGTGGTCTTCGGTTCATCATTGTCAACTGATGGTGATCGTTTAGACTCCATAATTTGGACCTAATAGAGAACTCATTATGTGCGCTGATTGAATAATAAGTCAGTAGTTGAGATACAAAAATGCAACGTAGGCAGATAGCAATCTTAGGACTAACTGAGAGATTCAAGCAATTTCTTCAGAGCTAATCAAAGAGAAAAACAAGAAACTATACAGCAGGGTAATGAATACCAATAGGATTATCGCGTCATACAGTCCAGACAGCAAAAAAGTCTACTCATTAAGCTCCCAAAATTAGCTTATCCTGATATGCTCAACCAAAAGACGATAAGAATCAAAGTAAGCCCACAGTTCATTGCAGAATCGAAATAGTTGCCGTCCAGCGTCCGGGTAAATACGAAATCAATCATTTCTCCTTAAGAAAAGGCTTTTGAGAATAATCTCTAGCCAGCGTTATAACCCCCGCAGAGACAAAAGAGAGAGTAACAAATAGCTAGGGCTCGTTTCTTAAAAAAATAAACAAATAGCAAGGGCTAGAGCAAAGTACGGCGACCTAGAACCTTCGTTAATTTGTACACCGCAGGTAATAATCAAAGACGCACGACCTACGAAGATAAGAGAATAGAAATAGGAGCGCGGGAGGGAGAAATTGGAACCTGGTACAACGTCGAGGTCGATCGAACAGGAACGGAAACAGCTACGACAATAGAGCTACCAACTGGTTGTGATTTGCTGGTTCGAGTTCAGCAGCTAGGGTTCGTCAGCATAATCTACCTTCTTCACCACTGATGGAAGATCTAAATTTGTCTACGGTCGAACGTTTGTTCAGAAAAAAAAAAAAGGGTCGCACTCTAATTCCATTCAGTCCCAAAAATGATCATTATACCTCCTTTAATAAATTTTTAAAATGATATTTCTTCACAATTTGTGACATATTATAGGGTACCCAAATTTCATTATATAAAGATGGAAATCATTCAAATTCTGAATTCTTATAGTTAGAGAGAAGAAGATAGAAAATGGTTTTGAAAAGTTTGATGAATTTTTTTTGGTAAGAAGAGTAATAAAGTTGAAGGAAATAATGAAGGTGACGATTCGGAGATCCACGACGAGTGCGCAGATGATCTTAACACCAAGGGGTACTCACGAGGGGCCCATTATGAGGTATTTTTCATGGTTTTTTTTTTACAATTTAGGGGCATAATATAGGCAAATTTTGTTAAAAACTGTCCGAAATAGAAAAAAAGATTCTCAATAACAGATGGAACGCGTCGGCGAGCCCCCCTTCTTCCCAGTGTCTGTGCGGCCCCTTCATTCTCGGCCCGCGCCCTCCTTCTCCCTGGCGTCAGTGCCGCCCTCCTATTACTGGTGTCGGCGCCAGTTCTTTTCTATTGGCGTCTGCGCCGGGTTCCGGTCTTAAAGTCGCTATATCTTCTTCGTTATCGCTATACCCCTTGTTTGTGGATTCGTTTGCGCCGACACGTTCGTCTTTTCGTCTACTTCGTTATGATCTACTTTGCTAATTATTTGTTTGATATATGTGTTATTTCTTCTTAAGTACGTAGTTTTCTCATTTACGAGTAGTATCATGTGACTGAACGAAAGTGTTAATTGCTCCTGCTTAGGGTGAGAATGATGGTGAATTCGATGACAAATTAGTTAACGTAGATGGGTCATCTGTTTAATACGAGTCAAATATTTACGGATAGAGAGGAGGCTGCTACCCTATGCGATTCGCATCGCCTAAAACAACAACATTTTAATCAGACAGACTCTTAGGGACGACGGTGAACTAGTATTAACGTGTGAGAGGTACGGCAAGAGTAGGCCGCGGAATAGCAAAGGTGAATCGTCCTCATCTAGTCAAATGCGGCGGCGCATCACGAAGAAATGCAACTGCCCGTTCCGCCTAAGCATCCGCAGTGTCGGGGCTGCAGGGTGGCCTGTCTTGGTAATGCAGTCGATGCACAACCATGATTTGGAAAGTAATCTGCAATCACACTTCGCCGCCCCTCGCTTTAGTGTGGATGAAAGAGAAGTATGAGAAGTCTGCACAGGAGCGGAGCTGCGTCAAGCCAGATGTGGGCCCATCTGCATGACAAGAACCCTGAAAGCACGGTCGATAAAACTCGATTCATAAACTGCACTACTAGTAGAAAAAGAGCCATTTTCGGCGGTTCTTTTAGGCCTTTTTCGGCGGTTTTAAACCGCCGAATATTACACCGCCGAAAAAGACCTTTCCAAATTTTCGGCGGTTCCTAACGACAAAACCGCCGAAAATAACAGATTTCGCAACTCAAAATGAGGTAAAAACCGGGCAATTTTCGGCGGTTCTTAGCTTAAGAACCGCCGAAAATTGCCCAGATTTTACTTATTTTCGGCGGTTCTTACTAGGAACCGCCGAAAATGTCTATTTTTTTTTTTTGTTTTTTTCGTTTTAGTTTACAATCCCACATATGTCAACAAACCTGTAAATATATAGATACAACATCCAGATATATCCAAACATCTCTCTACATCATATTGTAGAGGATGTCAATCACTCTTTGTAAGAGAATTGTCAAAAAATCAAAATAATGATGAAATGGTCACAAATGACCAACAACACATTTCAAATGGTCACAAATGACCATACAAAGCATTTCAAATGGTCACAAATGACCATACAAAGCATTTCAAATGGTCACAAATGACCATATAGATATACAACTACCAAGATTTCATTGTACTCAACCGGTCATCTTTCACAATCTAACTAGCCATAAAATTCTAAATAACAATTCGATCGAAAAAACAAAGTGAAAATCAAACTAAATTCATACAGACAAACTCCGCCCAATCCTCCAACATAGCGTTGATCGTTTGTCTGTCGTATTCGCCAACACTAGGGAAAACCTTTTGAAAAACAAAACAATACAAAATGATTTAATCATTAAACAATACATTAAAAATAAAAATATATATATGACTTCAACATACTTCTTCTAATTGATCTTGCATATCACCAAAAAGGGTAATTATGTCATGCATATATCTCATGACATAATACCCACACTCCGAACTCCCGGGTTGACGTGGACACTTAAACACAGAAAAAAAAGGAATAATTACATAAGACATTTGTTCTATCAATGATAAACAAGTGATGCATGTACCTTCACTGCAGTCCAGGGGACAGAACCTCTTATCCTTACACCAAGCTCTGAAATCATAACACTTTGATATATACTGCACATTAAATGTCATAAATGTAAATTAATAAAATTAGGATATCCATGCACACAAAATTAAATTAAAAGAATTGAAATGCATAAAGAAGTGGTTTATAATGTACTTACAGGCTAAGGTGTGGCTTTATCTTGATATTATTCGGTAATGAGTACCGAAGCGGATCAAGATATAGTATACGTGCACGATCCAAACACAACACCAGTAGGACCCAATGAGCACTATGTAATACCAAAACACTAACATGTCAGTATATGTCAAAATCAACAAGTACAACATTTATTGGAATTAAAATGATAAACAAAGTTATTACTTTTGATGGTAGGGCAGCAGGAGATATTTCTTTTTCGCTATGATGCTGTTACTAATCGCACGCTGCAA
Source organism: Limonium bicolor (assembly GCA_023374045.1). NCBI lineage: Eukaryota > Viridiplantae > Streptophyta > Magnoliopsida > Caryophyllales > Plumbaginaceae > Limonium > Limonium bicolor. The sequence continues at coordinate 457,472,191 of CM041776.1, read as the reverse complement.
GTAGAGCTTACAAGCGTCTGCATCACACGTCACAACAGTGTATGACGTTCTCTCAGGACATAGAAATCCATACTTGGTAAGTGAAAAAGTTTGCATTTTCTCATTCAAAACCTATTCATAAAGTAAAAGATATAGTAATTAACATTGTTTCAGGGCATCACTTTATAACTTAATTACCAAAAAAGACTAATACTTACAGAATGAATGAGTGGACAACAGTGATAGGCACCCATTCAGATTTCAGGATGTCCTTCACGTCGGTTGTCCACAAGTCGACTTCTAAAACTTCTTCATAGTGAAGAAGGTCAGGTTCAAAGCTAAGAAGGATAGAATCTCTAGCAGCTGGGAAGTCACGGATTAGATCATGCAACACTTTCATGTTTGGCCCCAAGCGTGCATATATTGAATCATCCACCAAGTTTTCTTTGGGAACGACATTGGTGGATGCTCTGTATTCAGAAGATGTAATCTTTGCCTTCTTTTTTCAGGAGACTTTGATTTCTCCTTTAATGTCTATTTGCAATCGACATACATTACTAATCATGAACTGAACATCCACACACTTATAATTTACTACAATAACTATATTAAAGGTTTGTATTGGGCGTACCTTCACACACTTCTGAATCAGACGAACAGGCCATTGAAGAAATGCACCCTTTGCAGACCGAACCGTGATATACTCCTCCATAGGTACAGAGAGTTCTAAATCAGGACACGTATAAACCGGTTCGTCCACAGACACTCTCCCGTGATACGGCTGTAATTGCCTGCCATGGATCACGTCATTCTCGCGTGATGTGTACACTCTTCCTTCTGCAACATGTATATTTTGATTGTTGTACGGGAGCAGCAGCTTGCAGTTTATTGGATCCTACAATTTAAACAGATTAGTAGATTATTGAACTGATAAATATGTAATAAACGATATGACAAGTAATAAAACAGTTAAAGATATAAAAATTTACCTGTACATATGCGTAAGGATACGGATCATTAGACTCGGTGCTTGTGTGCAGTCCAGCAGGATCAGAAGCAGGAGCATATGCATAAGAAGGATCAGAAGCAGGAGCATATGGCTGGGGTGCACCAGTCTCCTGACGCATTTCAGCAAGGACCTCATTCTTCCACTGATCTTTGATGTTATTGATGACACGTAAATGCTCATCATAAGAGATCATCTTCTCCTGACTACTACTTCCTTTCCTCGACCCGGGGTTTCCAAATACTTTTCTTATCCCTATGTTAACCCCCCCCCCCTAACCCCACTGCTCGGCCTGGATGATCTTTCTTTCCTAGCGCCCGAGACTGGTCATCATGTCGATCAGGAGCCCAAGTCCCTTGGGTTACTTGCTCGTTCATTTCACCCTTTAGAAGTAAATGCATAGAGGATTTATAATAAATTATAGGATTGTAATACTGAATTTGAAAAAAAATAAGGATTAAACAAATGTACTTACCATCTTATCAACAATTTCCTTCGTTTTCTCGAAGGGATACAGACGCTCTCCAGTTTTTGGGTCTTTTCTTAGTGCGTGAAAGCTTCCAAAATGTATCCCGTTTCTGGTGTTCATCCAGAGCGCTCATATCCGATGGCAACTCCCCTTCTGCCACCCACTCAGGAACTCTTCTGTTAACCCCTTTAGCACCCAGCAAGTGACGATATTCATTCTTCTTCGCATTCACTGACTGGGCCTCACGATACTCCTATTATCAAGTAAACATATAAACTCGATGATGATTAAAACATATACATATGTAAACTTATTTGTATGTATATACAATACTTAATTATTTAAGAGTTAGTATGTACCTTCGTCTCCATCTTCTTATCATAAAACTGCTGCCACTTCTCTTGGGTTATTGCTGTGTAGATCTCCCAAGGCTGGCGTGTGTCGCCGTCAGGCCGCTTAAGCTTCTTGGTGATGAACCATTTGACCAGATCATGCTTATGATCTGAAATTTCTTGCGCATCATCGATTTGACCATGGTGTAGTACTCGCTTTCTGCAGGTATTCGATATTGTTTCTGCATATCATCATAAATGAAATGGATGTTAGTTATGCATACTTATAAATCGTATCAATAAATATTGCAACTATTGTTTATTTACCTGTACGATCTCAAACATCTGCTTCTTCAATGCTTCGTCAACCTGAGGCCAGGAGAGATTGATATCACAATACTCTCGCACTATGATGCCCAGCTCAGTAGTGAAGTCTCCAGCCCATTCCCCAGTGGGCTGTAGATACTCATTAAACTGCAGCGGCTTCGACTCAATCTTTTTTTACTTCAGAGCTTTTGTAGGACCTCGAGGTTTTACGGTCCTGGTCTCTGGGATCTGTGACCCAGAAGGTCCAGCCTGTGTGTCTGCAGCTGGCACATCAGACACTATAATCTCGTCTAAGCCACTACCCCCCTCATCAGTTCGGGCCCGTGACGTGCGGCCCTTCCCTCCACGTGTTTGCTTCTTCTTCGGTCGGGCTCGTCGGCTGCGTCACCAGAATCTCGCCGATCGGGCGTCCATATCATCCATTTAACTGTCTGCATAGATAAACAATATGATATTAATAACAACAAAACAAATAATATAAAAAATACGTAATCAGATATCATAAAAAATTAATATTTAATTACCTAACAAACAAACACATCATTTATGGTTTTTCGACCCATAGACCCTCATCATGATCAGACCTAGTATACACTACATCGTCTGGAATATCAACAATGTTGGTGGTAGGAACACTGTTAGAAAAGGGTGGTGTCTCATCAAATAATAATTCATCGTCATCAACATCTTGATCAACATTTGTGATCACAAATCTTTTCCCTGGTAAAACTACTGACCATCTGGAATCGATGGGATCTTCTATGTAAAATACTTGTTCACAGTCCTTGGGAAATATGAACGGATCTTGTGTAGGACCAAGACGTGATAAATCAACCAAATTAAACCCATCATGAACCCGATAACCCTGTCTGTTATCCACCCACTTGCATTTGAAAATAACAAACTTTTGAAACTGATAATCAAGTTCCCAAATATCTTCAATACATCCATAATACAACCTCGAGGTTGAAATCGTTGAAGCTGGATCACCTCGGGTGTACTCAGTTGTTGTTGCTTCTGCTTCTACTTTCACCCCGCTATTCTGTTTAAACATCTATCATCTTGTCGTTTTGTCCAATAGGTGAACCCATTGATGTCATACCCGTCGTAAGATACAGCAGTGGAACCAGGTCCCAAAGCTAACCAACGGATCTCTTCACCTACATTATCAGGCGCTAGTGATGCAAGTTTCATAACATGGTCTCTAAACCATGAACAAAAGGTCTTGTTTTGCTCTTTTGTCAACCAAACAATATTCCTCCCAGGATATTGACCTCTTAGTGTAGTCATGTGTTTCTCAAAAAATGGCTCAATAATCTCAAGGTGATGTAAAACGAACAAATGTGCTAACTCCATTGAGGATGAATCAATTGCCACAATTTTTTTCCCAATAACACCTTGACCTTCTGTCCCTCCCGTGTGTCTAGGTTGTGGTACTCCAATAGCAACTGCACCCTTTAAGTATTCAGTACAAAATTTTGTCACTTCTTCGGTTATTGTCCCTTCTATAATACTTCCTTCAGGTCGATATCTATTCTTCATCCTTCCCTTCAAAATTCCCATGTATCTCTCAAACGGATACATGTACCTCAAATATATGGGACCACATAATTTGATTTCCCTAACAATGTGAACAACTAAGTGAACCATGATGTCAAAAAAAGAGAGTGGAAAATACATTTCAAGTTGACAGATCGTAACAACAACATCATGTTGCAGACTGTCAAGTGTATCAGCATCCACGACTTTATTGCACACTGTATTAAAAAAGAAACATAGTCTTGTAATTGCATTTCGCACATCCTTCGGCAATATACCTCGAATGACAACAAGAAGGAGATGCAACATCAGAACGTGATAATCATGAGATTTCAACCCGACCAATTTCAAGTCCTTCATTGACACAAGACTTTTCCAGTTAGATGAATAACCCGTAGGAACCTTAAGGGAATGAAGACATTTGCAGAAGCTGATCTTCTCATTCTTAGACAAAGTGTAACATGCTGGAGGTAAATATGTTCGTTTGCCTCTTTCTTGAGGATGCAACTCCTCACGTATGCCGATAGCTTGCATGTCTCTTCAAACCTTTATTCCGTCTTTTGTTTTCCAAGGTATGTTAAGCAAAGTCCCAACAACAGCCTCACCAACATTTTTGACAATATGCATAAAATCAAGACAATGCCTAACAGATAAATGTCTCCAATATGGAAGTTCCCAAAATATTGAAGATTTTTTCCAAATGTTTTTTTGGGCAGATTTGGACGGAACACCGAAAACATTCTCAATGTCTTTCACCTTTTCATAGATCTCTTGAGAACTCAAAGGTATACAAGCAACACGTGTTTCAGTCTTTCTGTTGAATAACTTCCTTTTTTTACGGTACGAGTGTGCTGATGGCAACAATCTACGATGACACATGTACACGTTTTTGCCAGAAAACTTTAGACGATCAGAACAAGTGTCGTCCTCACATATTGGGCAAGCAAATGTGCCTTTCACCGTGTATCCAGATAAATTCCCGTACGCAGGAAAGTCATTCACTGTGCAAAACAACATGGCACGAAGTGTGAAGTTTTGTCTGTCGTAACCGTCATAAACCACTGTCCCCTGATTCCATAACAATTTCAAATCGTCAATCAGCGGTGCAAGATATACATCGATATTATGTCCGGGTTGTTTAGGACCAGAAATCAACAATGATAACATTATGTATTTTCGCTTCATACACAACCACGAAGGAAGATTGTAAATCACCAATAGAACAGGCCAAGTGCTGTGTTGACTACTTAGAGTGTCGTAGGGATTCATCCCATCTGTACTTAGCCCGAGTCTCAAATTTCGATTATCACTGGCAAAATCTTCAAATCTTCTATCGATAGTCCTCCACTGTGGTGAATCAGCTGGATGTCTCAGCTTATCATCATTTTTTCTTCCTTCTGCGTGTCATCTTAAATTTTGGGCATCTCTGACATTTGCAAACAGATGTTTGAACCTTGGTATTATGGGTAAATACCAAATGACTTTTGCTGGAGGACTTTTTTTCTTAGAATTGGATGATTGGCCATCCTTATGTTTATAGCGTGACAAATGACATTTTGGACACTGATTCAAATGTTTATTCTCTCCTCTGTATAATACACAACTGTTTGGACATGCGTGTATCTTTTCGTACTCCACACCCATAGGACACATCAACTTTTTTGCATCATAAGTGGATGTAGGAAGACTGTTATCATCTGGAAGCATGTCGTGGAATAGTTCTAGTATTGCCGTAAAAATCTTATCACTCCAGCCGAATCTTGCTTTCAGATTGAACAAGTGTAGCACGAATGTCAATTTTGAAAATTTGGTGCATCCGGGGAACAAAGGGGACCGTGATGCGTCAACTAATCTTTGATATTCATCGGGCTTGTCTGTGAAATTATCCTCAACATCTTGCAGCATAGAGTTCAGTTGTTCAATCTTTTCACTATCATCGTTGATTTCAGTGTCACTCTGATCACACTCATTATCAAGAAATGTGGTATCATCGGTAACCTTTCTTGGTTCACTGTTCTGCTGGGTGATGGAAGTATGCACCCGGTACTAGCTTCTAAAGACTCGCCATGCAAAACCATATCTTATAGTTTGACATAAATCCACTCCGTGATAGATGAAATCTGATTGCATGTAGGTTAGGGAATTTGTTGCGAAGTTCGCACTGTGCACATGGACAGGGAATGTGAGTGTCGTTCATCCTTTTCTGATGATAGAGAGCTGCTTTGCAAAATTCATTTTCCACTTTTGATTCAAAATATTCCCTCGCAGACCGTACATCCATTCACGGTCCATTCTATAAACAACCATTCAAAATTTAAAAAATATTTACAAAAAAGTGTTATAATGTATAATAACTTAACTAACATTTAAATATTAATATAAAAATAACAATAACTAAACTATCTTCGAAAAGGATATATATCGATATGGTTCTCGCACGGCGAGTCTGTATAATATATATAATACGCTATCTTATATATACTACTTGGTTGTGTTATATGCTATATATATAATGTATATCCACATCTATAATATATATATTGTATATACTACTTGGTTGTGTTATATGTATACACCATCTATTATATATATACTACTTGGTGATATATATATAGTACTTGTTATATTTATATATGTATATCTACTCAACTAACTAGCTACTAAATATAAATAAACTAACTACACAAACATTTTATAGAACACCTTGCTGGCATATACATTATTTTGTGGTTATTCTATTGTGTTTATATAATAATCCTGCAACTAACTATTATATATAAATCAACAAATTATACAAACAATTATGCATGATAAATTGAAATTGATTTAGGTTGAAAAAAAACTAACCGGTATTTGGAAGGACGAGGATCAAGCGGAAGCGGGTGGCGAGTGAAACGACGAGGAGCTAGCTAACCTAGACTACTACTATACTGCCAATCTTGTGTAGTATTTAAATGAGAAAACACAGTACAATTGATACGTCAATTCACCAAGGTCGTTTACTTATCAAAATTTCACATAAACAATGGTAAGATAGCAAAAAAAATCACTGAAATTGGTTAAATCATTATCGAACACCTTGCGAGCATATAGTTTATTTTCTAAAATTGCCCACATATTGTATTTCAATCAAACCAATCATCAATTACACTCCAGAATACATATATCAATCAACAATTACATATAAACAACAAATTAGGACCCAATTCAACAAAATTTCAAAAGTTTCGAATCGGAGAAAAACTAACCAAATGTCTCAATTCGCGTGGATTTTGGCAGCAGCAGACGGGGGGTAGCGGCGCGACTGGGGCGACAAGAGGCGGCGGCGAGGACGGCAGCGTTAGAGGCTGGTGGTGCGGCGGCGACCGAGGAAGAAGAGAGCGGCGATTTGAGGGCGAGCTGAGTAGAGAGGTCGAGGAAGAAGAGAGGTAGCAGAGCTTCGATAATGTCGAGTCGGGGCTAGGGTATTAGAAATAAGCATCATTTTCGGCGGTTCCTATATACAACCGCCGAAAATAGCCAACTCAAAAGACAATTTTCGGCGGTTGTATATAGGAACCGCCAAAAATCATGCTTCGATTTGGCTATTTTCAGCGGTGTATATATAGGAACCGCCGAAAATGATGTGTCGATTGTCTATTTTCGGCGGTTCCAATATACAACCTCCAAAAATAGCATGACCCGACACACATTTTCGACGAAAATTTAAAAACCGCCGAAAATGGGGGGCCGAAAATGGACATTTTTCTACTAGTGCTGGTTGCAAATTCATAAGGGAAAACCGTGGTGGGCGTACTGATGTAGCATCCTTCATGCACTCATTGGATGAACGTAATTACAATTGGTGGGTCGAGAAAGACGTGAGTAAGTGTTTGCACATTTGTATATGCTGCTGTGTTTATTTGGATGTTCATGTCATTGATGATTTGTATTGAGTAAACGTAATTTTTGCAAAGGATAACTCCAGGTTGGGCCTTATCTTGTTTGTGCACCCTTTTTCGCTCACACTTACTCAAATATTCCCGTATGTGGTGCTGATTGATAGCACTTACAAGATCCGCTAGTGGAATTCGTCAGAGTGACATCGTGCGGCAAAGCTTCAGTATAGCATTTTGTTTTGAAGTCAGAGAGGACGAGTTTACATCACTTGGATGCTTCACCAGCTGATGAAGTTGTTGACTTGCCTCCCCTATGTTTTTGTCACGAACAATGAAAAGGCATTAGTGAAATCCCTTTCAGTGCTATTTCCTTCTGTCCCGCATCTTCTATGTCGGTGGCACATCTCCAGGAACGTGGCTGTGAAAGCGATGAAGATCTTGAAGGTTGACACAAACTACAGCTGAAGCAGTAGTGTATCGCTGGAAGAGGGCTTGTTTACGCCCCTACCCTCGCACAGTTCGTAGGATTATACGAACGATTAGTACAGTCGTACGGATTAAATCATCCCTTAGTGGTGTATTTGAATATCACATGGCTAAGTCAACACTAGATGTTTTATGAGCCATGGGTCAAGAATGTCATGCATTTCGGCAACACATCTACCAACAAGTTTGTTTAAGTTAAATTATCAATATGTTTTTTCGCTTATTTTTGCGGTTGTCCCACTTCTTTGTAACTAACGACATACTAATGTGTAGGGTGGAGAGCGCTCAGCTCTAAAGTGTTGGCTACACACATCCACTAGATCTCTGGACATGACCTTCAACAACATACACAAATTCATTGAAGGCCAACACTTTCACATAAAACAAGACTTTGAGTTTTCCCTTGATAGAAGAGTCTTGGACAACCAGCAAGTCCAATTTTGCTTTTGATTGATCAGGTGAGTCTTAAATGTATGGAATTACTTCAGAATGAGCTGAGAAGTGATAATGATCACACACCTGCATCTCAAGATGCTTGTCCATTTACTTCGACGATGGGATTAATGTGCTCGTATTGTATGTATCAGTACGTTATGGCTTGTCAGAATCTACCAGGTGAAGAAGTGCACATTTTCTGGCGGACACTCAGGTATGACCATCAACACGAGTGCGCCACCCCTTGCCAAACATGTGTAAAGTCATACCCCACTGAGGAACAACTATCGTGTGTCGGTCTTTGGTATGAGGACCTGTCTGATGGTTTGATCCCACATCAATCGAAAGAGCGTTCAACGCACGGAGGCCACTTTGGGAGCCCACGATGATCACACTGGTTTAGAGCCACCAGAGGTACGGTGCCTAAGGGAAGGCCTAAAAAGAAGAGGCCTAACACCAGGGACACGTTCGAGCACAAAGATTTTGGTCTCGGGAACCATCCCCCGCTGATGCGACGAAGCGAATCTCAGTGATGCCCTCCCGCACAAGAAAGCCAAACTGTAAGTGGGTCGTCAATGCAACACAGTCAATCGCAGCGATGGTCATCCGGGCGATAGAGTCAAACAGGAGAAGGCCCGACAACGTAATACAATCAGTCATATCGATGGTCATCGTTGCTCGATCACACATTCATACCCTGGAACAATTCTCCGTATTTGAACGAGTTAAGTATGTTATTACTTGATTACATTATAGGTTACAGGGAGATACGGGGCGATGGAAATTATGGTTTTCGTGCTATCGTCTATTGGGTGTACAACGATGAAACTCAATGGAAACGGTTAGATGTGCATGCATGGATGAGGTGATGTGTAAATCAGATTGGTGGTTGTCGCGAGTAGATTAGGACTGGTACGACAGACAGTACGCACGTCTGAATTGGTTTGAAGATACTTTTGCACCCATGGAGCATTGGATGGAATTTCTAGATGTTGAGCTTATCTTGTGCATGGTGTACAACATAGTTATTTAATTAGTTTGCACCAAGTGAAGGTCATATGGGTGGCGGCTTGATGGACTCCCCGCTACGCGATGATTAGCAGTCGAAGCGCCCAGTAGCAAGGTTTTGTATTGCTTTGATCACCAACAATGTCATTTTGTCCAAGTACAGGTAGTCGATGCTTGCCCTGTCTCGTGTTTGAATCCTATGTGGCAAAAAGGGCGTGATCCCGAGGTTGCGCATTATGCATCTACATATAGATCGCAACGCGAGCACTGGTTCAGTTGTTTCCTTCAGCCGAATCTCAAGGAAAGTGACATCGATTTAGGAGATGATGAGTGAGCCATGTTGTGTGTTGGGAATTTTTTGTAAATCTAGTTCTACTATATAATTAACAGATGATGGAGTTATTTTGTACATGACATATTTCAAAGCACTGATCTCAATCAACGTGAAGTGTACAAACTGCAATCTGTTTGACATTTACATATACGTAGTTGTTACTAAGAAAATTGTCTATCAATTCCCTAATTTCATGTACTTGAAGAAGAATTATTTGAAATTAACGAAATTGTTTACATTTTCCACCAATTTCATGTCCGTTGAGAGAATCTATCGAAAATTATCACAATTGTCTATCGCCATCGGCAAAACCAATCTCTATTCACCCTTTTATCTTGTTCACCAGTGATGACAGTGCGAGAAGGGAACATTATGGGAGTGTTCTGTAAATCAACCGAAAACTAGAGATGAATTTTTGAAAGGTTCACTGTTTTCTATCATTTCCATCAATTTCATGATTAAGTGGATTAATGTTGTAATTTAATCGACTTCTTGTTCGACAGTAAAACAATTAAGAGTGTCGTAATTTAATCGAATTTCTTGTTCGACAGTAAAACAATTAAGAGTGTCATAATCTAATCAACTTCTTGTTTGACAGTAAAACAATAAGAGTGTTGGAATTTAATTGACTTCTTGTTCGACAGTAAAACAATTAAGAGTGTTGTAAGATGGTTCATAATTGAAAAACCACCATACAAACAAGTCTCATTCTAATAAAATCCATAAGAATCATGATATACTAAAACAATTAAGAGTGTTGTCTATCATTTCCATCAATTTCACGTCTATTGGAGAATAATATTTCAAAATAATCAAAATTATCTATTAGAAGTTCATCCACAATCATACAATATTAAACATCTATCTCTATTGTTTTCGAATTATAGTATAATTGTAGTTGTAGAACAAATTTAGGAACGTCCTCTCGTCGCCTCTGCCCTGTAGCGTAAATGTTGCTCTACTCTACGTTCAGCCTCAGCTCTTCCTCATATCACGGCGAGGTCTTTGAAGTCTGAATCATCCTCGTACTTGACTAGAATCTTATCCTTTCAATGAATTCCTCAAGGTCTAAATAGTTCTTGATCATTAGGCACATCTTCATTGGTTTGTATGTTGACAACCAATTAGTTGTAAACATCTTGGTCCATCCTAAGGTAGACGATCCAATACACGTGTAGCTGAGGTTATCAAAATGTGATCGCATAACACGGTTTAATGATGATGTAGATGGTTAACGTTCCTTGGATATTGAATGTTTGCATCAATCACTGCCTAACCCGGACCTCGTTGGAACCATCCCTCGTATTACGTAACTGTGGTGTAAGGGTTCACATGATTGCAACAGGTTTCGACATACTAAGGACATAAACAAAAATGAATTATTTGAAAAGCAAATACACAATATACATACATTGACCATAAAGTTTAATCATACATGCATGTAAACAATGTTCAAATAACAAAAAAACTAAAAAGTCAGACACTCATACCCACCCCCACCGTCCCTACGACACACCCCTCCCATCACCATGTCCCTCATCATCCCACGGAGACGCGCACATCTATGTGTCTACGGTGCATACTGAAATACCCCAAACTTAAATGTGTTAATTAACTGTGTAATTATAATTTTCTAAGGCTAATTAAGTCCTTGGGAATATTGGTGAAGAAGAGAAACCCAAAAGAAAAAGGAAATGTGTAAAAGTCACAAAATGCGAAAACACGTATTTAATTATCTTAGGAGGTATATAACCTCGACTAGGATCCGAGAGGGATTCATAGGGCTTATTAGGCCTAAATAGTATGTGGGAACAATTCCCGAAGAAAACGGATCCAAATAATGATTTAAAATGCAAATGGAGTCTTAAACGTGTTTTTCGAGAACCCGGAAACGTGACTTTAAGCGGGTTTAATGGACTCATAAAAATTTATAGTCAATCATATAACTATAATTAAACATTATAAAGGTCTATAACCATTAAAATAAAAAAAAACGAGAAAATCCGGAAAACGGTCCCGGATTAGTGAATAGTGAACGTCGGGTTTTGGGTGTTTATGGGTGTTATTTGCTAAATGACCATTGTGCCCTCCTCTTTAATATTGTAAAACAAAAATCTGAAACCCTTTTCTATTCAGCTCACACGTTTTTGCCCCTCTCACATACATATATATACTTACTTTATTTACAAAGTACAAAAAGACATAAAGTAGCAATAGTACTTAGTCACTTTTTTGCATTTCTCTTTCCTCTACCCATCAGCCTCTTACGATTTCTTCTCCAACACAACCATCTCTCTGCTTATTTTTCTTCCTCCCATGGCGATTTCATGAGCCCCTTACCACCTTGCTCTTCTTCCTCCTTGGTCCACCACTAACAAGCTCAAAACTGAAATAAACACACCAAATACTCCCCTCACCTTGGAGTTTCATTTCCACCCTTCAAAAGCTCCAAACTTTCAACTTCATCTCCATGGATGTAGCCCATTCTTGAAGGAAGAACTCCATTTCAAGAGCTAATCAACTCCTTGAATGTTCTATGGTAAGAAAGCTTCAAAACCCCTCTTGCTTCTAGCTTTTCTTTGTGACCGGTTTTATACAGATTTTGAAATCCATTTTCCCTCCTCATTTAGCCTTGTTGACCTTCAAGAATGCTGGAGAATATCTATTTTTGGTTGCCTATTACTCCCTTGGAAAGTTACAAGGTAATCCTCTTAATTTTAATACCTAGAAACCTTCTTAATTCAAGTGTTGTTTCATGAGCTTAATTGGTTTCTTAATCCTCATTATTATTCCATTGGGCTTGGTCACTAGATTAGCAATACAAACTCATTATAACCGGTTGTAGAACAAGAGGAAATAAGGAGAAAGATTTGAAAGAAACTCAAGGTAAATAACTTACCTAAACTAATGTTGTGCCTTAAGGAATTGTAATTGTATTGGTGCAAGTATAAATGATTTAAATTCATTGTGTGTAATGCAGGTGATAGATTTATTATGAAATTCAGTGTTTAATTAATGTTATTTAAGGGCCTAAGAGCCAAGCTTAAGATTTATGTTTTTTTGTTATTGTTGTGAAAGTGCTGGAAAACTGGGTTATAAGTGCCTAGAATGACTGAGGTGGTTGGATTATTGTATGTGCTGATAATGTGTGTGAGGATGTTAAACGTGTGGGAAACCATGTCAAAAATTTGTAGTACGCTAGGTGTCTTGAGTGTATTGTGAGAGGAAAGAACCTAGGATTAATTAGGTGAATTTAGAGGTCAACTTGAGTAAATATTCACCTTGATTTGAAGGAAGTGATGTTGTTGGGTAAGGAGTGTATGAGTTGTGAACCGATTGAAAGAGTAAAATGGTGGGCAAAATGCATTTTATAACTTAGACTAAGTCACAATGTTTTAAACAAATTCTAGGAGAATAAGAGTGGGAACTTGGGTGAATTTAATCAAAGATTGGATGAGGAATTTAGTTAATGGATTAGAGGAGTTTAAGGTGTTGTATTGGTGTTAGAACATGTTAGAAATCATGTAGAAAGATGGGGAATGAAAATAGTAAGTAAAACCAAGTTAGAACAAATTAGAACTGTCAAAAATTGAAATTGCTGTAGCAGGTCCGGGACTTAGGTCTAGGTTAAAGTCCCAGACCACTACCTAAAACATGCCGAGAATTGTCCAGTTACATTGGTCGGACCTAGGTTGGGTAGCAAGTCCCGGACCAACTCCAAAAACATGCCGAAACTGAGCTTAACATATTCCGGACCTAGCTTAAGTACCAGTCCCGGACCTATGCAAAAAAACTCCCGAAGTCATGAAAACAACTGGTCCGGGACTATAGGTCCGGACCAAGTCCCAGACCACACTAAATTTCACTTTAAAGGTTAGCAAATGATGTATAATGATGGGGATTGTTAGGTATTGATGTTATATGATTGTTTAGGACATGTTTGGTGACTTATAATGGCCACCATTAAGGGGTGAACAAGTTATAATTTAAGTGTGAAAGTATACAACATAATTATGTGAAATAATTAGTTAACCGGAAAGTAAGAACGGTAATTAACCATTCGACCGAATGAATTATAGGAATGTGAACTAGTCAAAATGGCAGCCGGGACTAAGGGATCTTCATGTTAGGCTAGCCATCATCAAGGTGACAGGTATGATTTTCTTGCCACCCGCCTGCTACCGGTTTACACCGGCTTGTGTGTTGTGTGTTTTTCTGAGTGTTTACGACCTTATAAGATTAAAGCATGAAATGAGTTTACAGTTATTATTTTATGTGCGCATTTGTTCCGACACCGTCTAACCCCGAATACGTGCTACCCCGTTAGTTAACCAACGTTATGATCACGTAAGAGAACGGTGTTCGGTTTTAACATCCCAACTTACAGGAACGTTCTAACTATGGATATTCATGTGTTATGTGTGGACTATTGTGTGTGTATGTATATGTTACCTCCCTTGTGTGTTTAACTAAGTTTGTAACGCCATATGGTGTCATGTGATAAGTTCCATAAGGGAACTTCTAACTAACGTATAATTGGGGGGGGGTGAGGAATCCGGGTGTCCGGTCGCGCGCGTATGTATGGGAGTTGATATCTATAGCAAATTCAACTCTCTCCCATGTATGGTTGTTTTCCTTCTTGGAATTCAATCTCCCACGAGCCTCATAATTGGCTCTCCTGCCTTGACTTATGATCGGGGTTAGGGGGATATGTGTACGGTGTGATCGGGTCTATATTAAGACCGACACATCTAAGTAAAGTAATTGTATACGGTGTGTTTGGATCTATATTACATCCGATACATCTTAAGTAAAGTGTATGTTCTCTAAGAATAACGGTAATATGTTATGTAATGAGCTCGATGTGAGGATGGGGGTATTCTCTAAGCTCTATAAAATTTCCTAACTCTTATTCCGGTCCGAGTCCTCACGTGACTCGTTCCTGAGTTATGTTGTGTGTATGTTAATGTGTGATGTGTGTTGTTATGTTCGGGTACGTTGATCACTGAAATCAACCCCATGTTATTATGGAAAGTAATTATGTGTAGCCCGGACTAAAACGGGTAAGTGTTGACGATAAAGTAATTAGCTCCATTAAGGTAAAAACCCCAAGGACTAAAGATCTTAGTAATGTAATCTAATAAACATCGATATGTTAGTCTCATTGATTGTAATGTTGTTATGTGTTGAGTATCGTTATGATTATGCAATGAACACTGCTATGTTAATGTATGTTGATTGTTAAAACGAATCCCATGTTCATTATGAGAATTAGCCGTGTGCGGCTCGTTAGCCGGTGGGTTGCATGTTAATCATACCAGCCATAGGTTGTTGAGCCCTTCGAGGCACCCCATTTTATTTCAGGATGAGGATTAAAGAAGCGGAGTCGCTTAGCTATAGAGTAGATGGAATTCCTTTGATTATTTCTGGACAGTGAACCCGAGATGCGCTTGTGCACTCGTGGTCATATATTTGGATGGGATTAGAATAGAATGTTGATTTTTGTACATCAACACTCGGTATAGTATGTTTTTGGGAAGTATGTTGGTAAATTGTAACTTATGCTCGAGAATCTATGTCCATCAGACCGATACATTTTGTATGAATTAGCCTTGTTAGCCACGTGGGTGGCTAACGGCGTGTAACACCTCCCCCTTTTGATTAGTGATTATGTTGTACTTTCCGCTATGACTAATGGTTAAGTGTAGAGTTTGTTGTTAGGGTGTTACACATACCTTCCCCTCTAAGCCTAAGTCCTCTAGTGCGATGGCCCGCGACGTACCAATCCATGCTAGTGCGAGCCTGGTTCTCGTTTCTATGACGGGTAGGCGATGTCGGGGTGCTACTGACGTGAAGTCGGGCAAAGTCGAAGCACACTTCCAACCTATTAGCAATCCAGGGGTCATAGCGCCAGGCCAGCTCTGGTTCTCCGGTGCAAGGCTCAAGAGCATCGGAGCGCACTCATCCCAATACTGTAGTAAAGTAGCAATTGCACGTTAGTAATTATATTTTTTTTGAAACAACAACACCATTCAATTAAAAAAAGTAAATACCTGGAGCTGATCCTTCGGCCGCGTACTAGGACCACCATCCGCACCAAGGGACGCACCTGAGGGTGGGAACGACGCTGGAACCAGTGAATGTAGTCCCGCTCCATGTCCCATGGCATGCGTGCACGCACCAGAGGAAACCGCCACCTGGTGGGCCTGGTCGTGTTGCTCCACACGAATGTCCCGTAGTCGTATGTAGCCCAGTAGTTCTTGTCGTGTCAACCAATCAACCTATGTTTCGTTTAAGGAAAAACAATTAAGAAATTTAAATTGTAAGAAATGTTTGATGATATGACACAAAACAACTTCTTACGACTAAAACTGCTAACTAACTCGTACCTCAGTGGAGGACATTGTGTCTAGCCGCCCCCTCACGTAACACAACCTCTCGTCATCTATCACATTCCTCAAGTGACAGGGTCACTTCGCCGCCGCAGGGGAGCTGTCATCCCAATCTGCAAGCTACTGCGGCCTGAACATGGGGAAGTACTTGTATATCCAGTACTGCAGTAATCATATGTAACCATTAAACAACACCCCTAGACAACTACTTTAAAAAAAAACAAGACACTTGTTATGAAGTTCTTACCTGAAACAACGTCAGGCAACCAGCAAGCTAACGTGTCTTCGCCCGAGAAGTGATGTCGAGCTGTCAGTACAAGTATGCCAGCGTTGCAGCTCCCCATGCATACATGTGCACCCTACTCGGGTGGCGGAGGGGCAGAAGGAGTAGGGCATGACACGATCCCTGCCCTTGTCGATCATCAGCGTGTTGCCCACCAAGTACCACAAGTAGGCCTTCCTCTCCTACGAATCGTCACAGTACTGACCCCCACAAGTTTCGCGGAGGGCTCTATAAGGTACCTGGTTCTTGTCCATGAACCTACAATCTAGTAACCCCTGCTTTGTCACCACCCCGAAAAGCTCTGTAAGGTAGGGGATAAGAATGTGGATCGGTGGGGCCGCATCACTTACCCTAGCGCCGGCCTCCTCCGGAATTTAGGAAATCGCCATGCCAGTGATGGGGATCTTTAAGATGTGGTAGACGTCGTGGAGAGTAATAGCCATCTCTCTGATTGGCATGTGAAAGGAGTTTGTGTCAGACTGTCATCTCTCCACGAACACAGAAAGGAGCGCGAGGTCAAAGCAACCATGCGCTATCTTGGCTAGATGCCCAAGTCCGCTCGCCTCAACCGCTTCTCGAGAGTCCTCGTGCCTCAACGTCGACGGAGTCCACAGATCCAACAAATTTACCTTAGACTTGAAGCTAAGGCATCCCTTGACATGTTGAGTATTTAAAATTGTCACAACTATATAACATTTCCTAAACGAACTAAAAATATAAAAATCAATTACAAAGTGGGAAACATACCACTCTTCGCCACACATCGAGAGTGACGTGATCACCGAAGTTGAGGATCAAACTCGTAATCTTGGGGCCTCCGGGCATAGGAGTCCGCCCTAGCTACCAAACCTTTGCGTTGGCATCTGCGCCACATCCTTTGCTACATCCTCTCGAGGGGACCTGCGTCGAGAGGGCATACGTCTACCCTCATCCTCAGAATCCGACTCATTTGGGTCCTTGTCATCACGGTCAGGCTGCCAATTTGATGTGCTAGTCATCCTGCTCTGTGCGGGTGCAGGCCAAGAAGAACTATCGGCCCGCACGACCAGCGTCCCATCCACTACAAAAAAAAACAGGATTTAGCGTCCGACTCTTTCGGACGCTAATTTTTTTTTGCGTCTTCGGACACTAATTTGCATTCACTTGGCATCCATTTTAGTTTCGGACGTTATTTTGCGTCTACTTGTTAGCGTCCAAAATCGGTCGCTAAATAGCGTCCGCTAAATGGTCGCAAACCGCTTAATCGGACGCTAACTAGCTGGAGATAATTTTTTTTTTTTTGAATAAAGTGATGTGTTATATATATATATATATATATATCAAAAACAATAATCAGTAGCATTAGATACATAGAGGCTCTATGTATCTGATAACTAAGGGGAGGGTGGGTGAACAAAACCTCCCTAGCAGAGAGCAAAAGGCAGCTGGAGATAAATTGATTATAGCTTTGCGTCCAATTTTTTTCAAACGCTAAATTGTGTCTACCCATCAGACGCTAATTCAAATTTTCGGACACTAAATTGCTTCTATTCTTCAGACCATAATTTATGCATTTGGACTTTTTATCATTAATATTTATCATCTATTAGTTTATATGTTTGAACATCAAATTATATAATTATCATACGGATATTAAATTGTAAAAAGCCAAAAGGCTTCATTTTTTCATTTCACATAAAACCGTTCCCACCCCACTTTTGTTGCCTTTATAAAGGACTTAGTTGGAGCGTTTTACATGTTTGGAACCAAAAAAGAGCACATCTAACACAACCATACAAAAGAACTAAATATAGTAAGTTTGTGTTGGAGCATTCTACATGAAAATAACAAAAAAAGAGCACATCTAACACCGTTGCCATTTTTCCTTATTCCCAGTTTCAACCCAGTACATTCCTGTTTAACGGGCTTTAATGTATCCACTTTAGGCTTAACATCCTCCACAACTACACAGAGACTTCCATCAGGAGAGTGCCACTGCCATAGTTTTCCCAGTTCTCTATCACCTTTCACACGCCATGAACCATCAGGTTTCACTTCAATCTCAGTTGCATCTTATCCACATGACATCTGTAGTAATCACAGAAACAATTATATGATCAACTAATAATCCACTAAATATTTATTAAGGAGAAAGTATACAGTAATAGCAACAGGACATACCAGACTTGTGATCCTGTTGAAATACGGGTCAATAACAACATGCTCAAAAGAGTAGAACTTGAGACAAATAGGGCACTGCCACTGCAAAACCAGAAGGCTATACTAATAAACAAATAGCATATGAAAAAA
Source organism: Limonium bicolor (assembly GCA_023374045.1). NCBI lineage: Eukaryota > Viridiplantae > Streptophyta > Magnoliopsida > Caryophyllales > Plumbaginaceae > Limonium > Limonium bicolor. The sequence goes on along the minus strand of CM041776.1, from coordinate 457,453,434 downwards.
GAAGGATAGGTGGAGCACTTGCCTTCCTTGACCTTTGCTGCATCTCCACAAAAGTTTCAAGATCAAAGCAACCCATATGAGCACAGGGTTTAAATCTCCCAGCAACCTTCATCCTTGAACCACTCGTCTACAGTCCAAAGACCAAGACAGATTAGGTTAACAAAAGTACGAATCTACAAATACAAGGTTTCCTGTCAAAGGTCAAATGCCAAGGCTTTAGGTCATGATCATGATCCACTTCTTGTATCTCAAAATTATTAAAAAACTAAATTTTTTGATCAACTTTTTCTTTCCTTGCTTCTTGCAACATCTAATCAATCAAAGATTACAATAATTATGTTCAATAATAGTCCAGTCCCCTCATACAAGCAGGAGGTAGTAAATAGCAACACCAGCATTTAAGATCCTCACACTATCCCTCCACATGTGCAAGAGGACTTACAGGGCATCGTAGAATGATGGTGAAAGAATCAGCAACAACTTCTAGATCACTATCACTGTCGTCATTGTCCATTGCAGCAGCAGCACCACCACCAACACACCGTTGAACTCATGCAAGAGCGTCTTCGAACCGTTCACCATCAGATTCCTTGGGGATAAGGTTTAGGATCTACAAGCAAATATCACACAAACAGAGATAAGAAGAAAGCAAACTACAGTTGTTGAAGGCCAAATATACCTTTTCAGATACTCTCAATCAAAAACACTTGAATGGCATCAAAAATTCTACTCATGAATAAGAAGTCAAACCACATTGCATAGCTGAAATGATAATAGACCGCTTCACCATGCAAGAAAAGAAACCAAACTACTAATCTCCAATGTTGATCGGTTATTGCATGGCCCATCCGTTATCAAATAACATTTGCATGGCCCATCCGCTCTGAGCAACTGTGAACCAGGCTTGTTGATTGCATGTACTGGCATACCATACTTTCAGGTTTAATTGTATTTAATCTTTGTTTTCTTTTTGTCCCATACCATACTTTTTGTTAATTAACACATATAGATCTTGCACTTGGAGTTACTTGTGTGGACTCTACTTTTTGTTAATTAACACATATAGATCTTGCACTTGGAGTTACTTGTGTGGACTCAGGCTTTAGGGCCTTGGATTTGCTTGGCTTAGCGGAAGGACATGAGGAAGAGGATGATCACCACAACTCACGCAAGGTTATTACCTTATCTGATTGTGCTAGCTATTTGAGTACTGTTTGAATACTGGTGAAGACTACTTGACTGAGCTGATATCAGTTAGGCTCCGTTTATGCCTAAACCGGGCAAGTGACAATATTTTGTGCATCACAGTCACACCCATTATGTATAATATTAATCGATGTTCCCTAACATTTACATATCCAGTTGATGGCAGCATGGAGGAATCACCATCACCAAGTTGTTTCTCTGTACTATAACCCTCCTTCACTTTCAATTTTCCAATCAAAACCAACCTTTTGCGACTTTAATTACTGTTTTTAATTTTTACATTGTTTTATATTTTCGTGTATTTTCTATAATATAATATTGTTGGACATGGGCTTATTTAAAAAAATTGTAGGACATGAGATACCTTTTTAAAAAAAATCACCAAACGAAGACGTTAAGATGAAGCTTTTATTCTCAATTATTGCCTCACTTGGACACCACTATTCACACTCTCAAGAGGACAGGCCATCGTAACAGTTTCATAGATAGTATTTTTTAACCAAAAGGCTTACCAAATCCAGGAAGGCAAACCCAGTACAAATGCAACAAGACGCAACTGACAACACCAACCTGCCAACTCTGGTAGCTCAAACAAAAGACCCCTAAAGGGTCGATAACCTCTAGTATCCGACTGTATTCAACCTGAGAGTATTTGACTTTGCAATAGAAAATAAACACTACTAAAACACATTGTTGTTAATGATTATTATAGCTACTAATCCATCATGGAAAGACTATATGTGTTTTATTTTGATTTCTACTCACCTCAGCTGGTGTACAGCCGGGTTATGAAGATGTATGATTTAACTAAGTAGATAATATGGAAATTAAACTCAGAATATTCTGTTTTGGGTGAAGATAAAGGAAGAGCATGCAGCAACATTTGCATATTCAAAAGAAACACAATTCACCCCCATAAGTCAAAGTCATCAAGATTCATAACAGCCAATGTATCAGCAGTAGAAACGGATGGTGTGGAGAAAGATTGCTAGATAAAGGCTTACAGCAATGATATTTTTCTATTTTGAAAAACCCCTTCTCCAGTTATAAGAATGTGGGTATTTTTGTAACACCTGTATCTGTGAAACACATTAAAAATCAGAAAGAGGAAGAGGTACACAAAAGCACTTAATTCTAATTAAGATAGAGATGCGGACAGGCAGTAATGGAGATTATTAAAATAAATAAGTAGCTAGGATATTATGGAGTATCTTGAAATCAGGAAACTAAAAAGTGAAAGAGAGTAGACAGAAAGAAGTAGCAAAAAGGAAAAAAAAACTAATTAAAAATCAGAAAGAGGATATAGCTAGCTAGTAGTACCAACAACTAAGACAATACATAATACACAATACCCATACACAATATCGTATCTATCTAACACATAAGTAGTATATTAACTGAGCAATAAACAACGAAAAATTAATGATGAACACAAAGGGAGATCACCATTCAGTTCTTGTCAATGTATATATGTGAAGATACATTGAATTGAACAACCAGTGGTTACTTAACCATTTACTCGTTGTTTCATTAGACGAGAAGACTTATCTGCGTTAGTATCGAAGTACACGCTCATTGCTATCATTATCAGAAAGGTCATCAAAACTTTACAGAGGAAGCATCTTACACGACTTCAAATTACCTTGAGATTGTGTGGAGAAAGATTGAATTCATAGCTAGTCTCCTCAATTAGCTTTCTGTTTGTACTTCGTGTAGTATCTATTGTCTGATTTTGGGTGGAAACGGAAGTTAGGTCAACTGGTGTGACGCACACGGGGAGGTATAAAATAGAGATAAAGAGGAACACCACAAACAGGCAAGTTACCTTTTGCAAGCTATGGAAATCAATGTCTACGAGTACATCAGGGAAATCATTCGTGGACCCGATCTCTAGCTTCAGTTGAATGGTGTGCGTAACTGTTGTGATGCTGAAGTCGCACTAATTATCTTCTCCAGTCCGTCTATGAGTACGCCAGAAATGTATGGAAATCAATGTCTATGAGTACGCGATAGGAAACGGGAGAAGAGATAGGGTTTGAGAATAGACTTGCTGAAGTTTCATCGTGCAAAATTGGGAACAGGAGAAGACTTGCTGAAGTTTCATCGTGCGAGACTGGGAACGGGAGAAGAGATAGGGTTTGAGACAGATAAGTGTAGAAGAAATTTGGGAACAATAAAAAAACGGTAATTCTATACTGTTAAAAACTGATGGAAAAGAAAATTAACAATATTCCTATAATTTCCTTTAGAATTTTCCTTTAGTTAAAAAATGAAATCATAAACACATGAAACATTAGCGTCCGAATATACATTGGACACTAATACGGACGCTGATTTGTGTCCATGTATTATCAGTCACTAATATCGGACACAAATAATAATTTAGCGTCTTGGAATAATCAGACGCTAAATTTGGACACTAATTTGCATCTATGATAGTGTCCAATGTTAATTTAGACACAAAATAGCGTCCTCCAAGTGATCGAACGCTAAATTCGGACACTGATTGAAAATTAGCGTCCGCCAAGTGATCGGATGCTAAATTCGGACACTAATTACTGTTTTTCTTGTAGTGATCGTTGACCAACGAGTCGGCATCCACCATCTGCTGCTCCGGTCCCTTCTCCTCCTCCAACATCGCGCGCCTCCTCTTCTCCAGCTCGTGCACACGCTCGTTGCCCCCCACGCCTTCTGTGTAATACCCTGAATTTTTGTAACCCTAATGGAAACCATAGTTCCATAGGAATTATTAGAGAACACGAGGAAACCATAGTGGTTGGGAATCAACCAAGAAACCCTGGAGAAACCCTAATTTAGAAAGTCCCAGAAAACACTGAAATTTCGGGAAGTTATTTAGAGGTCAAAAAGCCCCGGTCAACCTTGGTCTGACCTCGGTCAAACATTGGACATTGGTCAAACCTTGGTCAATGGTCAACTTTGACCATGATGATGCAGTAATGATGCAGTGGTGATGCAGTGATGATGTAGTGATGAGGCAGTGATGATGCAGTGATGATGTTAGTGGCATGACATAATGATGATGTAAGGTCGAGGTTGTCAAAGAGATGATTAGTTACATATGGTCCAATCAAGAGAAGCTTGGTGTCACCTTCATTAATGAGGGGAGGTCACACATGGATGGTGGAGATTAATCCAAGCAAAAATATTACGATCCGACGGCTGTAAATGAAGACATCTTCCTTAACCTCCTTACTATGCACTAATTCGTCCTTTTGTAATCATTTTAGGGATAAGCCTTATCCATTCATTAATGAGGGAGGAGACACTCCAAGGCTGGGATTAGTCTTAGCCAAGTGTCCATCATCCAAGGGTTACAAAGGATAAGCCTTATCATTATAATCATTACCCTTAATTAATGAAAGAAATTATTCTCATTTAAGAGATCACTCACGCCATCTATAAAAGGGAGCTGGGTTCTGATTTCCTTGCCTTCTTCACACACCCTCACGCCATTATAATACCATAGAAGCTCATAGAAGGCAACACCCACCATTAGAGAAGAGAATTCAAGCTAAAAATCAAGGAAAAACAAGATTTCAAGGAGGGAGAAGAAGCTGGTGACCTTGGGCGAATTGGTTGGTGGAAGAAATTGATTCAATTAGCTAAGGAACTTGTAAGGTCGTGGCTAGAATGGCAAGGAGAGTCCAGGTAACAACTATGCTCACCATTTCTTTCTTTAAACCCTGATTTTGAGCTTTAACTCTTGTTGATGGTAACTTCCGAACACTAGCTTCTCTTGAGCTTAAATTTTTACAGTGTTCTTGGATAGTTATTAATAGACTAAGCTCAAAAATTCAGGCGAAACTTCCTTGGGAAGTAGGATAATTTCTAGGAAACTTTTAGAAAGGAAAATGTGTTTTTAAGACTCCATGAGTGATTTCAATGGGATTTTGTTGAGTTTGGTGTGTTATTATACCTATATTAACTCATGCTAATTGATTATAGGTGGTGGGAACTCGTGGTTAGACATAAAAATGCTAGGTTAAGGTGGGAGGGCTTAAATGGTGCTTTAAGCCTTGAGACTTAGTTAAATAGGTTTCCGAGGTTATTTTGAGCTGAAATTTTAAGGCATTCTTATATTGTGAATTTAGATCCATGGTCAAAAATTCAGGTCGAAACGCATTTGGGAAGTCATTCTAATTATTAGGAAGTGATTTGGGTTAAAGGTGTGCTTTAAGCTTGTATAAGTGAAATTGTGTGTTGGATACTAGATTTAATGGTTTATCTGGTCATTATAGTCCTAATATGACTTGTGGTTCAATTTTTAAGAGATGGTGAAATGTAAAATATATAAGGAAGCTCTGTACGGTTATATGTGTGCTAAAACTTGGAAAGAAGGAAAATTGTGTTTAAGTATGGTTTTGGGTGTTTTGTTGCTTGGTTTAGCCTTGAAAGGTTTGGAATGATATTGGTTTGACTATTTATCAGAAAATATGGTGTGGATATCTTAACCCCTTTCTAAGGATGATTGTGTTGTAATATTCTTCTGGATGGTTTTGGAAATGATTTTTGAGTTATCCTTATGTTGAATGTTGATTTATGACTGATAAGAGATTGAGCTGGTTTCTGGTGAGTGAATGGCATATTCATGGGAGGAGCTTATTATTACATGAATTGTGAAGAATCTATTAAGAGTTTTACAAATTATGTTGGTCATGATTATGAATGTTGGATTGGAAATTGTATTGTGTGTGATACTATGTGATGGTGGACTTGTTGGTTGGATGGATGGTGATATTGAGAAAGGCTATGGTTAGCCTCATTGAGAAAAGCTATTGAGCAACTGAATATAAGTCATTTTATGGCTTGCCGTATTGGCGACTGATTATTAGACTCCTACCAATGAATTGGGGTCGTCCTATGATCTACTCTTTGAGCTATGGTTAGCCTTAGGGGGTGTGCACACTTAAGGACATAGGGCCAGAGAATTGAGATTTGTGGATTTCACTTTGTGATTCCAGTGGGGTGTTGAGATTTAACCGATTGACGAGGTACGAATGTGATGGTATTCCAAGGCAGGTAAACTCTTCTGTGTGATATACTCTTATTGCATTCCTCTCTGCTTGTGTGATGATGTTGGATGCTTATTGTTATGCAAAGAGTTTTAAAGAGAAAATGAATTTTACAGGGTGAGGTAATTGTTACTCAGTTTCGCTGATTTTGTGCAACCCCTTCGTGTGTTTGTTTGGATTTATGGTTGCAGGTGAAGTTAAATCTTTTTGTGATATTGCTCTTGAGCTTGGGACAAGGGAACGCGCCGACATAGCTAGGAATTTTATTTATTTGTAAGTGGCAAACTCCTTGGAGCATGTTCCGGGAGTTAGGTTGTAGGTGGATTAGCCTTAGCATCCACACTAGTTGGTGTGGGTGTGGCGGTAGCACTCCGGTTTGGCTTAGTGTTATTTAGTCTTCCGCTGTAAAATATTGTAGAAAGTTGTACAAAAATAATAAATAATAAATAAATTAGGGTGTAAAAACCGGGGTGTTACATTCTGACCGAAGCATTCGTGTATTGTGTACGCCTCCTCTCAATAGCAGCCGGGTCAACAGGGGCCATAGGGGCCTACGATGAACTATTGCCACGCTCAGATGACCCCCTACGCCTACCCTCACCAAACATACCCATAATACCCTTGCCATTTCCCGTCATCTGCTATTTACCGTAAAAGTTAGTTAAACTACGTTTAAAGTTAGTCAAGACCGGTCGAGGTTTGTCATTGCCGGTCATACAAATACTTATTACCATAGTTCAATGTCAATAACATTCATAAACATAGAGGAACTGATTAAACCATGCAGAATAGATCAAAAACCATACAGAACGTCTAAAACGTGGTAATTAAGTTGAAAAACATAACAGAAAAACGCTTCCCACCACCCGACCCTCGCACCGGCGCCGCCTGGTGATAAGTCGGGAATTTTCCTAGGTTTATAAGGCTAATTCATGCTTAATTATCTACGTTATGACTTAAAATTCCCTCATTATTGTCTTATTTACGCTTTATTGTTATATTTGTCTCGTATGTTTGATTTGATGTGTTTTCAGGGCAAAATGCTCAAGAAGATGCTTAAACGAAGACTTTAGAGCTTGAGTCAACTAATGGAAGTCAAATCGGGAGTCAAATGATGATTTTTGAAGGAAAAAGTTAAAGTTACAACTGGTCCGGGTTTTGGTCCTGGATGCAAACCCGGACCAGCTCTTCGATCAAGTTTCTGCCTATTTTCAGGCATGGTCCGGGTTTATGTACTTGTTTGTAAACGTGGACCATCCTTCCGAGAAACTCATTGGATACTTCTAGACATGGTCCAAGTTTGGGTACTTGTTTACAAACCCGGAACAGCCTATCGCAAAACCTTCTGCCTAATTCGAGAGGTGGTCCGGGTTTGTGTACTTGTTTGCAAACCCGGACCAATACTAGTGAAGGGTCGAAATTCTGCTGCGATACTTAAATAAAAGATAAAAATACTTATTTTTATCCATGAAGGCGCGCCGCAGGATAAAAAGAGGGGAGACTAGATTTTGACCTATCTTCAATTCTAAGAGTGAGTTTTGACATCAGAAAGAGAGAGAGTTAGCAGTTGTTTTTTTGATTTTCACTGGGAGTGTTTGAGCAGAGCCGATTGGAGATTTGAGACACAGACTTCCACACGAAGTTTCCAATCAGAGTTTCTTCTTGTTCTACTTCTCTAATACTATTTTCTATAGATTTGTTTATTGTTAACATATCTATGGTTGAGTAGTGCTTTTAGATTCTGGTGTGCCGTGTAATCCAAATTCGCGGTTCCATTATCTCTGTGTGTAACACCCCAACTCAATCCAAATGTGGTCTCGCAACTTAACAGCATATATATATACATGTCACAGCGGAATTCTTTACACTCCAGGACCTTGCCACGGTCTGACTACAGAATATACCGAACATTAGTACATAACAACCTTAACCAAATACATTTCCTTCTTACAATCCCCTCACATCCTATACATCTTACTAACTCAATTGTCATACGAGTGTACATGCACAACTCGTAGGCCACACTTAACCTGCAACACTTGTACCCCTTCTTACTCTCGCGACGGCCGCCTCCCGATGTTCACCTGTGTAGTAAAAACAGCCCCCCAAAGGGGGTCAGCACGAATGCTGGTACGATCCTCTCATGGCCCCCAAGCTAACGTGGCTACGACGACTAATTGTCGATAGCATGGAGGTTGATTAGATGCATAACATAATAGAAAGAGCAGTAAACAACAAACCAAATATGAACAATCAAAGTTCAAACATAACGAACGACTTAAATGTGTTCCCTTAATTAGAGAGTTAATTATTAACTCCCTAAGTTATATTTCCTCTTAATCTTAGTCCATCCTTATCTCACCTCAATCTTAGTCTTATCTTAATCTTAGAAACAACCAACCTTTAAAAAGGAGTGGATGTGGCTTATCTTAGTCTTAATAATACAAACCATCCTTTAAAGAGGAATGGTTGCAACTTATCTTAACCTTACCTTATGTATGCCAACCGTTCTCTCATTGGGAACAGGTTAGCCCTTAGTTCGTTGTTTATTTTTGTAGGGCTTGGTTAACCCTAGCCAGCAACAGGACACTTACCGGCAATAAACAACATTCTTAAATTGTTGGGGATGTAGGCTTGATCCCCCCACGCCATCTTAAAGCCACCTACCTTGGACTGGATGTCCAATGTAGCCGAGCCGGCCAACCGACCCAAGGCTACTAGTCCGAGGACTAGTCCTTAAGCGGAAGACGGATCTGCTATAGATACCGACCCCCTTTCCTTAGCATGCATGACCGGAGTCAGTCCCGGGTTTCCTCACTCAAGTTCCAGTTAGTAGTAGTCTCAAGACCATGTTTGTTGTTAACCTCTTTCGGTTTATATCAACCCATATTAGGGAGCGTTCCTTAGTCTCACTCATTTCCTTACTAAACGTGGGTTAGTAAGTTCTCACGGTATGTGTGTTAGTTTCAAACATCACACAACAATACATTAAACATAATATTCCGGTTGCATGCTTTATCTTGTTTAGTGAGCACACAAAAACAAATAGCACACAAGCCGAGGGACACCTCGTTAGCAAGCAGGTCACAAGAAGAACTGTACCGTTCACCGTGGTCGTTCGGTCGCTTACTCTCCTCTGGAGTCCAAATTCTCAAACCCTAAAACATTCATTCAATTTTAGGTTGTTAATTACTTTTCCAATAAAGCTAACTTACTTAACTCACTTAGTCACTAACGATCCCCATCTAACACCACTTAAGTTCTTATAAACTTAATCTTAAGTGAATCACTTCTCCTCATAACTTATACTTATTCACCCACTTAATTATCATTGTTACCCACCAAACATGTCTTAAACAACCTTATATCATCATTACATATCAATCCCCACCATTGGATATCATTCCTAACCTTAAACAAAGTTTTTGGTCAAAACAGCACCGCGTCCGAACTTGTGTCCGAGCTTACCAAGTTCGGACGCAAGTCGAGACTCAAAAGGGTGCAACCAGACGGGTGTCCGAACATGTGTCCGAACTTCCCTAAGTTTGGACATGGGTCGAGGAAAAAATCAAAGGAAGAATTTCAAGTGTCCGAACATCTAAGTCCGGACGGTAGTTCGGACTCTAGCCGAGACTCAAAAATTCTAATCGCAACAGGGCATGTCCGAGCTTCCAAATCGGACGGAAGTTCGGACAGGCCAGAATGTTCATCTTCTACACCCTTAAACACTTATCTCCTTTCTTGTAAAAATGCCCAACTCTTCCACAAGTGTCCATTATGTCTTAATACCATATAGGCTCTTAAACTCACCTTAGAACTTCCACCAAACTCTCCAAAACAACTTCCAAAGATCTTCTTAAACATTTACTAAATTCTTACAAACACTCCTAACACTTATCATATAATTCCATACATTTCCAACTTGTAACCTTACCAAAACTTCAACCAGCCCAAGTGTGCCCTCCTTAACAGTTTGAGCACTTCATAAACATTATTTTCCATCTTCAGCTCATTTACCAAAACTTCCTCAAGTCACCTTGCATATCCATGCACCAATTCCTCTCTTTTCCATTTGTTGATCATCAACCTAAACTCATGAACTTACCTATACATTTCTTGTCATCCTCTTAGCACCTTAACCTTGTTCTTCTTTACCTTAACTATCCTACACCCTCCTTGGACATTTCCATCTCCTTTTACTCACTTACTCACCATTCTCATGATCATACGCTCTTTTGCATTCCTAGTCATTTTCCTTGACATTTGACAACATTCTCCCACACCTTTCTCTTCCATCACCTAAGTCCACTCATTACCATCTAAACTAAACCTCATTAGTCCACTACTAGCATCATCACACTTACACAAGCTATCCAAACTCCTCATTGTTTTATTCTCTAGTTCATACCTAAATCACCTTAAAACATTATACACCTTTCCATCCAAATCTTTGCTCAAGTCTTAGCATTCCTCATCATATGATTTCGGTGTGTTTAATACACCCACCTAACCTCTAATTCCTCCTAGACAACTCTAGGCCATTCTAAGCCTCAAGAACTCCTTAATTAACTCTTTTCCACTCTAGTTCCTTCTAATGACTCCTAGTGAATCCTAGGTCATATCAACTCACCACCACCACCTAAACACTTAGTTTTCTACTCAAATTTTGCCATAGCTCCTCTAGTATATTCTCATGCCCAAATGCATTGTTTTCTCACACAATAATCTCACACACACCAAGTCCTTTCTCATCTTATTTTCTCACCCAAATCAACTCATTCACAACAAACTCAATATAGTGCAATAATTTAAATTGCATAGCACTAAGGCTCTTAAATGACATGGCTCTTAGGCCCTTAAATGACTTAAACTTAAACACTGAATTTCCCACATATAAAAGCCTTCAACCTGCAAATACACCCATCAATCTCATAGTAGTTATAATGCTCTTAAAACTCATCTTAAACTTATACTACTAACTCATGCCCATTGGCTCCTTAATCACAAGTTCATAAGCTTGTTTAAGTTCTTTTTCTTAGGTTATATAACCCAATACACAATGTAAGCCCTAGGCTACATTGGTACTCATCTAAAACTCATTCCTTAAACCTTAAACCACCATTAGGTAAGTAATTTACCTTGTTTTCTCAAGCTTATTTTATCTTCCTCCTTAGACCTTCTTCTTGCATGAATATCGGCCACCACTTAAACTTCCCTTGCCAATGTTCTAACCAATATTCAATGACTCACATGAGTACTAAACAATACACTAACCTCAAGGAATGAAAACCTAGGTTAGAAATGTGTTCTAAGGCATAAAAGTGGATGATTACCTTTGAAGTCTCAAAGTAGACTTGGGCATTGAATGAAAGAGGACCTCCACTAGTCCTTGGTGAATAAAACAAGCTAGAATAAGGCATAAAAACAAAGCCCCATGAGTAGTAAATTTTCGGCCATGCAGAAGAAGTGGTGGAAACATGGTTTTTTCTTACATTTTCCTTACCTTGAATGAATAGAGAATCAAATGGGCTCTTCAAACTTGATTTTCCTCCATCAATGGAGTTTCCTCTTGGCACCAAATGGAGCTTTGAAGGATTTGAAAAGATAGAAAGATAGGTCTTGGCCTAACTAAGAGAAATCTATACTTAGTTTTTGATTTGGAGCAAAGATGAACACTTGGTGAGCATTGGAGGTGGATCACCCATGGATGAAGCTCTCTCGGTTTGGAGCAAGAGAAGAGAAGAAGAAACCGTGGGAAGAGAGAAATGAAGAGAGAGAAGAAGAAAGGTAGCTTATAAGAGATATTTTGCTTTTTAAAGCAAATAGTAACTTCTTACTTTTTCCTCTTCTTTATAACATTATTTGACTACTCATGGTGACTCATCCTCCCTTAGAAAACCGGCCCCCTATTAATAAGGCAAGTCATGGTCTTGTTTGACCAACTAATTAGACTTAAGTGATTAAAGACTAAACTAGTCACTATTTGGCACTATTCACTAATTAGTGCACATATTCGTGAAAATTTTGATTTCCCATTGATTTAGGCTTCCTAATGTGATACTAATTAGTACACATGTTGATTAAGATGTAATCATAGGCATTTAGCCACTCAAAACCCATTTCTAAGACAATTTCTCAAAAAGGTGCTTTAAGGAGTCTTAAAGCACATTTTGTGTTTAAGCTTGTTTTTGAGCTTTATTTTCTTTTCTAATTGATTTAAAATGTCCATTAGCATATTACTAAGGTCTTATAATGGTATTTGGGTGCTAATCAAAGCCACTCCAAGCTTAGAGCACGTTTTTGCCCAAATTGCCCTTAAGGCATTTTCTTGTGTTTTCCTTGGTTTAAATTGTCTACCAATCTTTCTAAGGCTTATTTTAGCCTTACTACATCATGATTTGATGTTTACTTAGCATACTTAGGTTTGGGGTATTTCACTGTGATTTTACCAGTTTTAATCAGATTAAAGTTGGTTCTTTGTTTATATTAATTCTCTGATAGTCTGGCCAATTATTAGAGATTGCTAGTTTGTCTGCTTACAAGTGAGAACTGTGGCATTCAATAGACTACAGGAACAAGACCAGTTAATTTGGAGACGACAATTCCTCTAAAATATTAACTGATTATCTAACTAGATTGTGCTTAAAGCTGTTAGCAATTAGGAAATTCATAACGAGAGTTAGGATTTGGTAATTGTTAATTAGATTTCGCCGAGTGGGAGACCGAACGTAAAATATTCTGATATGGGATTTTAATCTAAAATTTGGTAAACATTTTGAGAAGGGAACCGATGATTTATGAGGAGTAGTAAACCATGATTTCTCCCATAATTATCAAGAAAACCAACATTCCTTTTTGCAATTATTATTCTTGTTATTGTTTATTTTATTTAATTTTAGAATTACAAATTCATCAATTAAACCCCCCAATTTCCTATTTTCTGATTTCATTAATTTCGTAGTTGTTTTAGATTGAGATTAAACTAGACACTGCCTCCTTGGTTCGATAACCTAGGGAATACTTTCTAGGAAAACTTGTCACAAAGACCGGTACACTTGTCGAATTAGGTTTTAGCCCCAACACCTGGGTGTTGTCCGCGCCCGCGCCGCCCCAGTTACGTCCGCGCCCGCGCCGCCCCTGTTGCGTCCGCGTCTGCACGTGCTCTTCTTCATACGCTCCTGCGCGCCCTCTTCTACCGCCGCGCCCGCACGGGTTTGCTGGTGTGGGCACCTGTGTCTACTACCAGTCGAATTCTTGACTCATTTTGCTACTTTTTGGTCCTATTATGAGTTTAATTCTACTAACAAACTGTAAATTATGATAGGAAAATAACCTGATTCAGCAAAAATCTGGATAGTGCCGACTCCCATTCCCACCCACTTCTAGAGAGATGTCAGAGAGAATTCTAGAAAGATAGAGACTTTTGTGAATTTGAAATGAGGTGAAGAGATAGAATAGGGTAAAGGTGTATATAGAAAAAATTGAGGGAAGGGAAAAATCGTAAAGTTTTTAAATTACGACTGTGCGAAGTGAAAACACGACTGAACGTACGATTTCAGAAAAAAAAAACATAGATAATAGTAACAAACCTCTTTTCAAGAAAATAGTACTAAAATATACGAAAAGAGAAAAGGTAATAATAAAACTCATCTAATATGAAGATATTTTCTAGTATTGTGTATCTTTCTATTAGGGAACTTTTCTTCTTTTCCATATATGATTTTTTTAAAATTTTCTATCGTGTATCAATTTTTTCTTTTTTTTTTTAAATTTAGGAAATTTCACGAACAAATTCTATCAAATACTCGCCGAGATTGTTTATATATGGCTGAAATTGAAATTTTTTTATTATAAATACTTCTAAAGTTTGTAACTTACTACTCCCTTTGTCCTATTTCAATTGTCCAATTTGCTTTATGGCACGCTTTTCTACCTCAACATTTAACATCTAAGATAAAATAATTTTATAAATCTAATTTTTGTAGTAGATTCCTTATTAGATTAACTATAATTACTACACTTAAATTTATAAATTATTTCATCTTATAGGTTAAATATTGAAGTCAAACAACATGCCCAAATAGTAAAAGAGACACTTATGACGGGACGGAGGTAGTATAAAATGAAATACCCACAAATTGCGTCATATGATAAATTTAATATATGGTTGGAATAAATGAATTATTATATGGTTAGGCGGGAGTAGTATTAATAAAGGCCCAGGGAAGTTAAACGAATCTTCTACACTATTTTCCCCTCTTCCTAAAATAATTGTGATTGTGTATAATTTCCTTATTTTTACCGAAATTATATATATACAAATATATTTATTTCAAACCTTCCATCGACGTTACAAACGTCTTTTAAATCCTTGGAGTTCGATTTCAACTTTACCTCCTCCTAAATTATTTAAATTATATAAAATCTTCTCATACTCTTTTCCTAGAGATTATATATATTATTTAAATATTTTCCTACTCTCATTGGATCCTGTTGAAAGCTCTCCCCCGAATTATTTTTGGTGTTGTGATTTTGGTTGTATCTCAATTGGTTAACATTATGCGTGTGTACTGTTTGTAAATATAAAACGAGTTTCCAAAATGTATTTTACGAGTTGAGGCAATGTTTACCCAGTTTCGCTGATTTGCGCGATCCCTTCGCGTTTTCTATATGTTGTTTTCTGATCGCATGTATCTATGGCTGAATTGAGGATTGGGAATACGCTGTCACCTAGCTTAGGAAGGACGAGACATTTTTCTGAGTTATTAAGATGAGTTTATGGAATTGGAATACATTTATTTTACAATGTTGTTCAACGCTTTGGATTTGTTTTGGTCGGATTAAGCCTAAGCACTCAAATGGTTTTGAGTGTGGCGGTAACACCCTGGTAATTTTATATTTCCGCTGCCATTGATCAAACTATGGATGTTATGTTTTAGAGTAATTTTCCTTGGAGATTATAAGACGTATTAAGGTTTTCGTATGTTAAATTGATGGTCATTTCCGTTGTGTTTATTTGATATCTAATACTGTCTAAACTTACTGAAGCATTTCTTATCTAGTGGCATTGATTTTACAAACATTTGGGTGTATTTCTGACTTTGATTTCGTACTTAAAATTGCATTTCAGGACCTATCCAAACGTCCGTCCTGACATCAATGTTTGGACAAACCCCGAGAGTTTAACTTAATTTCGCAGGATTGAGTGTGTCCGAACATCTGTCTGAACATCAATGTTCGGACAGCATGCGAGGACGATGCCAACTTGTAAGTTTCGACTTATGTCTGAACTTACAAGTTTGGACCAGTGTTCGGACCACGTAAGAAAAATTTTCAGAACTTTGAACTCGACTTGTGTCTAAACTTCAATGTCCGGACACAAGTTCGGACGCGTTTGTCTTTTGGTTTTTCAACTCTCGACTTGTGTCCGAACATCAACGTCCAGACACAAGTTCGGACATTCAAAATTTCTCAAACGTTTTCTTCTTGGCTTGTGTCCGAACTTAAACGTTCGGACACAAGTTCGGACCACACTTGTTTTACACTTTTAAAACTTGTTTGGAGTCCGTTTTTAACCCCGTTTACGCCGTTAGATTCGTAATTTCATAAGCTTTCATCTAAGGTAAATCCAGGGTGTTATATAAAGTGTCACTGATGTCTAATTTTCATATCAAACCTTTAACCTATCATATCATATGTCTTTTTTTTAATATAAAATTTAAACAAAATACACAAAAAATAAGTATGATCATAAGAATCTCAAAACAAATTTATCATATGACTAAAAGTTATTAAAACATCATATAAAAATTAATTAACATCGTGAAGTTTATAAAAATAACAAATGAATAAAAATATATATTTTTAAAGTACACATAAATTATTAAAATGATTTAGAACTATTATATCAAGTAACATCATATCGAAAAAATATGTTTTACATTAAATATAATAAATCATTAAAAATTAAAAATTATAACAATAGATAAATCATTTAAAATACTTACTTTCATATCGTTTTGGAAAAATCAGTATTTAAAGTTATAAACATGAAGTATAAACTACTTCTATGATAGTTCTTTGTGATTATTGATATTTTAAATTTTATGATGTTAATTAGTTTGTGTGTGAATTTTTGTTTTATAATTTTTAGTTATTTATTATAATTACTTTAAAGTTTTATATGATCTTTAATTACGTTTTATGCATTTTGTTTGAGTTTTATAATTTTTTAAAGGGAAATTCACGATATACCCCTGTTTTCTTTCGTAATTCACAATATACCCCTATTGGTTTTCGTAATTCAACTTTAAACATGCTTAAATGTTGTCTAAAATTGATGAAACTTTACATGAACGATGTTAAAGTGTTATATTTTGGTCCAATATCAAATTTGAAGTTTTTTAAGCTCATATGTGACATGTGAGACCCAATGAACATGTCCTAATTTTCATTGGGTCCCACGGGTCACATGTGAGCTTAAAAACTTAAACTTGATATTGGACCAAAATATAATGCTTTAGCATCGTCCATGTAAAGTTTCATCAATTTTGGACAACATTTAAGCATGTTTTAAGTTGAATTACGAAAACCAACAGGGTATATTGTGAATTACGAAAGAAAACAGGGGTATATTGTGAATTTTCCCTTTTTTTAAAAGCTATCATATACTTCTGAAGTTATTTTTTTGAAAATTATACTGTAAAATTTGAATGGAGATATATCGTAAAAATAAAACCTCGTATAAACAAAATTCCGGTTTACTCTTTGCACGATACACGCTCGAGTGTGTCATTTTGCTCAATGTTGGTGTCAGGCTAACAGTTATCTTCTTCTTGGTGATTCTTTGTCACACTTTACATCCACCGCTCTGCAGTGTCATCGTCAGGCACACCCAACTTTCATAGAACTTTCGGTGGATGCTAGCATTGATTCCCATGATCGTGTTGGCTATGCCTTTGTTGCAAGATCGCATAATCAGCTTCTTGGTGCAGGATGTGTGGGTTTTCATGGATCTTTTCTCATCTCAGATGCTGAGGCATTTGCAATCGAATTTGCAATGAACATGGCGTATTCCAATGGATACCGTTCTTTCAGAGTACTTTCCGACTGCAAGTCAGTAGTTCAATATCTCCTGGTGGGGGGACTGCATCCTTAATGCCATCCACGACAATTATGTTAGATCGAGTCTTAGCAAATTCCAATCGATTCAATGATGTTCAATGGTTTTACATTTCTAGGGATACTAATATCAATTCGCATTGTCTTGCTAACCATGCCCGGTGTCGCAACAAACGGGTTCATGGACTCCGATGAAATGCCGAAATTTGTACTCAAAGTCGTTACTTAATATATATTCTCCTTTGTTTTCAAAAAAATTCCGGTTTACTCTTGAATTGAAAACAAAATTGCTGCGTCAAAATTGGCCAATAACCAGTTGGACCTGAACCAGAAAAGCCCAATATTGTTTGGTTCTTTTTGTTAATTTTTTTTTTTCTGATTTCAGCTCTCCCGAGTGTGTCGTGTCTGTCGCTCACCTTTTGCACGTTGTTGTCCGCGCTAGGGTTTAACGAAATCTTCCCTTTCTCTAAAACCCCTTCCCCCTTCTATCTCTTTTCTACGCCATTGTTCCTCTGCTACCAAGAGGCCTGGATCACGGTGTTATCTGTTATCATGTGGGCAGTTCGTCGAACTACTTCAAATTATGCCAAGTAATCTCCTCACTCCCTCTGTATTCCTAATTTAAGTATTGGCCTTGGTGAAAACTGTTTCTATCTTTCCTTTGTACCGTCTTAGTGATGACTGGTTTCCGTAACCATTGTATCATGAGCAAGATGTGACAACTTTTGGGAGCAGAGTGGTTTCTTTACTATCTCTTCTCTTTCCAGTTTCATGTGCATCATTAACATCATTTTCCACCTCGCTAATATCATCATTTCCACCCTGGTGATCCAAAGTCCAAGTTATTGCCTATTCTACACCAACATTGATCCGAAGAGTTCCCGCCTTTCAGCAAGGAAAATGGCTTTATCTCTGAGCTCCGGGCAGCTGCAGATTTATGAGAATTCGAACTAGTACACAAATTTAGAATCTGGGATCAGACTACGCATCCAATTTTTGACTTTTTTGGCTGTGTTTTAAATTTCGAGTCTGAGAGAGGAAGTCTCGTAGTCAGATTATTTTTATTCCTCTTGAGTCTGTGTGTTCAATTACATGTTTATTTTTATAATTAACATTTGTAGTGTTTTATTGAATCTTGGTCACCTCAGAACTCGAGGATTGAGGCTTGGAGCTTCCAATGTCTGTGTAAATGTAGAGCGGTCTGAGATACTTCTGAATGATAAGTTTATTGAAGCGGTCCATCAGAATTCTCTCTCAACACATGGTTTATTCCCCGAAGATTCCATTCCCATTCTTTAAAATCTCCACCAGGTTCTCTGCAATGAATCGTGGTCTTTCTTCTCAAGCTGGTACAGAGAGCGGTGGAGCAGAAGATAATGACCTAGAAGAAGGGTTTTCTGAGCTTGAATCCACAGAAACCTCTGAGGTGAATAAAGATGGCCTTTCTGATGCTTCTGATGCTGAGCTATCTGACAATAATGATGAAGATGCTGATGATGTTAAGTGTCTCACAAAAGAAGATGTCAGATGGTGAGGTTAAGGAAGGAGAAGTGGTGCAAGTGAATAAATGGACACAATCAGCCCTCGGAAAACTATTGATTGAGGAGCCATTTCCAACGCTAACTCGAGCTCTTGACAAGTATTTTGAGGATGTCAAGGACTTGGATCACTCTGAGGTTTCATCAGTTATGTTACAACTTCGCAAGCGCAACCTGTATGCTAAGGCATTACTGGTAAGATACTGCTCCTGGTCTTTTTTTTTTAAATGTATTCTGTTGGAAATCTGCATCTGCAGGCTTTACAAATCCTTCTTACCGTTCTGGTTTTCAATGTATTTGTCTGGAGAATGTGCATCAGCAGGCTTTATGCATTATTATTACCTTTCTGTTTTTCTCTGTGTTCTGTCGAGACTGTGTATCCGCTGGCGCAATGAATCTTCATGACCTGTTTGTTTTGCTGTGTATTCAATTGGGAGAATGTGCATCTGCAGGCTTTATGATTACCATTTGTTTGTTAATTCTAGGACTCCAACTTCTATATGGATGTAGTAACTTGAATTTGTATTAAGAAGGATATCTTCTAGGAAGGGTTTTGTGGTAGCTTTAAAGAAATTGTTTGTAGTCTCCAGCAATCTGTATAGATTAGTTATCTATTCATTTTAAATTTAGCAGTTTTTATCTATTTTTCATTCTGTTTTTTTTTCCTGTGAAGTTTTCTGAGTGGTTGGAAGCTAACGAGAAAATTGACTTCACAACTCGGCATTATGCTACACGTCTTGATCTGATCTGCAAGTCACGGGGTATACACAAAGGAGAATTGTACTTGGAGAAAATTCCCGAGTCATTCAGAGATGAGTATGTATATCGTACTCTACTTGCCAACTGTGTGTCCTTGACCAATGTCAAAAAATCCGAGGAAATTTACAACAAGATGAAGCAGATGGGTATGTCTGCCTCTGCCTTCACCTGCAACCAAATGCTTCTCTTGTACAAGAGGATGGACAAGAAGAAAATAGCTGATGTGCTCCTTTACATGGAAAAAGAAATGTGAAACCTACAACTATGACTTACAAGATATTGATTGATGCAAAAGGAAAAGTCAAAGATATAACAGGTATGGAGCAGATTTTAGAGACCATGGAGGCTGAAGGATTGGAGCCTGATGTCAGTATAAAGGCTCTTGTTGCTAGGTATTATGTCCAGGCTGGTCTCAAAGCGAAAGCCAAGTCGTTGTTGAAGGATATGGAAGGAAGCTCTTGTCAGATATAG
This sequence comes from Limonium bicolor, assembly GCA_023374045.1. Taxonomy (NCBI): domain Eukaryota; kingdom Viridiplantae; phylum Streptophyta; class Magnoliopsida; order Caryophyllales; family Plumbaginaceae; genus Limonium; species Limonium bicolor. Next base: position 457,433,306 of record CM041776.1, on the reverse strand, counting down.
ATCCGTGTGCAGCGTTATCCTCCCACTGTATGGTGAATTGGGAATGGAAGATGAAGTGAAAAGGGTTTGGGAGATGTGTGGGCCTAAACCACTACCTCAACAGTATATGGGTGCTATTGTCGCCTTTGGCAAGTTGAAGAAGATTGAAGAGGCAGAAGCTGTTTTTGAAACATTTTCAAGGAAAATGAAGCTCACTTCAAGCAATTATTCTATGATGTTGAAAGTTTATGTGGATAACAAGATGCTGGATAAGGGGAAGGAACTGATAAAGAAGATGGGGGAGAGTGGGTGCAGAATTGGACCGTTCATGTGGGATGCGCTTGTTAAGCTCTATCTTGCTGCTGGTGAAGTGGAGAAGGCAGACTCTATATTGAACAAGGCAATTATGTTGCAGGAGAAGAACCGAACACAGGAGAGGAGTAAGATGCAGCCACTCTTCAGTACATTTATGAGCATCATGGATCATTATGCTAGGAAGGGAGATGTTCATAATGCGGAGAAGATCTTTTATAGGATGAAGCAGGTTGGGTACAGCTCTCGTCTTAAACCTTTTCAGGGCTTACTGCTTGCATATCAAAAAGCCAAGTCCCCTCCTTACGGGTTTAAGGAGAGAATGATGGCTGATAACATCTTCCCTGATAAGGCCATGATGGCACAGTTGGGCCAAACAAATCCATTCAAGAAGACCGCTGTTTCAGATTTGCTTGATTGATCAAGATAATGAACCTATAGTCTAAGCTTAGAATCAGGATGTTCTTTTGTTTTGTGTTTTGGGGTTAGGATGTCTCGAATGCTTGCAAATCCAATTGTCAACCTAAATGCTTCCTAGCATATATATTGCTCCATGTGTCTGGAAATTCAGCAGAGTGTGATCTCATGGATATATCTGGGCCTTTTGTGCACGTGTATATCCATCATTTGTCAAATGGCTATCATAAATTTGTTCCCAATGACAGCTTTAGCCATTTCTTGGCCCACTGTGTCTTTTCTAGTACTTATCTGTCTATATACAGGCTTGAAAGGTAAGAATGGTACTTCATTCTGGTTAGATTTTTTTGATAATTGGCTGGTTGCCCAGCTTACATAGCAGTACTGAGGCATGAATGCCTTTCCCGCTTAAAGGATACACCGACTCAACTCTTACATAACCATTCTAGTCCTACCTTACACAGAATCTTACTATAAAGCACTTCATTCTGGTTAGATTCATTCAATAAAGACAAACCTTCCTGTGATTCGGGCCATAATCATTTGAGAGAGTATCTACTACCCTTAGTTATGTACTGGATATTGGTCTCCTCTCCGCACAAAGTTGCTTTTGTGTGGTACATTCATCCGAAGGTGTATAGCATCCCGTTCGGTCATTGAATGCCGTCTTTTAAACTTCGCTTCTCATATTACGATCTTTTTCACATATAATAGTGGGTTTTTATCCTTCTGTCCAGAATGCCATCCACCTAGGCACCTACAGCAAGAGGCCATCTTTGGTTTGTAGTACTCGTAGTCGTCAACAATCATCTTTACTCTTGGATTTTATAGTTAACAAATTGTGAACTAGATCCCTTATGTTATACTCTCTTCGTCCCAACCATATTGTCCACTTTATTATTTGAGTTTGTCGTTTGACTTCAATATTTAACATGTAACATAATATATTTTTATAAATCTATATTTTATAATGGAATCCTTATATGAAAAACTAGTATTGTAAAAATTATTTTATCTTATACTCCCTCCGTCCCACAGTCTGTGTCTGATTAAGTTTCTTTTGCTGTCCCAGAATTGTGTCTCATATATCACTGTGAGATTATACACTCCCCTCTACTTTTTCTCACTTTCTTAATATGTGTGCAAAAGCATACTGGACACTGTTAATGGGATAGAGAGAGTATATTAATATTGAGGTGGAAAAGCATGCCAAAAAGCAAATGAGACACTTATGACGGGTAGGATACTATGAAACGAATCAAAATGTCTATTTCTATCTATATATTGTTGGGACCGACACAAGTTAGTTTAACACTGCATATTGGTCTACTCTTTCTCTTAAAAATTTCTTAAAATTTTGGAAATATAAAAATCTTTGAAGGCAAATTAGAGAATGGCAGACGTGATAAATACGTCAAGTACGATATAGCTAGTAATGATGCAATTTGAGACCAGAATAATGACCAGTTTTAAAAATGTGAACCATGATTTCGCCACTTCACAAGTAAATGGGCATTAAATTATACTATATAAAAAATTATGTGAACTCAAGTCAAATTCGCGGTCGGCTGTTTCAGGGGAAAAAAGATTATGTTTTCCTTTCTTTATTTATGTATTTTTCCTCATTACCCCAAATCCATTAAATTTAGATTATTCGTTCCCTAATCCCTTACATTAATGTTTGTTGACTAATTAACTGTGATCATAATGGTGACCAGCGACCATGATGCCAGCGGCCGCGGACAACTCTTGACTAATGACTGTTTTTCTGTTCCATGTTGAACAAACATGCAAGATAATCAAATAGAATTTTTTTTCTATCCTTCTTATTTCTTTTCAAGAAGATTTTTTTTATACGTGGGAACCCGCAATTGTTACTTTTTGAGTGCACTATGGGTAAATTCATAAGCTGATGCGAGTGGGAACCCGCAATTGTTACTTTTTGAGTGCACTATGGGTAAATTCATAAGCTGATGCGAGCGTCTGTAAACCATGTCAACTGGGTAACTCACACAAGACAAACCATGTGTGACAGACTGGAATGAGAAGGTGTAGGTTTGAGGATTCGGACCGGAGACCAAATGATCTCCTACTCCATCCTCCACCAACTCAGATGTCCGAGTTTGGATGTGTGAGAAGAAACTTATATTGAAGGAAAACATAACCATTGCAAGATATTAGGAATTTGACGCGAGAGTTATTAACATTGACAATTACAAATCTACAAAAAAGGATTACAAACCGTCATTGTAATCTTGGACATCGTGGTTTTTATCAACATCGGTGTCCATATTATGGTGTATGAAACTTCACCCAGGGTATTACATGAATCATCTGAGGAAGAGTTTAGATCAATTGCTAAAGCTTGAAATTAATTTGGTGTTTAAATCAAGCAAATACTACAGTAACTATAAACGATTCCATCTTGGAGATTAGAAGGATTCGGTGGCTGGTTTCCACCACGACATCTAGATCAAACGAAGGGATGCTATCATCATGGAGAATGTCATCTTAAACATTTAGTTCATTCTCTGACAGTGAGGTATATAAATGACAATTCCAAACCAGGAGACAAGATGGAATTACTATGAGATGTGATGCCTTCATTTTCTGAAGTAACCGTATGAACAACAAAATTTGAAGAAATAATTTGTTGGTTGCATCAAATACTTAAAGACTTAGATCCATGAAGATCGATAAAAGATAAGTAACAACTCAGTTTCAAGTCACTGGTGCTTTTATCAAAGTCTCACGATTTTATTTCTAATGGTCAACCAGGAATACCATTGAAAACACATCTACCATGGAGATATACCCACACCCTTATAAGGAGTGCTTCGTTCACCCTTCAAGATGTAGGAGTCGATTGTGGCATGCCACTTGCCCCCCATTGAAAGGATCCCAGCGTCCCTGAGGGTCATCGATACATCGATCTAACCAGTGGCCTTGATACTATAAGTAATAGCCCAATTCAAGTCGCTTGTAGGTATTGTTCGCTTTTAGCGAAGTCTCATGATTTTTGTATATGAGGGTCAACCAAGTTCACCACTCAAAACGCGACTACTATGGAGGAGTATCCACACCCTTATAAGAAGTGTTTCATTCGCCCCTTCAACCGATGTGGGAGCCATTTATGGCACACCACTCACCCCCTGAAAGGAGCTCGACGTCCACACGGGTTACCGACATGTCGATTTGACCACCAACACTAATTCCATAAGTAACAACCAGTTTCAAGTCGCTGGTAGATATTGTCTGCTTTTATCGGAGTCTCACGACTTTGTTTCTGAGAGTCAACTAGGTACACCACTCAAAACGCGTCTACCATGGAGAGTATCCACACCCTTATAAGGAGTGCTTTGTTTGCCCCTTCAACCGATGTCTGAGCCTTCCGTGGCACACAAGTCACTATTTTAAAGAGAGCCCAGTGACCCACAGGTCACGTGCACATCGATTCAACCACCGACACTGATACCATAAGTAACAACCCAGTTTCAAGTCGCTGGTAGATATTTTCTGCTTTGATCGAAGTTCCACAATTTTATTTCCGAGGGTCAACCAGGTAAACCACTCAAAACGCGTTTACCATGGAGGAGTGTCCACACCCTTATAAGCAGTGCTTATTTCTTCCCTTCAACCGATGTGAGAGTCGTCTGCGGCACACCACTCACCCCCTTTAAAGGGAGCCCAACGCCCCTACGGGTCACCGGCACATCCATCTGACCACCAGCTTTAATACCATAAGTAACAACCCAATTTCAAGTCACTGATAGATATTGTCTCCTTTGATCGAAGGCTCACGATTTTTTTTGAGGGTCAACCAGGTACACCACTCAAAACGCATCCACAATGAAGAAGTATCCACACCCTTATAAGAAGTGCTTCGTTCACCCCTTCAACCGATGTGGAAGCCTTCGTGGCACACCACTCACCCTCCCTGAAGGGAGACCAGCGCTTTTGCGGGTCACTGACACATCGATCTGACCTCCGGCTCTGATACCATAAGTAAAACCTAGTTTCAAATAGCTGGTAGAAATTCTTTGCTTTTACCGAAGTCTCACGGTTTTAATTTTTGAGTGTCAACTAGGTACACCACTCAAAACGCGTCTACCATGGAGGAGTAACCTCACCCTCATAAGGAGTGCTTTGTGCTCCCCTTCAACTTATGTGGGAGCCATCTATGGCATAACTCCCACATCGGTTGAATGGGCGACCGAAGTAATCTTTATAAGAGTGTAATTACTCCTCCATGGTTGCAAACAGGTTATTGATATACTGAAAACTAAATAAATTAATCTAGAAATTAGTCAATAAAAAAGCCTTCGGGTTGCAAAAATATCAGTCACAACAACATAGAAAATGTAGCAACCAATTATCAAACATGGGACTTGAAAAATAAAGTGATAAGGGTGAGTGGAACCCTGGGTTCTGGCTATTCTTCGCTATTTAGATTATGCAAACTTCTACAAATCAATAAGAGATACAAAATGGCAAATTCTTTAATATCTTTTTATAATTGAATCATAATCTCAAAATTCACCTAGTAGAACACGCAAGATCTAATCCAAAACTTAGCGAAACACACATAGATGGATTAAGCTTAAAGAACTACTTCACACCTGAGGGAAAACCTAACCAATCCAATCTAAATTTCCACAAGCTAACAAATTAATATGACCTTCCTGTTAATCACCAACCTGATCACAACAAGATTCGAATGCTAATGAATAAATTCATGATCTTTATTTAAAAATGTAACTTTAAGATTAATCTGAAATAATCTGGAAATAAAATTTCAAATCAGAATTGTAGAAGTACTTGCAAAATCAACTAGCTACAAATAACCATCTTCCAGAGTAAATCCTTCCTAGCCTAGCATGTAACACGAAATAGCGAACAAAGATGAGAGAAATCATCTGGTAGAGAAAACTCCTGCTTTTGCTGTGCTTGCCAGACCTGCATAACACCGAACTAGAAGGTTGAAGTGGATGATGGAGAACTTCATTTACGACTGGCTAGGGTTTTTCTGCGTGGTTTTGTGTGGTGTAGAGGCTTAAATTGTGTTTGTGGATGAATTGATATGTGTGGATCTGTGTTGTGTGGATGGATGGTTGTCTTTTATGCGACAATCTTCACTATTTATAAGTTAAATTCAAGGCTATTCGCTTGTTCATTGATGAATTCTTTTTAATTTCCTTCAGTTTAGCGAAGTAAATAGAGACCTTTGAATTCCTTTAACTTACTCTCTTCAATTATTTTTCTCCATCAATAATGCTTTGAAGACTCTGAAGATACCAACACACAAATAGGGGTTTAGTTGTAGGCACTTTAATTTATTTGTTTCCACTACACAAATTTATTATCTATCTCAAGCTCGCTCCTTCACAAAATGCCAAATTCCCCATAAATCCATCCTAACTCATGTAAACATCAAATTAAATCCTTTCCAGATATTTTCGCTTTAATAAATGAATGGGCTTCAATTAAGCACAAAAACTAGGGAAAAAGGTAACAAGAGCAAAGGATTTTAACAGTAAAAAATATACAAAGTATTAGTCTATCAAATTTCTCCACGCCTGTCCTCAAGCAAATCCTTCAAGCACAAGTCCAGGAAACACAAGTGGGATACAACTAGAGGGGGAGAGCACATAGGAAAATGCTGTAATCTTTTCAGATGAAAGAGTACTCAAGCTTAAAACTGTAAATTTTGAAAATAAAACCAAAAGTCATTCAAAAGCTTAAGAAAGATAAACAAAACCGGAAGAACTTAGCATTTAACCTTTCCTTCAAATTCCTTTTGAACGACAAGGAACACGAAGTAAAATCATATTTCATTATACCTTTCAGTGTCATGTACTCATGATCCTGATATTATCATTCAATTCAGAAAGTGCATAGATACTTCATTTGAAGTTCATTTTTTCTTCACATCAGACTTTTCTCTTCACCCTTATAATGGCTTTGGGTCAACTATCTTAGATTTCGAGAACCATGGGTAGCTAGGTGTTAAGACACCCCAAGGGACTTAATAACCGAGTGGGTGAGGCCTGTTTTGGATCATAATTTACCTTTTAGGATCAGTAGAGTACCTTGTCTTTGTTCTTTTCCACCCTTTCATCCCAATTCAAACCCATACTCAGAAAAACAGAGCTCAAATGGTGCGTATTCTCAAACATATTAGCAATTGTGAACATATACTTCAAATAAAGCAATAACATCACAAGCAGTTGAAAATAATATTTTGCACTCCATAACCTGTCAACCTGATGAAATTGCTCCGCAGCTCCCTTTTTAGTTACCACCACTTAACAAAGCTCAAACAAATGCGAGAAGGAAAAGCTTAAAAACAAGATGCGAAGGAGCTAATCCTTCCCACACTTAGACTGCAGCAATGCCCACACTGCTTAGAAAGAGTTATATCAGAAGAGCATGCAATCCAAGGGAGCAAATCAAGCAGGCCAAACAAAAAGTAGTACTGAAGAGTGTGTAAACATAGAGTGAAAATAATACTCCCAGAGTTCGTAGTGTGTAGCAATGCTCCCCCACACTTGGGTTCAACTATGTGACGAATAGAAATATTCTCTGAGAAGCATAACCTGCATAGCCAGAAGAACTCAAGTGGAACCCAAGATACAATCATTAGCACAAAATAAAGACCGAAAGCTCTTGCCTTAAGCATAAGAAAATCACCACTAAAGCATAAAATTAAAAAGTAGAAGAAAAAACCCACAATTTACTTAAGGGAAAGAAACTAACGCAAAATTTAAATGGACACGAGAGAAAATAAAAGGAAAAAAAAAAAAAAAAAATAAAAGAAGACTTAATAAGAAACAATTATTGAACCACCTTGATCAAAACACAATGTTACCCCACAAGTAAAAGGAGAAAAAAATAACTCCATAAAACCAAGAGTTGGTAGAGGTGGTGCAGGCCACGATCTTCCAGACGAAGATGGAGTGATGAAGGCCCATCTTCCTCAAACTTGAAGATATATACATCCTCATCTACCGAGTAAGGTTCAGAGAGACAGTCATAATGGTAGAGTGGTGGTGGCTCATCTATCTCGAATTCTAGGAAACATCCTCTTTGACTTGGTGAGGTTGAAGGAGGAATTCATGCTGATAAACAACGGAGAAGAAGCGAAAAATTTCGCAGGCTCCTCAAGGTTGACAACTATGAATACCGCAACTGATTGGATGACAGGTGCAGGTGGGACCAAGGGTAGGGAGGGAGGGTAACTTGAGCTTTCAACAGGTTGTTCCACTACATTGTTCCCCAACTCCTGTAGGTTACCACTATTTGATATTGAAGCCTGCTGCTGAGGAGGAGGTTTTTGCATATATTCAAATTGCTCATCAACCCGCATAATCTCCTTTAGCTTGAGATAAACATCAAACTCATGGGGCCCCCTCAATACGAGATACATATATCAAAGGGATCAGAAGATGAGAGAGCAGGAATACTAATAAACCTCGTATGTATTATTATAATATGTGTTGTGATTACAAAAGATCTAGCGTCTGTACTAGATAGATCTTGGAGCAGAATGAGGCCAATGTCATGTAACAATGCTGAATAAGTCTTCCCAGCGAGTGGTTTTGTAAGAAAATCAGCCAGCTGGTGTTTGTTGGAGATGTGGTTGACTGTGACTAAACCTTCTTGAATCTTCTGTCTCACATAGTGAATATCTACTTCAATATGCTTGGTTCGTTGGTGTTGCACGGGATTGCGAGCAATATACACAACAGATTTGTTGTCACAGTTGATTGGGATTGGGTGAATCTGTTGGACTCCAAGTTCTGTTACCAATCTGCTGATCCAAGCTAGTTCTGAAGTTACAGAGCGCATTGCTCTGTATTCAGCTTCTGCGGATGAAAGAGACACACTGTGCTGCTTCTTTGATTTCCATGCAATGGGGGAGCCTCCAAGCATAATATAGTATCCTGAAACAGATTTTCTAGTGACTGGACAACCAGACCAGTCACTGTCATAGTAAGCCAAAAGAGAAAAATCAGTTCTGTTATTTAAATAAATGCCATACTGTAAGGTTCCCCGCAAGTACTAAAGTGTATGGAGAGCTGCTTGCAAGTGTTTTTCTTTTGGTTCCTGCAGAAAATGACTCAGAAGTTGTGTAGTATAAGCAATATCTGGACGGGTATTAGTGAGATAATTAAGTTTACCAACAATGTTGTGGTAGAGTGTAGGGTTTGGAAGTGTCTCACCATCGTTAAGGCCAAGTTTCTCTGTTTGCTGAAGGGGGGAAACAGAATTGCTCTTAGTGAGCATGTCATGTTCTGCAAGGATTTCTGTACAGAACTTTCTCTGAGTGATTATAAGACCTGTTTCATGAAATAAAAACTCCATTCCCAAAAAGAAGTGAAGCTGTCATAGATCTTTAATTTTGAATTCGTGATCTAGTTGTTATTTTAAAGTGTTTATTTCACTAGTGTCATTTCCTGTTATAAGTAGATCGTCTACATAGACAACAAGAAAAGTCACACATGAAAGATTATGTTTAGAAAATAATGAGGAATCATTTTCAGATTTGTGATATCCAAAGTTTTCCAAAAAATTGCTTAATCGGGCAAACCATTGTCTCGAGGACTGTTTCAGTCCATAAAGAGATTTTTTTAGAAGACAAGCATTTACATTTCCTTCTACTTGGAGACCCTTGGGAATTTGCATATATATATTTCTTCATGAAGAAACCCATGAATAAAACATTATTTATGTCCAGTTGTTGTATTTCCCAATGATTTTTATTGCAACAGCCAAAAGAGTTCTTATTGTTGTCATCCTCACAACTGGTGAGAATGTTTCTGTGTAATTAAGACCATGTTTTTGGGTGTCGCCTTTTGCTACAAGTCTAGCTTTGTACCTTTCTAAGGTACCATCTGCTTTTAGCTTGGTTTTAAAACCCATCTACAGCATATGGCCTTTTTGTGCTTGGGCAGTTTGGTAAGGTGCCAAGTATCATTTTCTGTTAAAGCTTGTAGTTCTTTATTGATGGCCTCAACCCAATGCTGTTGTTGTATGGCTTGTTCATAGGTTTGGGGTTCTTGGATTTCTAAGATCTTATCATAAGTTTGCTGGTTCTGGAAAGAAGAGGCAACAATGGAAGAATTGGGTGTGATTTCAGTGAGGGTATGTAAAGAATTTTGGGGATCATCCGAGTGTATTTGGGTAGCAGTTATTCTTGTTCTGAGATTCTCTGTAAAAAGATCTTGTTCAAGCTGGGCTGATCCAACCTGGTAGTCTTTTAAGTAGGTAGGAGGGTGAGATGTGCAGGTGGATCTTCTAGGTTGAACCTCAGGTTGTTGTGGATCTGGAACAGCTGTATTTTCTGTATCTCTTTGAGTTTCTGGAGGATGTGGAGAGATAATTGGGTAGCTTTCTGTTGTGGTGGATGGAGAAGGCTCATCATCAGATACATAGATAGGAAGCTGGTGATCAGGTGTTTCATGAGTAGTGATTGGGTAGCTTTCTGTTGTAATGTCAAAATTTGTATGCTTAAAAGGGAAATCAGTTTCATGAAAATAGACATCTCTAGACATAATGATTTTGTGGTCTTTTAGTCTTAATAGTTTGTAGCCCTTTTGGCCTTTGGCAAGACCTAAATTGATACAAGGAACTGATTTTGAAGAAAACTTTCCTTGTTTTGGACCCAAAAGAAGAGCATATACCAGACAACCAAAAGGTTTGAGTGGAGAGTAGTCTACTGGTTGGTTATAAAGAACTTTAAAAGGTGTTTTCCTTGTAATGTAGTACTAGGCAATTTATTGATCAAATCAGTAGCTGTGAGAATGCACCCCCCCAAAATTCAGAGGTATTTGTGAATGAAAATACAAAGCTCTGGCTGTTTCCATCAAATACCTATGTTTTCTTTCCACAACCCCGTTTTGTTGGGGAGTGTGAGAACAGGAAGTTTGATGTGTAATTCCTAATGCTTGCAAGTAAAGTTTTCCCTCATTGGAGCTTCCCAATTCAAGGGCATTATCTGACCGAATACATTTAACCTTTTTATCAAATTGTCTTTCTGCATAGGTGATAAATGATTTCAGAAAGAAGAAGGCTTCAGATTTATGTTCTAAAAGTTTGACCCAGAGGGCTCTACTTTTGTCATCGACAATGCTCAGAAAGTATTTCTTATTGTCGTATGTGGTTTGTCTAAAAGACCCATAAATGTCTATATGTAAAAGATCAAATATTTGAGCACTAGTGGTTTTAGATTGAGGAAATGGGAGCCTATGATTTTTAGCTCTATTGCAACAATCATAAAAATAATTTCTGTCAGGTGTGTGTCCTTTCATAAGTTTGAGTTTGACGGTCTTATCTAAGGGAGGATTCCCTAATCTTAAATGCCAAACATGTATGTCATCATTAACAGAAGAAACAAAAGATTCTTTATTGATAACATCACTTTCAGCAGAGCACTTGACTTTACATTGTTTTATTCTTTGACAAAGAAAAAGATCCAAGGCTTCTGATATCAGAACATATAAACCCTTTTTCTCATATCCTATAGTAACATATGTGATGCTATCAAGGTCCTGCAGAAAACATATATTATCATGTATGATCAGTTTAGCATTAATTTGTAAAAGAAGATTTCTAACAGACAACAGATGAAATCTGAAGCTGGGCACATAGAGCATGTTTTTAAGTAAAAATTTCTTGATAATTTCACAGTTCCAAAGCCTTTTATGCACCCAGGATGTCCATCAGGGATGCTCACAGAATTATTACACGTAACAAAGTCATCATAACAGTTTTATATTTCCACAGATGTGATCCGTGGCTCCAGAGTCTATTATCCACATGCTCATAAAATCAGAAATTAAGCTTGGAGTTAAGGATGATGTAATGGTACATGCAAACTGATTAAAGAAATCAGTTTCATGATTACCGGATGTCACGTTCTGCTCCAGGTATGTGCTTAGAGATGCTAGTTGGCGTTGTGAAAGACCAGGAACGGTGGTCTTCTTGTCTTTGAAGTAGGTTGTCAAAGCTTGCAATTGGTCGGTGTGAAACCCGGGACTGGGGAATCTTCCTCTTTATCCTTCAATTGTTCTTCCGTTATGGCAGCGGAGACAGGTTTCTTGAATTTGGATGGAACATTACGCCAGTGAGAGGGAAAATTACCCTTAACCCAGTAACATTCCTCGTAGCTATGTCTAGATTTCTTACAGTGTGAACATTTCCCTTTACTAGCTTCATTTTTTGTGTTTCTGTCGCGCCCAGAATTTCCCCGATTTCCAGTGTTAGGGTTGGCATTAGCGAAAGCCAAACTCTCAGAGGTTTCACCCTTCTTGTCTTGTGCGAAGAACGGTGGTTTTCTTCTTGTCTTAGCATGGAATAAACTTCATCGAGAGACGGCAAGGGATTAATCATAAGAATATTACTTCTCAGAGACTTGTACGAGCTATTTAACCCCATTAAGAAATCGAGAATTTGCTCGTTTTCTTGTTGTTTGAGAATCTGGACTGCAGAACCGCAAGTACAGGGAGAAATGTTCGTGAATTCTCTCTGTTCATTCCAAACTTTAATCTAGCGTGTGTAATAGTAGTTAACGCTGTCACTTCCCTGCTCGATCTGGTGCGATTCTTGGCGTAGAGCGTACAGGCGAGTTCTGGGTGCATCATCCCATCTTTTACACAAGTTTTTCCAAGCTTCAGCGGCGGTGGAGAAGTAGATTACGCTTTCCTTGATTGAGTCATCTAAAGCAGAGAACAACCACGCCAATACCATACCGTTGGCCTTGTCCCAGTCGCTTTGTTTGTCAGGAGAGTAATCTTCTCTTTTAACGTCGCCAGTGATGAAGCCCACCTTCGATTTAGTAGATAATTCGACTGTAAACGCTCTTTTCCATGTAGCAAAGCCAGATCCACGGAATTTGTGCGCAAGTAGGGTTCTTGGGCTGTCGGATGGGTGAACGTAGAGGACTTTATCTTTTCCTTTCGTCGATGATTCAATTTTGGCGTCCTTTTTGGGGTCTGGAGAGGTTCGATCGTGATTTCTTCTTCTGGGTTCGTCATGGCGGATGAATGTGGAGGAAGAGGAGAACGGAGATGGTGAAGGTCGCGAGAGGTTTGTCTTTTCTTTTTGTTTCTTGTTTTTCTGACAAGAGGGAAGGAGGATTAAAATATTCCTGCCTCTAGTTGCTCTGATACCATGACAGAGCAGGAATAATAAAACCTCGTATGTATTATTATAATATGTGTTGTGATTACAACCTATAGGTGTGCTAAGTATTTATAGAATATATGCCACAGGGCCGGTAGAAGCGGGTATACAAATATATGTAACATGTATACATGGGCCTAAGTTCTAACAGAAGACTCATGTTCGAATTGCTCCTCAATCCATCCTATCTACTCTAACTCAGAACAAGCAGGGAAATCATGGGATCCCCATACTGAGAGGAAAATTAATTAGAGGAACCAAAAAACATATGATATTCAGCCATAGCTGGAGTATGTTCTAAAGCTTGCCTCAACTTTTGAATTTTAGAACAGCTACGCTCATTAGTCCTTTTTAGTTTCGCCATCATTTCCTTCGGACTATTGGTGCCACATTGAAAGGGTTGTGGATTTTGCAGTTCAACCAACAACCTGTCCAACTCATGTGTCATTAAAACAAAAAGTTAGAAAACTAAAAGCGAAGTAAACTAAAAAGTAGAATTAAAATAATATTAACACAAATGAAAATCTAGAATTATTGCCCTTCTAGTTCTCTGTGCTCGATGATAGGTACTATATATTCACCAGACACCTAATATGACTAAAAAGGACAACCACAAATGTTTTTTTAAAAATTAGAACGAAGATAAATAAGAAAGAGTAAGAAAATCTATCAAAAATAATCAAATAACTAAAAACAAAATAGAATAAAAATGAAATAAAATTAAGAAAACAACTAAAATAAAACAAGATAAAATACATTAAATAAAAACAAAACAATGAACAACCGAGACTAAGGACAAGACAAAGTTAAGTCCCCGTCAATGACACCATTTTGCAAATAGATGCTTTGATATACTAAAAACTAAATAAATTAATCTAGAAATTAGTAAATAAAAAAGCCTTCGGGCTGCAAAAATCCCGATCACTACAACATAGGAAATGTAGCAACCAGGTATGGAACCATTCACTCAAAAATAAATAAGCCTAGTCCTAAGAAAAACTGGAAATCACAAGGTTGTGCTTGTTTTGGGAATCAAATAAGCAATTCGAAAAAAAATCAACAAACAAAATAAAACTGATAAAGTGAGTGGAACCCTGGGTTCAGGCTATTGCTAGTTAGATTATGCAAACTTCTATACATCAATAAGAGATACATAATGGCTAGTTCTTTAATATCATTCTAGAATTAAATCATAATCTCGGAAAGTTCACTTAGTAGACGATGTAAGGTATAATCTAGAACCTAGTGAAACACACACACACACACACATATATGGATTAATCTTAAAGAACTACTTCACACCTGAGGGAAAACCTAATCAATATGATCTAATTTTCCACAAGCTAATAAATTAATATGACCTTCCTGCTAATCACCGGTCTGATCATAACAAGATTCGAATGCTACTGAATAAATTCTTAATCTTTATTAAAAAGTGTAACTTCAACATTAATATGAAACAATCTGGAAATAAAATCTCAAATCAGAATTGTAGAAGTACTTGCAAAACCAACCAGCTACAAATAACCATCTCCCAGAGTAAATCCTTCCAAGCCTAGCATGTTACAAGAAATAACAAACAAAGATAAAAAGAGAAGTCATCTGGTAGAGAAGACTCCAGACTAGAAGGTTGAAGTGGATGATGAAGAACTCCTTTTGCGACTGGCTAGGGTTCTTCTGCGTGGTTTTGTGTGGTGTAGAGGCCTAAATTATGTTTGTGGATGAATTGATGTGTGCGGATCTGTGTTGTGTGGATGGATGGTTGCCTTTCTATGCGACAATCTTCATTATTTATAAGTTAAATTCAAGGCTATTCACTTGTTCATTGATGTCTTCTTTTTATTTTCTTTCAGTTTAGCGAAGTAAATAGAGACCTTTAAATTCCTTTAACTTACTCTCTTCAATTATTTTTCTCCATCAATAATGCTTGGAAAGACTCTGAGGAGACCAACAATAAATAGGGATTTAGGGTAGGCACTTTAATTTATTTGTTTCCACTACACAAACTTATTACCTATCTCAAGCTCTCTCCTTCACAAAATGCTAAATTCCTCATAAATCCATCCCACTCATGTAAACATCAAAATAAATCCTTTCCAGATATTTTCGCTTCAATAAATGAATGGGCTTCAATTAAGCACAAAAACTAGGGAAAAAGGTAACAAGAGCAAAATATTTCAACAGTGAAAAGTATACAAAATATTAGCCTATCAATGGTAGACGTGTTTTGAGTGGTGTACTAGGTTGACCTCATAAACAAAATCGTGAGACTTTGGTTAAAATAGACAATATATACCAACAACTAGAAACTGGGGTGTTACTTATGGTATCAGAGTCGGTGGTCGAATAGATGTGTCGGTGACCCGTGGGAGCGTTGGGCTCTCTTTGATAAGTATATCAATGAGCATTTAATAAGGGTTTGTTTTATGATTTTTATTAATGTTTAACTTATCTTGGAGAAAAATAGACAAAGAGAGAAGCATTTGGGAACAAACAGAATTGAAATTGGAGCTAAAATGAAGAAGATAGAGCAAAAATAATGACAGAGGCCAACCTCCCCACGGAACCGCCCCAGGTGGGTTGGTCAGGGTTCTGTGCAGTTCCAGAGGTCGGGTTTCGGAGTTCGGATCCGCTTGTCCCGGGGCTGAGACTTCCTTACTTCCGACCGCCCCACGTGAGTAGGTCGGACATAAAATCGCATGTACCCCCGTTTTATTCTAGAGCCAACCGCCCCATGTGAGGAGGTCGGTCGTAAATTTTCCTAGATTTCACTATTTTAAAAGCCAAGTCTTTTTATTTCAAAACTTTTGACACCTGACTATAATATAAAAGATAGGGGTTTCGGGAGCTTTGAAGCCCTATAAGAGGAATAAGAGAAAATGGGATCCACCCCCATCCAAACTCACCACACCACCATTTCCCTGGCTATTTCCTTCTCCTTTACTCATTTTTTTTCTTTTAGTGACTGAATATTCTTCTTTTACCTAGGGTTGGGGATTTTGCCCTAAATTCCCTAAAGCCTTCATTATTGATTCTTGAACCTATATATAGCTTTATTTTTGTTCTGTGCTTAATAAATGATGATATTAATCATTTATGGCTCTTTAGCTTATCAACTTATGATTTTGAGATTTGGTTGTGGGTTTTGCTCAATATATGATTTATATGTTGGATATGATTGGTTTTGCTCTAAGTTCATCAATATGAGATCTTGAGATAGATTTTTGGGTGCCAATTAGTCCAACATTAATGCCAGTTTCTATCAACATGAGATTTTAATAAAGAAACCTGGACCAAGGAACTAAATCAATGTAATTTATCATGTGATTCCGAGATAGATTTCATTGTGACAAGTCATCGTAGTTATGGTAGTTTAGGAAGTTCTAGGGGTTTCTACTATTAGTGTTTACGTAAGTTTGAATAGCTTTTTTTATTAGTTTGAATAGATTAGGTACTTAGCATATATTATTAGTTTAAATAGAATTTGGATCTTAGCATTTATTAGGATAGATATTGCTGTTAGTATTTATTGTAAGTTTGAATAGCATTTATTGATAGTTTGAATATAATTAGGATTTTGGCTAGTATGTTAGTATAAATAAGGGCTGGGGGTTGTAAGCAAAGACATGGATGAAATGAATGTATTTTGGCCTCTTTGAGAGGATATTGGCCACTTCGGTGGAGTTCCTTGGCCACTTCGGTGGAGTTACTTAGTAAGATAGGGTTTGACCCTATCACATTGCAGCTTAGGGAACTTGAGCTTAATGTTGTCAATTGACCAGGTACTTGAATGATTTGCCCGGTTCTAACTCAATTGGTTATGAGTAATATGATCATTATTTCACTATTATTTAATTTAGGGTTACCGTTGTTTAGCTATGAGTTCAAGAATTGACATATGTTGGTTATGGGTGAAAGGGGTAAACATCCATCCGAGGAGCTTAGGGGGCGTTTGTTTTGGGGTAACCAGGAAAGGGAATTGGAATGATTCTCTTTCCTGCTGTTTGTTTTGTCAGTTTTTCCTATTTTTAGGAAAGGGAAAGGGAATGGGATTACCCAAAACCCTTTATCTTGATTCCCCACGCCCTACTAGGGAATGGGATTCCCTTTCCCCAATACACGTTGACCGGCGGCATATGACCATTAACCGATGACTAATGACCATTGACCGGTGAATGTTGACCGCCAATTAATGAAGGTTGACTGGCAATTGTTGACCATTGACCGACAGTCGTTGACTGGTTATTTATTTCATTTCCCCAGCTCAAACAAACAACTGGGAAAATCAAAGGGAATTATTTTCCATTCCTCTCCATTCCATTTCCCGATTCCATTCCGTTTCCCCCACTCGAAACAATCACCCCCTTAGTTATTTGTCTTCATTTTAGTACTTTATTTTGTTTTCTCTTAACTTCTTAAACAAAACAAACAAAAAACCAAAGATATACATTACTTGCACCCTATTATATTTGTGTACACTACTAAACTAGTAATAAGCTAGATAGACTTCAAATCCCGGAGGAACAACATAAAACCCACTCACCAATGTGACAAACCCGCTCACCCTAGAAACCCATTATAATTATTGCTATCACCCTTCAGGGGCGGGCGGTATGCCATGAGCGGCTCCCATATCGATTGGAGGGGCAAACGAAGCACTCCTTGGGAGTGGATAATCCTTCATGGTAGATGTCTTTTGAGTGGTGTATCTGGTTGACCCTCAGGAGCAAAACGGTGAGACTTTAGTCAAAGCGAACAATATCTACCAACAAATTGAAACTTAGCTATTATTCATGCTTAAGCCTTATTGTTGCTGAGTATTTTTTTGCTTAAGCCTTAAGTTTCTGAGTATTTTCTAAATTACTTTAGCTCAGACCCTTAAAGAAAAATGTAGGAAAAATGAAAGTTAAAGTAATATTGATGGATAAAAGAACTTTATAATTTAAGAGGAATTAAAATATAGAAGGTAACTATGAGATTGTCCATGGTAGGTTAACCGCCTTATTTGGTTAACCAGATCATCAGTTTGTTAAAATTCAATTCCAGCACCGTTCCATTTGAATTGGTTAAAGCGTGTTTCGTTAACCACTTAATTAAAATTTGATTTTATTACTGACCCTCTAGAAACGCTTGGTTCACCTTTCAAGTAACCATATAACGAGGTAATTTTTTTCTCGTTGCAAATTGATCAACCAATTAAACCATGATTGTATTGGAATTGAGCCCACAGGATAAAAAGAATAACTAAATGTGCATTCCTAGCACTAATCACTTGTTTGATGAATGAAGTGTAGGAAAAGAAACACATTAATGAGAAAAGGGGAAGAGAAAGAGGATTGGAGGTGGGATGAAAATTAAAGTCGGTGTTGGAGTATTGTGATGATGCTCTATGGTTCCTTGTTTTCGTTGAATTATTGCACCACTAGTGTTGTTAGGTCATTAGGTGGTAAGTATATGATTGTTAAGAGTGATATTCAAAATGAGAAAAGAGATGAAATGGGAAAGAAATGATCTTATTAGGTACTTTAGATTTAGTATTACGCAGAAATGATTAGCAGTCGGCTTGTTTCCTATGTTTCAGCGGCCACACCACTTGGCTGCCTTATGTGGCAGTCATGTGGTTGTCATCTGGATGTTTAATGTGACACATTTTAATAATTTTTTTAAAATAGCTATAACTAGTTAAATATAAACAAAATTGCACCATTGTTCATACCAGTCATGGATATGTTTGGACCAAATATAAGTTTTATTTTGATATGCTTACGATGATACACTAAAATGATGATATGATTCATTAAAATTGATATTATAATTCATTAACTATCAGTGGTAAATAAAATATATGTCTGAGGTACAAACTTCATAATTGATAATTGATCATTATTGTTTCAAGGTGTATAATTATCGTTTAAGGTGTTATTATTATTGTATGGTGTATTTGAATTATATAATATTCCTAACATACAAAATTCTAAACACATAATGAATCATTATTGTTTTGTGGTGTATTGTTATTATATAGTATATTTTAAACTTTATATGCTGAATCATAAGTCTCATTATATATGTCCAGATATATGTATGTAGCTAATCTAAATTTTCCAACTTGTTAAAACATATTCATGACTGGTCCAGCTTTGAAAAGTTTGAATTTAGATGAACAATATATATTACAAATTTTTTATATTTTGGACTCATATTTAAAAGTCACAATAATTTAAATTTAAAACTTTCTCCTTCACTTACATGTCATATAAGCGTTCACAACAACGATGCTGACTAGACTGCCACGTGAGTGGCCACACACTCATTTATGGCCTTGTTCGCTCAAACACAGAGAAAGTGGTGTTTTTTTAAAGCTGTGTAGTTTAATAAAACATGTGTAGTTAACCATTATAGCAAGACAAGTGTACTACATTTTAATGTGGGTGAGAAACTAGTGAGGTCAACGAATATAAAATAGACATATAGACGAGCTTAGGACGCGTTCGAAACGCAGCTCAAGCTGCTTTATCTTTAATCTAACTCTGGTTAACTAATGTGATGAGGACATGTGTTACTTTTTGTGGGTCAAACATACAATATACCAATTGTTGAATGACAAGTGTCACATTAATGTTAAAACAAAAGAACCGGCGCTCATCGAACACTGCCTTATAGTAGGTCTTTAAAATCAACGAAGCCTTATTTTCGAACGGACCTTATCATGTATTTTAATACTTAGACCTCTAATGGAATGGACTTATACATAATTATTTTGAATATTTTTTTAATGGATTAACTATGTGTTTGAATATTTGAGGACAAATGGGTGTGTTTGAAATCTTGCAAAATTTTGATTTTGGCTACAATATATATAACCCTGCAAGGTGTTTTATAAAATGTTTATACTAGTTTTCTTGGGTTTTTAGCTTGTTTGTATTGTTTGTTTTAGTGTGCTTGATATATAGTGATTTTAATGTGTTAGGATAATATTGTAGACCTAATTGATGGAGTATTAACCTCACTTCTATTTTGATTGTAATTCTTGCATAATTACGACGGACTTTTATCCTCACTTCTAATTTATATGGTTTATTACAGTTACACCTTTCGGCACACATTTCTCTCGTCGATTGCGGCCCATCTATTATGTCCTCCGCCCCGCCTGTCGCCATGAGTTCTGACTGCTCCTCGTCCATCTGTTCAGCCTTATACGTATACATATACAAAAAACTTGTTAGTTTTATTTTGCATTTTTCTTTCCATTTTTTTATAATTGTTTGTGTAATTAGTTGTTTAATGTGATAGGATTGTTGCTGATAACTGGTATGGTTCAATTGATCTAAACTAGTCATTTTATTTACAGTAAGGTTGGTTATCATTGATTTGATATATTTAATGTTCAAATACCTAATAGTTATTAAAATATTATATATAGTAAATAAATTTAATAGACATTCTAAGTTTTTTTAACTTTTAATTGATGAGTGTAGATGAACCGTGAATGGATATGGTCACAAAGGAATATTTTAAACCAAAAGTTGATAATGAATTTTTGCGGCATACCCTCTATCATAGAAATGTGAACGAGACACACATTCCCTGTCCTTGTTCTCAATTCAAACTTTTGCAATAGTTCCCTAGCATATATACAATCAGATTTCATCTTTCAAGGTGTGTGAAATACCCCAAACCTTGGTATGTTGTGTAAATGTTAACTATGGTATTTAAAGGCTAAAAAGTGCCTTAGAAACATAAATGAACATTTAAACCATGGTAAAACACAATAAAACACTAAGACACGGTTTGAGCAAAAACATGCTCTAAGCTTGGAGTGAACTTGGCTAGGACCCAAAGAGCCTACCAAGACTTGATATGTAATTATGACTTTATAAGGCTAATTAAGTCCTTAGGAAACTTTGGTAGACAATGAAACCAACAAACACAAATAAATACCTTAAGGTCAATATGGGCTAAAATGTGCTCTAAGCTTGGGATAAATGTGTATAAGACCTAATGGTCATACCTATGCCTTATTTATATGTTAATGAACATATTAAATCAATTACTAAAGAAAACCAAGCTTGAAAACAAGTTAAAACGCAAAATGTGCTTTAAGGAGTCTTAAAGCACTTTTTGAAAAATTGTCTTGTAAATGAGTTTTGAATGGCTAAATGTCCATCATTACTCTTTAATTAACATGTGTACTATATAGTATCACATTTGGAAGTCTATATCAATGGGAAATCAAAAATTTCACTTCTATGTGCCTTGTTTTAGTGAATAGTGATTTTAATAAGCTAGTTTGTAACATATGTTGTTATAAGTTGTTTAATTGGTCAACAAAGGCCAAATATATGTTATATATGAAGGGGCCACGGTTTGGGTGTGTGAGTCATCACACTTGGCTAGCAAATAAAGAAAAAGAAAGAATAAAAGAGAAAGTTACTTTATAACATAAATATCTTAACAAAGTGTACTCTCTCACCTCATTCTCTTCTTTCCTTCCATTTCACACGGTTTCTTCATCTCCTCCCTTCTCCATTTTCGTTTTGCTACAGTAAGTAGCCATTCTCCATCTTTGAATGCTTGTAACTCATGGCTCCAAGCTCCGAATTCAATTCCGAGACTACCGTTGTCTTAGTTAGAGTAAGCTCTACATTCCTATCTTTTCAAATCTTCAAAAGCTCCATTTCGGTGCCAAGGAGATTCACCATTGAAGGAGCTTGAGCTCATGTTTCCATGCCTTGTCATTCTCTTATGCTTCAAGGTAAGGAAAATCAAAGAAAATCCATGTTTCCTCTCATTTTGGTACATGTCCGAAAATTTACCTCACAATGGTGTTTTATCTTGCTCTCTTCTTAGCTTAATTCAAACTTCAAAGGACTAGGAGGAGTCCTATCTTGCCTCTTAACCAAGCTCTCTTTCAAATTCCAAAGGTAATCATCAAATTTAGTGTTTTAAGACACTTATGTAAACCTAGGGTTTAATTATGAGTTTGAGTATTAAACTTAATACTCATTACCCTTATATGTGTATTGGTTAGAAGGTTGACAAGTGAGAAAAGCTCCTTGCCGATTTTCAATCAAGAAAAACAAGAGAAAACAAGTGAGAAAGCTTGGAAAACAAAGAGGTAAATGACCTCTCATAATGTGGTTTATTGTACTAGGAAATTGAGCTATATTTGCTTAATAAATGACTTAAAGAGCCAATGGCAAATGAGCTAGAAAACTATCCACAAGGTGGACTAAAAAGACATGGGAGCATTGTTGTGTGTATTCGCAGGTTGAAGGCATTTAAATGTGGAGATTCAGTGTTTAAGTTTAATGTTATTTAAGGCCTAAGAAGCCAAGCAATTTAAGTTTATGCACTATATTGTGATGTAGTGTAGTTAAAGGCTTAGTTGTGTGTAAAGGGCATTTCTTGTAAAGATGAATGTCTTGAATGGTTAAAGGATGAAAAACAATATGTTTGTGTGTAAGGAATGTGTATTAAGTGATTAAGTGTTCTTGGTTGTCTAAAGGTGAAAACCTAAGTGTTTGGGTGTGAGAGTTTACAAGAGAAGCTATGGCAAAATTTAGTTGATAAACAAAGGAGTTTATGTGATGAAATGAGATTTTAAGACCTAGAAGGTACTAGGAACTTGTTAAGTGTTAAGATGGTGGAAGAAGGTGAATCATGGTGTTCTTAGGTGTTAAGGTGCCATGGGCATTGTCTTGGAGGATTTAGAACTCAAATGGGTGTTTTGAACACACCAAGGAATTGTTATGTGAAGTGTTAAGTCTTGTTCAAGATTTGGTAAACAAAGGAAAAGAAATGCCTAGTGAAGGTCTAAGTGAAAACTTGTGGAAATTAGAAGCAATTGTGCAAAGGAGGTGTGTGTGAGAAATAATGCTTTTGGAGTGGTGGTAAAGTTTGTGAGACAACACTTTGGTTAGTTTAGGTAGTAGGCATGATATACCACTTAGAAATCTAAGAAAAATGTTATAAGTGCTAGGAATTGTTGTAAGGATTGAGTAACCAGTTAGTGATGATTTAGGAAAGTTTAGTGCTTGTTTTAAGGTGTTTAAACATGTAGGAAACATGTGGAAAGTTTATGGAATGATTAGGTAAGGTTTAAGGTTGGTTTAGGGGTTGAAAAATGATGTTTTGACAAGTTAATAACATGGTCCGGGACCTAGCCCTTGTATAGGTACCCGGACCACCCCTTAAAAGAGCCGAGAGTGAAGTTTAGAAGTGGTCCGGGTCCTTAGTCCAGGACCAAGACCCGGACCAAGGGTAAAATAAGGCCGAGAGTACATTCTACAAGTGGTCCGGGACCTTGGGTCCGGACCAAGTCCCGGACCAGGTCAAAAGTGTTGCAAAATCTGTTTTAAAGGCTTCTAATCATGGGGAATTGAATGGTAATGGTTTTAGGTGATGTTTAGGCCTTGTTTGGTGGCATATAAAGGCCTTAAAATGTGTAAACAAGTGTTGGGTTTGATGTGAGAGTTGTAAAGTTATATATCACAAGAGTAAGTTAAGTGTAACGGGAATGACGGGGTAAACTATGGGCGCTTTAAACGTTAAGCAAACATGTTACCCCAATATTAATAAAAGTAATTGTGATGTTATCAGTTGTTCGAGAATTGCTCGAGGAACATAAGTGGACGTGGTAAAGTGGACTCCGGTGACAGGTATGGTTTTCTTGCAACCTGTGTCCTACCGGATTACACCGGCTTGTATGCCAATGTGTTTTTATGAGTGTTGCCACCTTGTAAGATTAAACATGTAATGAGTTTATAGTAATTCATTTATGTGGCGCATCTGGTCTCCGATACCGTTTAACCTCAATATGTGTTAAACCTTAGCTAACCAAATCTAGATACACATGAGTGATCGGTATTCGGAGTTGACGGCCCAAACCTTGGGAACGTGCTAACCACGGCTATGTGTGAGTTAGTTGGACATTGTTGTTATATGCAAGTGTGTGAACCTCCCTTGTGTGCTTAACTCGGTTATGATACCGTATGGTGTGTGGATGTGGTAGGCTCCATAATGGATCTCTAACTACTTATTTATAAGTGTATATGTACTAATGGGGGGTGAGGAGTCCGGTTGTTCCGGCCACGCGTGTGATGGACGGGAGTCGATATCATATCCAGTTCGGCTCTCTTGGTGTATGTATAGGTGGTATTCCAATTTGGTTTCTACCTTCCCTTAGCTTATCCAAAGCTAGTTACTGACTCACGTCGGGCCACAGGGGCATACGTATGTTATTTCGGTGTGCTTGGGATTACTATATCCGACACACCTTGGGTTTAAGTTAACCGTTCGATATAACTGGACGGTAACGAGGTTGGTAACGAGCTTAGCATGAGATTGACAATAATCTCTAGGCTCACTATATATACTAACTATGGTGGAAGGTTCCTTGTGTGAACCGATCTTACGGTGTTTTGTGTTGATATTGTGCTAGCAATTTCCCTTGCTATGCTATGATATGTATATGTTAGGTGTTTAAAATGAATACGATGTTTCATGGTGTACGCCGAAACAAGAAAGGTTTGGTTATGTTTGTTATGTGAGGAATGAGATGTGTTGTAGAATATGGAGTGTGTGGATCATGGAAATGAATCCCAGTTATGACAAGAGGCGTTTAAGGATAACCCGATTAATGGGTACGTGTCGTTCATTAAGGAAGTAGCTCCGTTTTAGAGGAGAGCCACTCTAGGGTTAAAGGAATCATTGGATGATTTGTTAAGTGTGGATGTGTTGGTTATAGGTTGAGCCCATTGAGGCGAAATGTTATGTGTTGTATGCTTATGGCTTGTATGCATGATTTAAATATAATCAACTGCATGCTAAGACGACAATTAGTTGTGCGTGGCCCGGTAGCATGTGGGCTGCGGGATTACCATACCAGCAAAGGTGCTGAGCCCCTTGGGGGCCACCCTTTTTCTCCTTTTCTATTTCAGGTACAAGGAGCTGGAAGCCGTTCGAGAGTAGGACGGGGTAGATGTTTATACATGGGTAGCCATTTAAATGGCGTAAGCATTGTAAGCGTAGTAAGACCGAAATTGTTATCGGCACTAGTTTGTAAATAGTCGGTACAGTGGCAATGTATGTATACAATGAATGTTGGAAATGGAATAAGGGTTGTTTTGTGTAGTTGCTCGGGAATCTAGTCCATCAGACCGATACAAATGTATATGTATTAGCCTTGTTAGCCACGTAGTGGGTGGTTAACGGCTTGTAACACCATTGAATTGAGTAATGTGATGTGTTGAGATTTCCGCTGCAGTTTGATTTAAGTGTATGGTGGTGGTTGGGGTGTTACAAAAAGTGGTATCAGAGCGAATAATCGCTCTGATGACTGAATTACCGAGCTTAGGAAGTACCGAGTTAGGATTTTAGTACTCTGGGTTAAGGGTTGAGTGATAGCGTGAGAGATACGCTAGTAAGGAACTACCAGTGAATACTGGAAACCTACTATATCCTTCCCTCCCTTCCGCCCTCCAAATCCCTGTTTTATAACTTGGAAAGGACGCCAAGAGAGAGATGGAAGTCCACTCTTACGGGAATACCCGATCTGGCTGCTATTAATACCTTTAAGTACGGCAGACCTGTCATACGGTAGATCCCGAAAACTGGAAATCCCGGAGACGGTCTCCATCTGAGCAATGTTAACCGCATTTTAATAGCGAGGAATGAAGAATCTTATGTATAGAAGAATAGAATTTCCAGCAACCTGGGTCGACATGCCTGCAGTCGAGAACAACCGGCTTGCAACGCACTGACCGTGCAACAAGCATAAGTGGATTAATGAAACCCGAGACGAATGTCTATGGGACCACAGTTGGTAAGTAATACACCAACGGTATACCAACCAACTAAGGAACCATGACGTAGTGCCCAAACCAAGAGACAAGTCTCAGTAACCACGACGATGCGTGGAACGGGCTACAAAAGAGAAAATAATGCTAAGTAAAAGGGGAGGTCTCCCAGAATGGGACACCCCAGTTATGGTTACCATGTGGAGACGGCGAGAAGTACTCAGAGATTTATTGTCAAGACGGTATGACCAAATAAGGGCCAACAAGGCCACTGATGACAGTGCGGGTAAGAACAACACTACAACCGGTATGTGTTGAACCGATAGCCAGTTAGCATGGCGCACTTGCTATAGCAAGTGCCGCTATAACAGGGCTATTCGGAAAATTTATAACCACTACAAAGTACTGGAAAAGTACAATAAAGTTAAATGTGAATGTCATAACAGTGGAAGGGCCTGCTAGCCTAACCTCTGTAATTGTAAGTACCCCAGTCAGCAAGAAGCTAGACTTGGCTAAGGCAAGAAGATGTTGTGAAGCCATGAAAATTTTTCTTTCAACCCAGATTTATTCAAACCCTTTTCTTTTCAAAACAAAATTTTCTTTCAAACCAACACTTCTTTCCAACCTTCTTTAAACCAAACCAGTAAAACCAAGGGCAGATGATAAGGTACAATAGTGGATAAACTTTCCTTCGATAAGTTCGGGAAGCACGGGACGCATATTGTCAAAGGACAATATAAGGGAGTTGTCAACAGAATACTCACCTAGGCGTGTGACGGACACTACGAGTGTACCAACTGTGTTGTGGGACGACCGCACTCCGATAGGAGCATGTGGGCCTGACAGACCTATTTATAGGTTAGTTGGGTAAGTAGCAATGTATCAGTATGATACCCCATATATGTATACGAGTGAGTCCGAACACGGGGAGTAGTCGACTCCGTCTACGGTCAGCAGTATGAATCAAACAAGAGCTAAAGATTACCATGAATGGTTGAAGTTAAGGAACTCAGTTAAGTTAACGAGACTAAAGGAATTAGTGAATTCCTTTCAAGGAAATGTTTAAAGAGTCAGGAGGTGCGAAGTGCACTAACTGAGGAACCTCAGGGATAAACGTGATAGCTGGAATGGTGACCCAGCCTAATGTGGACACATTATGTGCAATGAACGGGATGAACTTCCAAAATGATTACCTACACTATCAAGAAATGTTGATCTTCACAGAAGAAGATAATAACCAGTGAAGAACGCAAAAGGCGTGGCTAACGGAATGTACCCATGAGTGCAAGCCAGATGTAATGGCATATGTTAGTAACACCCGGGAGCAATCCTTGAGGGTGTTTTTGGATTAAACATTATTAGATGGAGCAATACAACAGAAACACAAGGTTTGGAACAATTACCCGGATTAAACACTGAAGGTAAACCCACTTAAAAGTAGGACCCTAAGTTGCCAGAGAGATAACTTGGAAGGAATCGTGACAGTAAGGCTTATAAGCCACAACAACTTGTGATATGTAAATTTGATCGGTTGCAGAAGTATATGTTACACAAGGAAATAGAGCGGAGAACGAACCGCTGCTTTAAGAGTGGGGATACCTCTCGATATTGTGAAACCGCGAGAGCGGTAGTTTGTGTGTGGACCAGGTTCAAGAAGTATGTAGAGGATGGACCACGTTTTTTGCCCCAGGATGATTTGAATAAAATAATACGAAAAGAAGTAATCGTACCAGTTGTGTACACAGGAAGAGTGATAAGTTGATAGTGACCACCATAGTGTGTGATGCTAAATGAGTAGCGAACAACGCTCAAGGAACATAAAGACTCAAAGAAATATAGTATATTCACAATCAGCCAAATAAGTGGCCAGATAAATCCAGTGTAATGGCGGAAGCTAATATAATAGCGGATGCAGTATAAGTTGATGTTGTATAATGAGTAAGGATACGGTGCGCAATAAGCGACCGTTGTATGAGTATTGTTAGATGATAAAATGGTGAGTGAGCAGAGCTATGAGCTAACTACAGTGGAGGTACAACGGTAAGTATAGCAAAGGAACCGAGCAGTAAGCCGGAAGCAAGTGATATGTGATAAGAATTCCAGTAAACACAGAGTAAACTCCTATTGCAATCGCATAAGAGATTTACTGTCAAGAGTTTACGCCTCTACACTCTGTATGACTGAGTGTTTTGGTATTGCACTTGCGCAGTAATGATCAAGTGGGATAGCCAGGGTTTGGGAAATGTTAATTGTGGTGGATGTAGAAAGAAACCTATGGTACTATAATGATCAATGCATAGGAAATGCAAGGTCATACCAATGGAAGAGTACTTGTACGAAACCAGATATGGAGGTATGATTAAGAATAAGTGATAACAGTGGCAATGAATACCAAATGTCGGTATGAATATACCTCAGGTGTGGGAAAAACCGAGAGAGCACTACACATTAGGTAGTAGCTCAATCTCAACCGACAATAAGTCGGTAGAAGCAAGTCAAACACATTGTGTAGTTTACGTAGTAAGCTATTGGAGAAGTGGATGGAAAGTTTGGAACTCACCGAATTCGCTCAGGGTAAGAGATCCATGCGTCGGTTGAGAAACCATTGTTACCTAGATAAGGGTAATACATTGGAGATGTACAATACAACAACAGTAACGAGTGGGGCAAACTAGCTCTACAACTATCAGAGTTGCGCAACAGAGGCCAGAGAGCCCATGCACTAGATACTGAATATACATGGTGAATATGAATAAATGGCTAGTTAACAATGCCTAAAAGCCCCACAGGCCAGGACCGAAACCGGTTATGAGTTAGAACTCCAATGCGAATTCTTGGTTTAGGGACTAAACCGCCAATATGGTTAAGATCCTCTAATAAGAATCCATTGTGTAATAGACCGTGTGGAAGTCAAAACACTTCACGACGGCAGAACATTTTAAGCCAAGGTTTAGTGATTGATTACGTGGGCGTAATCCCTTTTAAGGGGGGGGGGGGGTAGAGCGCAAAACCACTTAGTGTGTTTACCGTACAAGTGTACGTGAACTGGGTTGTGCATAGCACAAAATGATTTGTTATGATGGTTGGCGCGTGTGTTATATAACATACGCATTTATTTGTGGTTAAATTGTGGTAATTGCGCACAGAAGATGCGAATACCATTGTGGGAAGTGTGTTTATTTTGTTAACAGTGGTGTGTGAGAGTACAAGTGGAAGGGAGTAAAGAAACTCCCGGGGAACTAAAACCCCGATGGTGCATAAATGTAAGCCATGTATTGTATTTTGATAAAAAATATATGTATATATATACAGTGTTGTGATTTATGAAGGGATATGAGACCGACATAGAACCTAGTGAGAATTAAATTCCCTAGGTAACTTGAATTAAGTTGGATTTGGGTGATGATTGATAGACGGAGTTCTATCCCTTGGAGATGTAATGATTATGACTAGAAGGATTTAAAGATAGAAAATGGGATACGCTTGAATTAGTTGTTGGTTGAAAAGAAGTGGGAGGTGAAACTTGATTATCATGAGATCAAGGGAAGCCGAACACAAATTGGGGTGGAAAGATAGTTCAACACTGATGCTGATCACATCAGGGTTGGATGACTCTTGAAGCTCCCTGTAAGTGGTCACAAACAACCACGTTAAGAAATGCAAAGAGCATAAACTGGACTTGGAGTTGTGTTGTGTTTTCAAAGGATTTTCAATTGGTGTTTTCAAACAATCGATTAATATTTGAATAAAGGATCCTCTTATACTTAACCTAGTAAAGAATATTTTTGTAATACTTGCTCACGAGCTGAGGACGTATGAGCCTTTGTCTTCGGACCAGTGACATGAGAAGTATATTTTAAAAATTTGTGATCGTTTTGACCTCCCAAAGGAACGGGGACCAGAAGGTGTCCATCGCGACCGGGTTCTGCGGGATCACAGTGTATATGTACTCAACATGGGACTCGAGCCCATGGAGAGATGGAAAAGTATTTCTGTTTGATATACATGCTATGACATGTTGTTTGGTATGTGTGATAAAGGTTATTTTGACTTTGATCTCCTAAAGTGTATGCTATCAAGACCTATGAGTCTAAATGTGTTGTGTTACATAGACCTATGTGTCTAAATGTGGTTATGTCACCCAGACCTAAGAGTCTGAGGGATATTGTATAGGTGCAAGTGTGGTGAAGGTACCCGGACCATTAAGTCCGAGGTTACCATGTGAGTATGATATTTTATGTATAATGTGGATATGTTGCCCGGACCATTAAGTCCGAGGTTGGATGTAAGGGTGGTTGGTAATGGAAGTATTATGGCTATAAGTAAATCCCGTACTCTAATCCAATGATGCGAGGAAATGTGAACTTCGAGGACGAAGTTCTTTTAAGGGGGGTAGATTGAAATACCCCAAACCTTGGTATGTTGTGTAAATGTTAAACTATGGTATTTAAAGGCTAAAAAGTGCCTTAGAAACATAAATGAACCATTTAAACCATGGTAAAAACAATAAAACACTAAGACACGGTTTGAGCAAAAACATGCTCTAAGCTTGGAGTGAACTTGGCTAGGACCCAAAGAGCCTACCAAGACTTGATAATGTTTAATTATGACTTTATAAGGCTAATTAAGTCCTTAGGAAACTTTGGTAGACAATGAAACCAAACAAAACACAAATAAATACCTTAAGGTCAATATGGGCTAAAATGTGCTCTAAGCTTGGGATAAATGTGTATAAGACCTAATGGTCATACCTATGCCTTATTTATATGTTATGAACATATTAAATCAATTACTAAAGAAAACCAAGCTTGAAAACAAGTTAAAACGCAAAATGCTTTAAGGAGTCTTAAAGCACGTTTTTGAAAAATTGTCTTGTAAATGAGTTTTGAATGGCTAAATGTCCATCATTACTCTTTAATTAACATGTGTACTATATAGTATCACATTTGGAAGTCTATATCAATGGGAAATCAAAATTTCACTTCTATGTGCCTTGTTTTAGTGAATAGTGATTTTAATAAGCTAGTTTGTAACATATGTTGTTATAAGTTGTTTAATTGGTCAACAAAGGCCAAATATATGTTATATAATGAAGGGGCCACGGTTTTGGGTGTGTGAGTCATCACACTTGGCTAGCAAATAAAGAAAAGAAGAAAGAATAAAAGAGAAAAGTTACTTTATAACATAAATATCTTAACAAAGTGTACTCTCTCACCTCATTCTCTTCTTTCCCATTTCCACACACACGGTTTCTTCATCTCCTCCCTTCTCCATTTTCGTTTTGCTACAGTAAGTAGCCATTCTCCATCTTTGAATGCTTGTAACTCATGGCTCCAAGCTCCGAATTCAATTCCGAGACTACCGTTGTCTTAGTTAGAGTAAGCTCTACATTCCTATCTTTTCAAATCTTCAAAAGCTCCATTTCGGTGCCAAGGAGATTCACCATTGAAGGAGCTTGAGCTCATGTTTCCATGCCTTGTCATTCTCTTATGCTTCAAGGTAAGGAAAATCAAAGAAAATCCATGTTTCCTCTCATTTTGGTACATGTCCGAAAATTTACCTCACAATGGTGTTTTATCTTGCTCTCTTCTTAGCTTAATTCAAACTTCAAAGGACTAGGAGGAGTCCTATCTTGCCTCTTAACCAAGCTCTCTTTCAAATTCCAAAGGTAATCATCAAATTTAGTGTTTTAAGACACTTATGTAAACCTAGGGTTTAATTATGAGTTTGAGTATTAAACTTAATACTCATTACCCTTATATGTGTATTGGTTAGAAGGTTGACAAGTGAGAAAAGCTCCTTGCCGATTTTCAATCAAGAAAAACAAGAGAAAACAAGTGAGAAAGCTTGGAAAACAAAGAGGTAAATGACCTCTCATAATGTGGTTTATTGTACTAGGAAATTGAGCTATATTTGCTTAATAAATGACTTAAAGAGCCAATGGCAAATGAGCTAGAAAACTATCCACAAGGTGGACTAAAAAGACATGGGAGCATTGTTGTGTGTATTCGCAGGTTGAAGGCATTTAAATGTGGAGATTCAGTGTTTAAGTTTAATGTTATTTAAGGGCCTAAGAGCCAAGCAATTTAAGTTTATGCACTATATTGTGATGTAGTGTAGTTAAAGGCTTAGTTGTGTGTAAAGGGCATTTCTTGTAAAGATGAATGTCTTGAATGGTTAAAGGATGAAAAACAATATGTTTGTGTGTAAGGAATGTGTATTAAGTGATTAAGTGTTCTTGGTTGTCTAAAGGTGAAAACCTAAGTGTTTGGGTGTGAGAGTTTACAAGAGAAGCTATGGCAAAATTTAGTTGATAAACAAAGGAGTTTATGTGATGAAATGAGATTTTAAGACCTAGAAGGTACTAGGAACTTGTTAAGTGTTAAGATGGTGGAAGAAGGTGAATCATGGTGTTCTTAGGTGTTAAGGTGCCATGGGCATTGTCTTGGAGGATTTAGAACTCAAATGGGTGTTTTGAACACACCAAGGAATTGTTATGTGAAGTGTTAAGTCTTGTTCAAGATTTGGTAAACAAAGGAAAAGAAATGCCTAGTGAAGGTCTAAGTGAAAACTTGTGGAAATTAGAAGCAATTGTGCAAAGGAGGTGTGTGTGAGAAATAATGCTTTTGGAGTGGTGGTAAAGTTTGTGAGACAACACTTTGGTTAGTTAAGGTAGTAGGCATGATATACCACTTAGAAATCTAAGAAAAATGTTATAAGTGCTAGGAATTGTTGTAAGGGATTGAGTAACCAGTTAGTGATGATTTAGGAAAGTTTAGTGCTTGTTTTAAGGTGTTTAAACATGTAGGAAACATGTGGAAAGTTTATGGAATGATTAGGTAAGGTTTAAGGTTGGTTTAGGGGTTGAAAATGATGTTTTGACAAGTTAATAACATGGTCCGGGACCTAGCCCTTGTATAGGTACCCGGACCACCCCTTAAAAAGAGCCGAGAGTGAAGTATTAGAAGTGTCCGGGTCCTTAGTCCAGGACCAAGACCCGGACCAAGGGTAAAATAAGGCCGAGAGTACATTCTACAAGTGGTCCGGGACCTTGGGTCCGGACCAAGTCCCGGACCAGTCAAAAGTGTTGCAAAATCTGTTTTAAAGGCTTCTAATCATGGGAATTGAATGGTAATGGTTTTAGGTGATGTTTAGGCCTTGTTTGGTGGCATATAAAGGCCTTAAAATGTGTAAACAAGTGTTGTTTTGATGTGAGAGTTGTAAAGTTATTATCACAAGAGTAAGTTAAGTGTAACGGGAATGATGGGGTAAACTATGGGCGCTTTAAACGTTAAGCAAACATGTTACCCCAATATTAATAAAAGTAATTGTGATGTTATCAGTTGTTCGAGAATTGCTCGAGGAACATAAGTGGACGTGGTAAAGTGGACTCCGGTGACAGGTATGGTTTTCTTGCAACCTGTGTCCTACCGGATTACACCGGCTTGTATGCCAATGTGTTTATATGAGTGTTGCCACCTTGTAAGATTAAAACATGTAATGAGTTTATAGTAATTCATTTATGTGGCGCATCTGGTCTCCGATACCGTTTAACCTCAAATATGTGTTAAACCTTAGCTAACCAAATCTAGATACACATGAGTGATCGGTATTCGGAGTTGACGGCCCAAACCTTGGGAACGTGCTAACCACGGCTATGTGTGAGTTAGTTGGACATTGTTGTTATATGCAAGTGTGTGAACCTCCCTTGTGTGCTTAACTCGGTTATGATACCGTATGGTGTGTGGATGTGGTAGGCTCCATAATGGATCTCTAACTACTTATTTATAAGTGTATATGTACTAATGGGGGGTGAGGAGTCCGGTTGTTCCGGCCACGCGTGTGATGGACGGGAGTCGATATCATATCCAGTTCGGCTCTCTTGGTGTATGTATAGGTGGTATTCCAATTTGGTTTCTACCTTCCCTTAGCTTATCCAAGCTAGTTACTGACTCACGTCGGGCCACAGGGGCATACGTATGTTATTTCGGTGTGCTTGGGATTACTATATCCGACACACCTTGGGTTTAAGTTAACCGTTCGATATAACTGGACGGTAACGAGGTTGGTAACGAGCTTAGCATGAGATTGACAATAATCTCTAGGCTCACTATATATATACTAACTATGGTGGAAGGTTCCTTGTGTGAACCGATCTTACGGTGTTTGTGTTGATATTGTGCTAGGCAATTTCCCTTGCTATGCTATGATATGTATATGTTAGGTGCCTAAAATGAATACGATGTTATCAGGTGTGCGCCGAAACAAGAAAGGTTTGGTTATGTTTGTTATGTGAGGAATGAGATGTGTTGTAGAATATGGAGTGTGTGGATCATGGAAATGAATCCCAGTTATGACAAGAGGCGTTTAAGGATAACCCGATTAATGGGTACGTGTCGTTCATTAAGAAGTAGCTCCGTTTTAGGCCGTTTTAGAGGAGAGCCCCTCTAGGGTTAAAGGAATCATTGGATGATTTGTTAAGTGTGGATGTGTTGGTTATAGGTTGAGCCCATTGAGGCGAAATGTTATGTGTTGTATGCTTATGGCTTGTATGCATGATTTAAATATAATCAACCGCATGCTAAGACGACAATTAGTTTGCGTGGCCCGGTAGCATGTGGGCTGCGGGAATACCATACCAGCAAAGGTGCTGAGCCCCTTGGGGGCCACCCTTTTTCTCCTTTTCTATTTCAGGTACAAGGAGCTGGAAGCCGTTCGAGAGTAGGACGGGGTAGATGTTTTATACATGGGTAGCCATTTAAATGGCGTAAGCATTGTAAGCGTAGTAAGACCGAAATTGTTATCGGCACTAGTTTGTAAATAGTCGGTACAGTGGCAATGTATGTATACAATGATGTTGGAAATGGAATAAGGGTTGTTTTGTGTAGTTGCTCGGGAATCTAGTCCATCAGACCGATACAAATGTATATGTATTAGCCTTGTTAGCCACGTGGGTGGTTAACGGCGTGTAACACCATTGAATTGAGTAATGTGATGTGTTGAGATTTCCGCTGCAGTTTGATGTTAAGTGTATGGTGGTGGTTGGGGTGTTACAGTGTGGGTTTATGTCGAGCTATAAGGTATAGTTCTTACACGACGAGTCCGCTGAAGCTAGTAGAAGAGTACAGGCTTCTAGTCATACAAACAGTGAACTAAGAATGGAAGCCGGTGGAGGTACAATTTCTAATAATGAGTGAGATCAATGTGACACTAAATCAATGAGAACAGTAAAAAAGTTGAACAACTGGACTCTACGCTGCAAGATGTTGAAGATAATTTCACTGACAAGTCGGCTGAATATCAAAGACTGGTTGACGCATCACGGTCCCCTTTGTTTCTCAATTGCGCACAATTTTCAAAATTAACAACCGTGTTACACTTGTTTCATCTGAAAGGAAGATTTGGCTGGAGTGACAAGAGTTTTACCGCACTACTAGAACTCCTTCATGACATGCTTCTACATGATAACATACTCTCTAGTTCTACTTATGAAGCAAAGAAACTAATGTGTCCTATGTGAGTGAAGTACGAAAAGATATTCGCATGTCCAAACAGTTGTATACTATACATAGGAGAGAATGCACATTTGGACTAGTGTCCAAAATGTCATCTGTCACACTATAAACAGAAGGACGGTCACCATCTAATTCCAAGAAAAGAGTCCTCCTGCAAAGTCATCTAGTATTTACCGATAATACCAAGATTCGAGCGTCTGTTTGCAAATGTCAGAGATCCCCAAAATTTAAGATGACACACATAACAAAGGAAAAATGATGATAAACTGAGACATCCAGCCGATTCACCACAGTGGAGAATGTCAACAGAAGATTTCAAGAGTTTGCAAGTGATAACCGAAATTTGAGACTTGGGTTGTGTATAGATGGGATGAATCCGTATGGCACACTAAGTAGTCAACCTAGCACTTGTTCTGTACTACTGGTGATCTACAATATGCTATCATGGATACATAATGTTGTAATTGCTTATTTTGGATAGAAACAGCCCCGACATAATATAGATGTCAACCTAGCGCTGTTGATTGGTGATTTGAAGTTGTTGTAGAATGAGGGGTCATAGGATCGAGGAAGTACTGACCGAGTCCGGGGTGTTAGACTCAGGTAGACTCGTACTGAAATGATAATAGATGTGAAAGCCTTGTCTAAAAAAAAACAAGAAGGATTTGCTTGTATTGAAAACTCAAAGTGAATTTACAACCTAGCTTCCTATTCTCGGGGTTAGACAGAAGGACTCTTTCTAATGCCTACACCTAAGAACTATAGAAATAGATCAATGTGTTACAAGGAGTTATTTAGTGCATCACACTCCTAAAGGCTACGAAATTAAGTGTTGTGCGGAAATGAAATACTAAACAAACTTCAAACTATTACAACTCTCTCTCTCTCTCAATGGTTCTCTCTCAACACCAATTACAATGAAGCTCAATGGCATTAAATATAAGTTTCTAGATTCTTGATAACTGACAGACTCGTGCTCCACGTTCTTCACTGGTTGAGTTAGTCAACCACTACTTCATACTTCCAGAAGTAACTACTGGCGTTGAGTGGGGCTTGAATCCTTCGGGGGATTATCTCCACTAAATGCTTCACAACTCTTGACTCCGATAGATAGGCAGATTCTGTCGGACATACCTAGTCGTTCTTGGCCATCATCTGCAAAATACAAAGGAACTAACAAGGGGACATTAGTGTTTGACGGTTATGGTAGACAAAATTTCACACTTCGTGCCATGTTTTTTGCACAATTAATGACTTTCTTACGTATGGGAACTTATACGGGTATACAGTTAAAGGGGCATTTTCTGCTCAACATGTGAGGACGACACTTGTTCTGACCGTCTACAATTTTGTGCAAAAATTTTACATGTGTCATCGCAGATTACTGCCAGTAGAACACTCCTAGCGCAAAAAAGAAAGCTGTTCAACAGAAAGACTGAAACTCGTGTGGCTCATCTTCCTTTGAGTTCTGAAGAGATCTATAAAAATGTGAAATACATTGAGAATGTTTTCAGAGATATGACAAATTCAGCCCAGAATAACATATGGAAAAAGTGTTCAATATTTTGGGAACTTCCGTATTGGAAGCATTTACCGGTTAGGCATTGTCTGGATTTCATGCATATTGTCAAGAATGTTGGTGAGGCTGTTGGATGGACATTGCTTAACATACACGGTAAAACAAGACGAGATTAAGGTTTGAAAGGACATGTAAGCAATGGGCATACGCGAGGATCTACATCCATAAGAAAGAGGCAAACAAACATATTTACCTTCAACATGTTACACTTTGTCTAAG
The DNA here is from genome assembly GCA_023374045.1 of Limonium bicolor. NCBI lineage: Eukaryota > Viridiplantae > Streptophyta > Magnoliopsida > Caryophyllales > Plumbaginaceae > Limonium > Limonium bicolor. The sequence goes on along the minus strand of CM041776.1, from coordinate 457,396,302 downwards.
AATGAGAATATCACCTTTTGCAAGCGCCTTCATTCCATTAATGTTCTTACGGATATTCTTCTAATTGGATGAGTCTTTTGTCGATGAAGGATTTGAAGTTGGTCGGGTTGAAGTCTCATGATTATCATGTTTTGATGCTACACCTCCTTCCTGTGGCCATTCATTGTGTATTGCCAAAAAAAGTGCGAAATGCAACTACAAGGTTGTGACACAGCCAACTTGAAATGCATTTTCCACCATTGTTTTTTAGCATAATGGTCCACTTGGTTGTTCATATTGTTGGAGAAATTAAACTATGTGGTCTCATATATTTGAGATACATGTATCCATTTGAAAGATATATGAGAATTTGGAAGGGACAAACGAGGAAAAGATATCGACCCGAAGGAAGCATCATAGAAGGGACAATAACTGAGGAGATGATAGAATTTTGTACTGAATATTTAAAGAGTGTAGAAGCTATTGGAGTGCCACAAGGGAGACACTAAGAGATTATTAAGCTATTTTTCGAAAAGCACATGGTTGTACTACAAAGTCAACATCCTGGGAAGAACATTGTTTGGTTGACAAAAAAGTAAAACAAGACATTTTGTGCATGGTTTAAAGATCATGTCATGAGACTCACTTTGTTAGAGCCTGATATGGTTAGTGAAGAGCTCCTGTGAGCCTCGATTTTAAACCCTATCCTGTGTTGGTTAAAGCTGATTAGGATCTAACCGGGTTTTAGGTCCACTTATAACCTAAGGTTAATAACTATGTCATATAACAATGATTATTAAAACCTAAGCTAGCTCACTGGAACCTATTATGAGTCGCCACCTAATTTTTAACCTAGATCAAATTAGGAAAGGAGAGTTCGGGTTCGGGGGCTTGATATTCGACTTAATTAGGGTTCAATTACTTTCATTACCCCTAGAAGTCGTTTTTCCTCTACTTAGTTTAATTACGGCTTATTACGAGTCGTTTTAACCTAAGTGCGCGAGCTTCTTTTTTTTTGTTTTTTAGCATTTTTTGACTGAAAATAAAAGTGAAAGTTGAAATTACCTAAACTAGGGTTTCGGAGGCAGAATTAGGTCAAATTTTGTTTCCGTCCGTAGCCACGGACCTAATATCCGTAACCACGGACCCTAGTTAATCTATGTGAAAATAAAAGTCGAATTAAACAGATTACAAAAATTTGAAAAGTCCGGGCCACGGACAGGACGTCCGTAGGCCCGAACATACTTTAGCAAAACCTAAATTTTTAAAATTTTAAAATCCCGCCGCCGTCCGTGGGTATCCGTGGCCACGGACAACCCGTCCGTGGTCCCGGACCATAGGTCCGAGATCCTGGACCACCCACGGACAGGGGTTTTATGGTGGTTCCCGAAGGTGTTTTCGGCTCAAAATTTATGCACGTGTAGCCTGAAAGGTATACAATTCGTTAGTAATTGAAAGATTGCAGTTTGAAGTCGAATTATGTACGAACTTGACGAACAAGTAACAAGGCAGAAACAAAAGTAATTAGCAATACATAAGCGTAAAAGGTTAGTTTGAACCCAAAATTTGACAGAGAGTTAATAAGGTCGTGGAGAGTTAGAAAAGTAGAATTGCAACCTGTTTTACCTTCGAATTCAGGAGGATTCTTCACGTCGGGATTCTTCGGAGGCTCCGATGGTGCCGGTTCCGGATTGAGTTCGACCCGAGCTTCTGGTTGTTGATTGTTGAAGGTGTTCTTCACGTTTTGGAGGTGTTTGGTTGATGTTTGATGATTGTTGATGTGTTGGGAGTTGAAAAATGCGTTTAGATGGTGATTTTGGGGGATTTTTGATGTGATTTTGGTGCTTGGATGTGAAAAAACGTGAAGAGAATGAGACGGCTGCCTTCTTTGAGGGTTTAGGGCTCTTGAGGTTCTGATTTGATCATGGGATAAGGTTCCCTATATAGGCTTCCTTAAAGATAGAAAATCCGGTAAAAACCGAGATTTACCGACGTTTTAGCTCAAGGGCTTCCAAAAAGAATTTGATTATGAAATTTCACACATGGGTAAAGGATGATATTTCTGATTTTTCTAAAGTGGAATCGAATTTTTTGGATATTGGAATATTTTTAAATTCAATTTCTCGTTGGATTCAATCAGAAATTGCTAGAAAATTATTGGAAATTCGAAAAATCAAAATTCCAACGCCATTATGCTTCAGATGTCATCCTCTATCATGGGTTAAATTTCAAAGCATTTTGAATTCATTTGACCCTTATTTGGAGGAGAGAGAAAGCCTATAGGGGGCTTAGGAGCCTTGAAAAATTACGAAAATGCCCCTGGAGATGACTAAGCTGTCCCTAGTACTCTGAAATGTGCTGATCGAACTGGGAACCTCGCTCTACTACTAGCCTATTAGTAGAGACTCTCTTCCGGGGGAGTTGAAATTTTGGGTATAACAGATTGGCCCCCGTCAACTAGACTTTGTAATGGAAATGAAAAGGCTAGTTGATGCTTGAGTGATACCTCAAAATTTTGGATCTTAAAAGACCGCACGTGCAATCCGACAAGTTGCGCCGAGCTATTCTAAGGCGCTGACTACCTATGAGTAAAGTGGAAGGGTGTCGAGCGGTTCTAAGGCGTCGACCACCTAAAGGTAATAATGAAGTAATGTCAGACTATTCTAAGGCGCCGACTACCTATAAGGATGATATGATGTCAAGCTATTCTAAGGCGTTGACTACCTATAATGAATGAGATGATGTCAAGCTATTCTAAGGCGTTGACTACATAATGAATGAGATGATGTCAAGCTATTCTGAGGCGTTGACTACCTATCAGTGATTGAAAATTGGTGTTGGGTCGAGTTCTTCTATTCGGGTGAGTTCTGCTGCTCTAGTGAGTTCTGCTGCTTTGGTGAATCTGAATCTTTGGCTGAGAATCTGTATCTCTGAAGAGTCTGTACCTTCAGCTGAGAATCTGTATCCCTGAAGAATCTGTACCTTCGGCTGAGAATCTGTATCCTTGAAGAATCTATACCTTCGGCTGAGAATCTGTATCCCTGAAGAATCTGTACCTTCGGCTGAGAATTTGTATCCCTGAAGAATCTGTACCTTCGGCTGAGAATCTGTATCCCTGAAGAATCTGTACCTTCGGCTGAGAATCTGTATCCCTGAAGAATCTGTACCTTTGGCTGAGAATCTGTATCCCTGAAGAATCTGTACCTTGGCTGAGAATCTGTATCCCTGAATTGTGACGAGGAGTCTCATACGAATAGATGCAATGGTCATGATGAAAGTTAATTATGAAAGTGCCAAACGTGGCAATGAGGATGTGCATGTCAAAATACGATCAAAGTGTATGTAGGAAATTTGTCCAAAACAAGAAATGCTGAAAGAGGTGCCAAACGTGGTAGTGTTTGAAGAATAATCTGTTTAATGAAAAGGAAAGCGAAATTATCATTTCCTAACCATAGACTTCGGACTTGTAATTTATCTCCTAGGAGATGAACATGCCATCGGTGGGGTATGGTGTATGATGTAAAGGTAAGGGCTTATGTAGGCCTGTGGTGTTTGATGTGGAGGTAAGGGCTTATGCGGGCCGGTGGTGTGTGATGGTGGTGGTGATGTTTAAGCTCTGGGTTCCAATTGGTGTTGTCATAGCAATTGTTGGAACCAACAATTGCCCCCAGTATTTTTCCCTTAAGACAATCTGAGCTAGAGTTCGTGGCAATCGATCGTTCCGATCGATTGCCCCCAGTATTTTCTTTTATAAACGTGCGGACGAGTCTCGTCCTCACAGGGTCAGGGCTTATGTTTTTTATGTGGTGCTTCCTAACCTACACTCGGCGTGTTTGGTGCTTGCACTCGTTCCTCACCCACAGTCACAACTTCTAGACCATTGAATTCGATATTTGATGGATTTACGCATTTGATCTTTACTTTCACGTGATTGGACACACAACTATCAAGTCGGAAGTCTTTAAAGCTTATAACGTGGCCACGGGGTGTGATGAAGGACAACGGGACCATGGAGGGATATTTGAGGTATGTGGAGCTTAAGTGGGTGACCAAAGCTGCAACTTGCGTCTTCTCTCAGATTCATCTTCCTTGTCTTGAAGTCGTCTAACTGCTTCATGTTGACGTTGTTTTTGAGCTTCTGGACTTGGACTTTCGAAGTTGTCCTTTACACCATTTCTCTTTTTGTCATTTTGGATTTCTTCGAGGCACTTCGGGTTTGCCTTTTTGCTTTATCCTTTCTTGATTTCGCCTTCGGGGTTCTTGTGTTTCCCGGTTTTGAGTTTTGAGAGCTGTTTTGTGTGAGCTCTTTGGATCCTATGTCACTTTGGGACCATTTGCGGATCACTTCGTCATGCTGATAGCGGCTTTGCTTCTCTGGACTGATGAAAACGTTATCTCGAGTCAGGCTCCTCGCTTCCTTTGGTCACCGGGTCGGTTATTCATCACGGGCTGGCTTATTTTGTGGAGCTTTGCAACATCGAAAAGGGATATATGAAAAGCTCAACGGGGGTGCCTAGGGTTTAATGTTAGGGTTCACAAGCTTTTGGCTATGTGGTGCTGTACCTAGGTGCTTCGTCATTCCTGATAGTTGTGTATCCACTCTTTGTTACTTTTCGCAGGTCTAAGAGTAAATTTACAAATTATCTCCTCGGTCGGAGTTATGCCGTTTACCTTACCTTTGAATGTGGTCTCGTCGGAGTCGTGTAAAAATGACACGCTCGTTCACTCTTGGTTTTTCCGCTCAAGTCACTCTCGTGAACTCTCACTCTGAGACTTGTTCGCATATTTAAACGAAAGGTGAAAGATGATGAACTTAGACTCAGATTGCCCCCAGTATAAATCTAGGGTTATAACAACAATTTGACAAATGTAGACTTGAACCGCTTCGTGGGTTGTTTGGATGTTTTGGGGTGAGTAGTGGTTTTGGTTGGACATGTTCATCTTTTAAGAACAAAAGACAAGTCGTTTTGTTCAGTTGCCAAGAAATGACCGTTTCATGAACATTAGTTTTAAGAAATGTTTGCTAATGAGCAAGATGATTTGGTTGAAGGTGCAAGGTGAACGAACACATTTCTTTTATTATCATTTTTGTGATTACAAACTGAAAAAGGTGAAAAACTGAAATTTTAAAATCTAAACTTCATTAAAATAGAAATGTGATAAACTTCCCACAAAATTGAAATGAGTAAACAAAACACTACTAGACTTTTGCCTACTCAACAAACTGGAGTCCTTGCTCGATAAGGTCTTCGATCTTGTGCTTCAATGCTCTGCAATCATCAGTACTGTGTCCTGGTAGTCGATGAAACTGGCAGAACTGATGGAGATGTTCCCCGGCTTGGGTGATCCCAGGACTAGGTGTGAGAGGCTGTAGTAAGTCTAGCTCTTGTAGCTTCATGAGTGCTTGACTGAGAGGCCGGCCAATGTTGGTAAACTGTCTCGGTGTAGAGAACCTCTTGGATTGGGGTGAGGCCTTGACGCTCTTCTTTGCAGCACTGGGTTTTCATATGGTGCTCACTTGGTACGAAACTTGAGCTGCTTTGGCCGTCCTGACTTAAAGGTCTCGATACTCACACCCTAAGCTTTGGGTTGTCCCAGCTTCAGCTCGCCTTTGTGAATCTTTTCTTCCATGACTCTTACCTGTCCCATCAGCATGTCGAAATTAGGGAAGTATGTGCAACTCAGCTCGTTGTTGTATTGTCTCTGCATATTGTCCACAATCATTCGAATTTGTTCTTGCTCATCCATTTTTGTAGGCATAGCAGCGGCTTTCATCCTCCACCGTTTGATGAAGTCGGACATTGATTCACTGTTTCCCTGCCGGGTACTGGCAAGGTCGGACCTGGTGACTTCAAGATTCTTAGCATACTCGAAATGGTGCAGGAAAGCCTCGCAAACCTCTTCATAGGTTTTGGTGTTCATCCTCTGAGTCAAGTACCAACGTTGAGGTATTTCATCGAGATAACGGGCAAAAACCTTGGCCTTCTGCATGTCATTCAACCGAGGATGGACATTCCCTATCGAACATCGCCATGACTGGACTGTGGGTCTGAGGAACCCTTGTATAGAGCAAGTGTGGGTAGCTTCAACTTTAGAGGGAGATTAACCTCGGGGTACGATTCCATAGAAGAGTAATCGAAACCAGCTGGCTTGCTAGCTTTTTCCATGCGCTCAATCCTTTTCAGGGCCTTCCTTAATTCTGCAGTTAGTTGGCGGTCCGGGACGACTTGCCCTACAAATCTTTGTGCATCCTGGGCCTCAACAAAGTTAACTTCGATGTAGTCACGCTCGTTCCCAGTCAGCAATCTTTCCTGAAATGTTTTCCTGATGACCAACCTCAAGGGAATTGATTTTGCTTTTCAGCTCTTCGATGATGGTGACATACTTAGCCTCCATGTCATTAGTGGTGGACCTATGTTTCTGTTCCATGGCATCAAAGGCAGCCATGTACCTTTGCTCTAAGGCTGCAAACTGGGCCTCCATGCTGACTGGATTTCCTCCCTCTGCCATACTTGGGATTCAGGCTTATCTGCTGGAAAACAAAAGTGGATTGAGCTAAAATTCTGGACCGTGAAGAAGTTTTAGGTAAAAACTTGTTTGGGCTGCAAGAAAAGCATATGAGCTGGAATGTTTCGAAGATTGTGGGTAGGCACTGAGCCCGAAATGAGTTGGAAGGGAGACACATGGGCCGGAATGATTCATGAGCTGTGAACTGGTGCCTAGGCTGAAATGTTTGAAGAGCGTGATTCTTGAGCCGGAATGTTCTAAGAATTGGGCGCTTGGGCCAGAATGTGTTTGGGCTAGAAGTAAAGCGCATGGGCCGAAGTGATTTCTAAACCAAGTTCTGGATGTGAATTGGAATTTGGGCCGAGTGATTATGATTGGGCCTGAAGATGATACCCATGTCTAGGATCGTGGGTCAAAACCTGAGTGAAAAAGTCTTCCTGGACTAGAATGGGCCTCGAAAAGGAAAGGCCTGATGGATTTTTATGGATTGCTTTAGGTGGATTTGTTTTTTTTTCATGGGCCTGGAACTAAATTGATAATTCAAATTGGGCCGAAAGAGAGAAATCACCTTAGTCTAAACTTTTGGGCCGAAGCCCAAACGTTTCACATATCAAACCAAATAGGGCCTCTGGGCCGTAAACAATAAAGCCGTAAATTCAGGTTGGGCTGAGTTGATGTAGGAAAAGTTCCTATCAATTCCTAGGCTGGGTAGTGGGCCGATCACACAAACAGACAAGGCCCATACAAATTCCACATGTCCTCACTTGACACTTATCCAATTCGGGTATGGATCGATCCGGAGAGGTGCTTGGGGCGTGGGCCCAGGTCGCCACAAAGGAATAGGGCTTGCGCTATTCTCTTTGGGCTTCCCCACTTTTTTCACATCACCTGAAGGTGTGCGTCTACGGTCGGGTCTTTGACTGACCAAACAATGGGCTAGGTAAGGGCACTGCCAGGAAAACGCTTGGGGCTAAAGCCCAGGTATTAAGGGGATGTGGTTAGACGACATCCTCCTCTTTTCCCCCGCTTATTCACATCACCTAAAAGGTGTGAGTCCCTGACAGGGGACCCTCAAACGGGTCCGGGGTGGAATAGGTTTGCATGGACCCTCGCTCTCATATGATGCAAAGGTACAGAAATTAAATTGCGCACAAAAGTAAACAAACAAAGAATTAAAGCCATTAATAAACATTTTTGAGTTAAGCTCTCTTTCTTAAAATAAACAAGTTAAAATTAAGAAGTTTGTCCCCAGCGGAGTCGCCAGTCTGTGAGCCTCGATTTTAAACCCTATCCTGTGTTGGTTAAAGCTGATTAGGATCTAACCGGGTTTTAGGTCCACTTATAATCTAAGGTTAATAACTATGTCATATAACAATGATTATTAAAACCTAAGCTAGCTCACTGGAACCTATTATGAGTCGCCACCTAATTTAACCTAGATCAAATTAGAAAAGGAGAGTTCGGGTTCGGGGGCTTGATATTCGACTTAATTAGGGTTCAATTACTTTCATTACCCCTAGAAGTCGTTTTTCCTCTACTTAGTTTAATTACGGCTTATTACGAGTCGTTTTAACCTAAGTGCGCGAGCTTCTGTTTTTTTTGTTTTTTAGCATTTTTTGACTGAAAATAAAAGTGAAAGTTGAAATTACCTAAACTAGGGTTTCGGAGGAGAATTATGTCAAATTTTGTTTCCGTCCGTAGCCACGGACCTAATGTCCGTAACCACGGATCCTAGTTAATCTATGTGAAAATAAAGTCGAATTAAACAGAAAACAAAAATTTGAAAAGTCCGGGGCCACAGACAGGACGTCCGTAGGCCGGACATACTTTAGCAAAACCTAAATTTTTAAAATTTTAAAATCCCGCCGCCGTCCGTGGGTGTCCGTGGCCACGGACAACCCGTCCGTGGTCCCGGACCATAGGTCCGAGATCCTGGACCACCCACGGACAGGGGTTTTATGGTGGTTCCCGAAGGTGTTTTCGGCTCAAAATTTATGCACGTGTAGCCTGAAGGTATACAATTCGTTAGTAATTGAAAGATTGCAGTTTGAAGTCGAATTATGTACGAAACTTGACGAACAAGTAACAAGGCAGAAACAAAAGTAATTAGCAATACAGAAGCGTAAAAAGGTTAGTTTGAACCCAAAATTTGACAGAGAGTTAATAAGGTCGTGGAGAGTTAGAAAAGTAGAATTGCAACCTGTTTTACCTTCGAATTCAGGAGGATTCTTCACGTCGGGATTCTTCGGAGGCTCCGATGGTGCCGTTCCGGATTGAGTTCGACCCGAGCTTCTGGTTGTTGATTGTTGAAGGTGTTCTTCACGTTTTGGAGGTGGTTTGGTTGATGTTTGATGATTGTTGATGTGTTGGGAGTTGAAAAATGCGTTTAGATGGTGATTTCGGGGGATTTTTGATGTGATTTTGGTGCTTGGATGTGTAAAAACGTGAAGAGAATGAGACGGCTGCCTTCTTTGAGGTTTAGGGCTCTTGAGGTTCTGATTTGATAATGGGATAAGGTTCCCTATATAGGCTTCCTTAAGATAGAAAAATCCGGTAAAAACGAGATTTACCGACGTTTTAGCTCAAGGGCTTCCAAAAAGAATTTGATTATGAAATTTCACACATGGGTAAAGGATGATATTTCTGATTTTTCTAAAGTGGAATCGAATTTTTTGGATATTGAATATTTTTAAATTCAATTTCTCGTCAGATTCAATCAGAAATTGCTAGAAAATTATTGGAAATTCGAAAAATCAAAATTCCTACGCCATTATGCTTCAGATGTCATCCTCTATCATGGTTAAAATTTCAAAGCATTTTGAATTGATTTGACCCTTATTTGGAGGAGAGAGAAAGCCTATAGGGGGTTAGGAGCCTTGAAAAATTACGAAAATGCCCCTGGAGATGACAAGCTGTCCCTAGTACTCTGAACGTGCCGATCGAACTGGGAACCCTCGCTACTAGCCTATTAGTAGAGACTCTCTTCCGGGGGAGAAATTTTGGTATAACACCTCCCCCATACTAGGAGGTGTACATTGTTGTATCTAGAGTGTATATGTCAGATGTACAGAAGCAAGATCACATACAAAAGAAGAACAACAATGGTGTACCAGAACAGTGGGGTGTAAGTGAAGCAACAACAACTGAATATGTTGGGGGTGATGAAAAATCTATAACAATTTAAAAATAACTAAGATAAATTATTGAATTATTAAGGCTAATGAGCCTTAACTTATTAAAGATTTATAGAACCTCAATATATATTTATCTAAATAAAAATATGGTCCAAAAAGGTTATTAGACCTTACATGGAATGGTGGATTAAAAAGGAAGTATTTACAAAGAGAAATCAACTAATAGAGTTGGTTTAACATGTAATATGTTATTACATGATTTAAGGGCACAATTAATAGAGGGGTTGGTAATTTATTTTAGACAGTCAATGTGACTTGTAAATGTTGTAATAACACAAAAGACTAAGAAAAATGCTATGGACCGGGATGAATCATTAAACTACAATCTAACATATGAGAGAACCCAAAATGATCAAAAATGAAGCCCAAAGGCTTAGAAAATTAGCCAACTAAAGGAGATCCCAACTTCTTACTAATTTTCCCTCATTTCCTAAACTTCCCCTTCGAATTTTAAAATCCCTCATGAGGATATACATGTAACCAGCCCCACTCCATTCTTTTCTTCTCTCACTCCTCTCTTTATTTCCTAACATTAAAACCCTAACTTCTCTCATCCTCTCTCTAAAATTTCTGCCTCCATTTTCTTGTTCTCTCTTCTCTTCTTTTCAGCTTTCTTTTGCTTTTGCCCCCTTGAAGAACACACATGACGTGAATACAAACCTCTCTTCCTCTCTTATTTTTCCCTTGAATATACTCCTTTTCTAAGTTAATCTACATCAACAAAACAATAACACAAGCTCATCTTCCACTTGTGTTGGGTCCGAAATATTAAAGCTTTTAGTGCAAAAAACGTGGGAAGAAAAACATTGTGGAGTTTGGCTAGATTCAACCAAAGTCAAGGTAAAAATGTGCTCTATCTCCTAGTTCTTTCCTTGGCTAATTTTTGGGAGTTTTAAAAACCCTAACTTACCCCTTCTTCCTCCTTTCATAACCAAACAATGAATCTCAGATAGGCCTTGTTTGACCGGCCAAAACCAAGGAAGAACAAGGGCAAAAAATATCAAGGAAAACAAGCCAAGGGCATGTCTTAGATTTATGGTTTTAGTGCTTAAAACCTCCATCTAAAGTCTAGATCTACACAAAGATCTAACTTTCCTTCATTTTTAGGTTGAATTAGAGCTAGAGAAATCTACTCTTGGGACTACAAGGTTAACGTTTAACCTTAGTGTTTGTCTTGGATTCTAGTGATGTTTATCATTATAAAAAAACTATGGCCGAACCTCAAGGTGATTAAAAAGAGCTAAACCAACTTAAAATGAACTTATATCTACAATTTGGATATGTTTTGAGGAGGTTTTGTTCTAGTGATTTTGGTTGTGAAATTGTTGAAGATTTGGTTAAGTATTGTGGCTATTGTGCAAAACCAAAATATTAAGGGATTTTGGTGAATATTCAGTTCAAAAATAATTATATTGTGGGTGTATTGTTAATATTTTGATAGAAGGGGTCGTGGTGCTGATCGATAGGTCTGAGCTGTTAGTCTCAGACCAACTCGACTTAGAGACAAGTATTGCCAAGGAGATAATGCAGAAGCTTTTGTGTAAAATTGACAAGACGGATTTGCTTGGATTGAAATTCGAAGGTGAATTACAACCTAGCTTCCTATCTTGGGATTCGACAAGGAGGTAATCGGGTCTAATCCAACACCCGTTGTACTCTACAAGTATCAATACATTAAAGAGTAAGGCAGTGCTTGTGTGCTCTATAGGAAATAAATTCCTAAGCTAAAATGACAAAGTCTCACTAAGATCTCTCGATAAGAGATAAAATATGACTCTCTCTCTTTCTAGGAAATTTAGAAGTCAAAGCTCCAAGTATTGCAAATGACTTGTACCTGCTTAAATACTGATAAAACTCGAAGTAATTGCTCCCATAATGTGTAAACTGATGTTTCCACGACGTCCTATGATCTCCACTATGCATTCAGCGGGAAATATCTCAACAGCTCTACAGTGGGACTCATTCTGGCGCTCTTTAACCTTGACTGCCTTGATTTTCGGAGCTGGTTCTATGTGAACGTGTGTAGCTGTAACGACCCCAAAACCGGCCTAGGAGTTAGGGCCGTTACACACCGCGAGTCTATTGCCTAACGTCGCAAGGCTCTAACGCAAATCAAACCCCAAACCGAAACAAAGCTTTAACAAAGATCGTGAAACTTACAATATCCAAACGTATTCATAAATCAAAATACCAAAGTAAGGCCCGAAGGATACATAAGATCCAAAGCGTCTAAAGCGCAAAGCGATACAAAAGTCTAACAAAACATAAAGTAAAGAACAGCTTCAGAAGGGAATAAAGAGAGAAGTTCCCACGAGCTCATCCTGCAACATAAGTAAAGGGGTGAGCTAAACAGCCCAGCAAGCAGAAGACTTCCTCAAGGAAGCTCACTCAAAACAGAAGTAGAAGTTTGGATAAACAGAGGGGGCGTAGTCAATTGTAAACAGACGGATCAAAATCATGAATCAAAAAGCAGAGCAAAACATCACATCAAACCATGGTCGGACTTTCGGAAACAGATGCAGATAGGTGGGACACTAGAAACAAGCTAACACAACAGAAGGACTCACATAACGTCCTATGGATCCGAAGATCCCACAACAGAAGCCGTAGAGACAGCTAACAGACCCGTCGGTCACATAATGCCCTAAGGGAGACCCTAAGGAGCGTAATCAGAAGGAATTCCTACGCAGCATGCTACGGGACAGCCCGACCCGACTATCCAAGGCTCAGAAGCAACGTAACTAGGTCCCAAAACAGAAGCTCACCAAAATAGATCTTAGGCGCATGAAAATGCATATAAATAGCATAAGAAGCTTATACACAAGTAGGGGAATCCAACCCCGCAAACGGAACTCAAAATGGAAGAGTTATGCCAAAAACAGAGGCATGTCCGAACTTGCGTCCAACCTTGCAAGTTCGGACAAAAGCCGAGAAGCAGACATCGCAGAAAAACACATTGTCCAAACTTCGACGTCCGGACCGAAGTTTGGACGCTTCAAATTTCAGAAAACAAAAGCGCGCCGACGAACTGTCCGAGCTTCCATGTTCGGACCGTAGTTCGGACGGCGCAAAACAGGCGAAAACCAGAGCGATCAGAAGCACAGAAAACAGCCAAAATTCAACACAAACTCACACCAAATCCGCAGAATTGTAACTCAGTACCCTCGGGGGTTTAGCCAATCGATTAACAACGCAAAACCGAAGTGAAAACACACAATCACAACACAATTCCAAATCAGAAAACTAGAATAAAAACAGTCCCCGAGGGTGAGTAAACTACCCCGAATCCATCCCCCACTTACATCGAATTGCAGAGAAGACCACACCAATCTGAAGCAGAGAAAGGTTCCGGCAACGCAGTAGTCCCGAACAGCAAAACTAGCACTGAATCCAGCAACAATTAGACCCAAAAATCAGAAAAGCTGCTCTCTCAAAACAGAAGTGAAAACCACCAAAACCGGAAGGGAAACCAAACCTGAATCACCGCAGAACGAACAACCCACCACAGCAGTGCATAAACGATCAAAACACAGTAGAATTCTCAGTAGAATTGGAAGTACTCAAGGAAGGAGGGAGAGAGCAAAGTGTTCAAAAACAGTCGAAGGAGGGAACATCGTTCTAAGAACTGATCGGGAATTGAAAAGAAGGAAGAAAAATAATAAAGCCTTACCAAAATAAAAGAGAGGGAAACGACCTCCTTGCCCCCGTCTTTTAATTTAATGACTCCGACGTCCCATCAACTAAACAAGACACCACATAACATAAGCACTAACATAAACCGGAATGTTATAAAATCTGAAAACGAAATATGGAGTATTACATCACTCCCCCCTTAAAAGGAATTTCGTCCTCGAAATTGAACTTACCTCACTGCTCAAAGAGGGAAGGAAACTTGGCACGCAACTCCTCCTCGAGTTCCCATGTCGCCTCTTGCTCGGACTGATCAGCCCACTGAACCTTAACTATAGGTAGTGACTTACTACGGAGCCAATGAACATCACGAGCCAAAATACGCACTGGAGCTGCCTCATATGTGAAATCATCCCGGAGTCGAAGCTGTCCATAATCAATCACATGGCTCGGATCGTGAAGATACTTCCTGAGCATCAACACATGGAAGACATCATGAACTCCTGCTAGAGCTGGTGGCAACGCCAATCTGTAAGCCACCGGCCCAACCCTCTCAAGCACCTCAAAGGGTCTTACAAATCGAGGACTCAGCTTGCCCCGTTTACCAAAACGGACAACACCATGAACCGAGAGATCTTCAGATACACGTGATCCCCAATCTGAAACTTAAGCGGACGACGCCTCTGATCTGCATAACTCTTCTGCCGGCTCTGAGTAACCAACAAACACTCCCTGATAGTCCTGACCTTATCTACGGCTCCCTGCACCAACTCAGGACCCACATCCGCTCTCTCTCGCAGATCATCCCAACAGATGGGAGATCTACAACACCTACCGTACAACGCCTCAAATGGAGCTATACCAATACTCGATTGAAAACTATTATTATAGGCGAATTCAATCAGAGTCACATGCTGATCCCAACTCCCTCCAAAGTCTAGCACACACGCTCTCAACATATCCTCCAAAATCTGGTTCGTCCTCTCTATCTGTCCATCGGTCTGAGGATGATATGCTGAACTGAAGGCCAAATTCGTCCCTAAAGCTTTATGTAGACTACGCCAGAAGTGAGATACAAATCTCGGATCCCTGTCCGAAACGATCGTTGCCGGCACACCATGCAGCCTCACAATCTCATCCACATACAGTCAAGCCAGACGCTCAAGGCTGAAGGTCTTCCTCATAGGCAAGAAATGAGCTGACTTCGTCAACCGGTCCACAATCACCCAGAGCGCATCATACCCAGAAGATGTCCTAGGAAGCCCCACAACAAAATCCATCCCAACGCTCTCCCACTTCCACTCAGGAATGGGAAGGGGCTGCAGAAGACCCGCAGGCCTCTGGTGCTCAGCCTTCTGTGGAGGGTGATTTTTTGGTATGAGGGGGGTCTATCTAAATATGATCTGACTAAGAAGTCTAGATTCTAAGAATTGTCATTCTGTGGAGGGTGAAAACACGTTATTCTGGCATCCCTCAAATACCTACTAAATCGTCCGTCTTTCCCAGAAAGCGTAAAGGAGAGTGCAAGTGTGCACTACACCCGCTCTCGATGAGCTCCACGCGGACTTATGCCCTAAGGGCGGAAATTGACTAGAGTCGCCACCTAGTTTGACCTAAAGAACTAGGAAATGAGGGAAGGGGGGGTTCTAAGAACCGTTAGTTGACTCTGAGGTTGTTCCCTATGGATATGACTTATCTGGTCGAGTCAGAGATTCTATTGTGGGTTCGTACTGGGTTACACCCCTTAGAAGTGGCAACGACCATGACTTCAGATTGGTGCCCGAGGAAACCTCGGTCTCCAATTGTCGAGATTGCCCTCTTTAAAAACCTTTTAGAGAGATTCATTTAAAAGCCAAAGGATAGGATTGAGTGTGGGTTGAGGATTAGATGATTTAGAAGAGTTTGAAGAATAGGCTGGTCTTGAGATATTGATTGGTGAAGTTGGTTTGAATATTGAGAGATTTGGATAGTTTCTAAGAGGTTTGAGGTTATTTCGACTTTCACGAGATTAAAAGGATGCTGGGAGTTTTGAGGAGCAGAAGGGTATTTTGGTTATTATATTTTTGGAGTCGAGGGGTGTTTGGATCATTTGCTGGAGTTAAGGAATTTTTGATCATTTTGTGGAGCTGAGGGGTATTTCAGTCATTTTGTAGAGCTGAGGGGTATTTTAGTCATTTTGTAGAGCTTAGGGGTATTTTGGTCATTTTGTAGAGCTTAGGGGTATTTTGGTCATTTTGTAGAGCTTAGGGGTATTTTGGTCATTTTTGTAGAGCTGAGGGGTATTTTGGTCATTTTGTGAAGTTGAGAGGTATTCAGATTCTTTGGTGGAGTTAAGGAGTTTTTCGTGTTTGCAAAGTTTGGATTTTTGAATGGTCACATTTTGAGGTGTTTTAAGAAGTCGAAATGGTTGATGGAGTGTGAAAGAGGATACTTGGTTTACAACGTTCGGGTTTTGAAGATGTTTCAGGTTTAAGATGACTAAGGTTGTTCGGGAGCATTTAAGAATAAAGGGTCCTATGTTAGTGAGACTTGTGACTTCGAGTTTGCTTAAGAAATGATTGAGGAGTGCTTATGGGTTAAAGCTCTAATGAAAGGGTTGGATTGATCTGTTCAGAATTGTCTCTCTTAAAACCAAAAATCATTTTTGTTGTAAAGGGCGGATAATCCCGAGGGATTACCCTATGTACCCCCTCGAACACGACACTTAATTAATAGTAAGTGTCGAGGCTCGAAAGATGGGGCAATGAATTTATGTCGAAAAATAGGGTTCAGAGAGAAACACCATGAATGAGATGTTCTCGGTCGAACCCTAATAACGTCTCTAACTCCCGAGTTTTAAAACATTAAAAACCGAAAACATTGAAATCGAGCAGAAGGGAGTTAGACGATTTTAAAATCCCGGCTGCAACTAGGAAGGTCATTACTTCCCTAGCACCCCGCCTTGTAAAAATCTAGGCTGCAATTAGGGGAGGTTTGTCACCCTAATGCCCCGCCTAAAGAGATCCAGACTGCGACAAGGGAGGTTATGACCCCAGTGCCCTGCCTCGGATTTTTATTTTGGAAGGGAGACAAGTGATGTCTAACTAAGGAGAAAACGTTTTGAAAATGTTAGACATTTTCTGTTCCCTGAAAACGGTTTAATTTTGAGTTTGAAATCTGAGTTGGAAAACTTTTGAAGTTGTTTGGAATTCTTGATGAAGAAACACTGATTTTGAGAAATTTTTTTAGGAGAAAACTTTCTGTATATGTGAGAAGAACTTTCTGTATTTGAGAAGAGTTTTCTGTGATGTGAGAAGAGTTTTTCCTTTAAAATTCCACAAAATGGTTTCTTTTGAAAACTTGATGAAGTTTCAATAAAATGATTGTTTGAAAATTTGAGAAAAGCTGAATAATGAGGAATGTTTTTTTTTTTTGGATTTTTGGAGTTTGGATGGAATCTACAAATTGAGTTTGAGTTGAAAGGAATCAGTTTTTAAAAAATGAGTTGGGTTTGATTTGATTTTGGTTTGACTTGTATTGGAAGATGAGCCGGGTCAAAGTTCGAGTTGAAGTGGGGTTGGTCAATGTTTGAGTAAATGTTTTTGATCAAGGTCAACATTTTTTGGTCAAGGTCAACATTTTTGGTCAAGGTCAACGTTTTCTGGTCAACATTTTCTGGTCAGGGTCAACGTTTTCTGGTCAGGGTCAACGTTTTCTGGTCAAGGTCAACATTTTCTGGTCAAGGTCAATGTTTTCTGGTCAAGGTCAACGTTTTCTGGTCAAGGTCAACGTTTTCTGGTCAAGGTTTGACATTTGTGGACTTGGTTTGACATTTGTGTGGACTTGGTTTGACTTTTGTGGACTTGGGCAGAATTTGGGCTTGAACTTTGAAATGGGTTTGGGCCTCACCCTAACCTTGGGCCTCTTTTTTTTGAATTTGGGCTTTTTATTGACTTGGGTTCTTTTTTTTGGGCTTTGAAGGTGTGAGCCAAAATGGGCTTTTGAGCCTGCCGAGCTTGGTAATGGGCCATGCTTGGTTTTGGGCCAAGTTGGATTTGGGCCGAGTTTGGATTTGGATGGGTTTGGATTTGGGTCAGGCTTGGGTTTATTGTGGGCTTGGGCTGGATATGAGTATGGGCCAATTTGGTTAGTGGGCCAAATTGCATTGGGTCAACTCTGGGCCAAATTGGGCCATGTCAAGTTTGGGGTAGTGGGCCAAGTCTGCGAGCTTTGGGTCAAACTTGGGTTCGGTCAATGTTGAGAGTTGGTCAAGTTTTAGTCGGTCAAAGTTTGGGTCAAAGGTCAACATTCGTGTCAAGGTTTGATTTTTGTAGACTTGGGTTGACTTTTGGTTTGATCTGTGGACTCGGGTTGATTTTGTGGACTTGGTTGAGTCAAAGTCAAAGTTTCAGGTCAAACTTGGGTTGGGAGCTGGTCAAAGGTTCAGGTCAAGGTCAAACTGGTTTGATTTTTATGGGTTTGGGCTGATTGTGGGCTTGTTGGACTGGTTTGGGGCTTGTTGGGCCGGTTTTGGGCTTGTTGGGCCGAACTTGGGCTTTTGGGCCGGTTGTGGGCTTGGACCAGTTTTGGGCTTGTTGGGCCGGTTTTGGGCTGAATTGAGCCTTAGTTGGGCTTTTGGATTGAATTGGGCCTTGGTCAAGGTTTGGGCCTGAATGGGTATGGGTTCAAAATGGGTTTGGGCCCAAATTGGGCTTAGGCCTCGAAATGGGCTTGGGAATGGGCCTCGAATTGGACTTTGAATTGAGCCTCAAATTGGGCCTTTGAAAAGTGGGCCGGTTTGGACATTGGAATTGGGCCGAGTTAGGCCTTGGAATGTGGGTTGAAAATTGTTTTTGTTTGCAATTGGGCTGAAAATTGTTTTCGGACTGAATTGACCTTTTAGGATTGATTTGGGCCTTGGGCCTTTTTTATTTTGGATGTTGGACTTTATTTGGCATTTGAATTGAATTGATGTTTGGATTTTGAAATTGAATGATTTTTAGAATGAAATTTGATGATTTTTTTTATTAAAATTGGAATGCTGATTATGTATTTTATTCTGACATTAAGGGATGATTTGAAAAGTTTTGAGGAAAACGGGTATTCCTCACATGGGCCGTGTCTAGGACCCGTATTCATGGAGGATACCCTAACTTAAAGCTTTTCTAAAGTGGGGTAACCTATGGGCTAACTAGGACCACCTGTTCTAGCCAGTTTAGCTAGTAATGAGTTAGGCCCGAGATGAGGTTGGGATTTGGACTGAGAGTTGAAGCAGCCCAAATAGGCCCAGCTCATTTACGCAAAACAAAATAACGATCAGGAATTGAAACAATAACATATTACAACAAGAGTAGCCACAGTATTGACAATAAAAGAAAGGTTAGCCATCCGTGAAGAAAGCATACAATGGAATTGAAAAGTTGACAAGTGTTAAATGAATCTCCCCTTTTCCTTTACCTGCTTAAATTTATTAATGAGGTTTATAGGTCAATCGCTAGTGGAAAGCCCATTAGAAAAGGCATAACTAATGATGAAAATAACAAAGCATAGGTCACCAAGGTTAGCTGAATAGGTACACATATTAATACTAATATTCATTAACGAAATGTACACCTAATAAACTAAATCAAAAGGGAAACGGTTTTCGATGGTGAATTAGAGCTGTCAAAAATTGACCAACCCGAAAACCCGTCCGTTTTATCCGAACCCGAAACCCGATCGAACCCGAAAATATTTAAATATAATAAACCCGAAACCCGATTGGGTAAAACCCGAAATGACCCGAACCCGAAATGACCCAAAACATTTATAACCCGAAACCGACCTGAACCCGAAATAATAGTAATTACAAATTAGCCAAACTCGAATAACATAAAATAATAGTGACCATAAATTGTCCCAAACCTGAATGACCCAAATAAATATGACAAAAATTTGATTTAAACTTAGTATATCCGAATGAAATTCAGAATAGGCATTGTATTGAAAGTTCTGCAATCTATATGTTGTATATTCTTATAGAAATTAGGTATATATTTATATTATAATTTTTTCAAAAAATATTAACCATGACCCGAAATAACCGAAACCCGATTCCATCTGACACTATTATAACCTGAATCCGAAATGATCCGAACCCGAAATGACCCGAAAGTTTAATGACCCGAACGGATATTAACCCGAAAAGATATGACCCAAAACTCAAACGGATAACCCGTTTGACAGGCCTAGGTGAATACACTAAAGCGGCAGCTAGTTACACGGTGACATTATTCACTTCTCATTATTGTTTTACTTTAGAGCTTAACAAATGAAAACTGGCTCTTACTACAACAGATTATTGATCTATCTTTAATCCAACTTAAAACGTAAAATGTAAACTACAAATTAAAATCTAAATGTACCAATAACATCAGAAAGATAAAAACGAAACTCATTAGCCATGAATTCACTATCGATTCAGAACCGCACTGAAGCAGTGAATGAGAACATAGAGTGATAATCAGACAAAACATAAAGAAATGTTGTAGTAAGGAAACGCCCCAAATTCAACGGGAGGAGGGCCACAAAAAAAAAAAACAATAGAGGAAATAGCTCATGGATGTAATGCATGGTCCCGCAAGTATATGGATAATGAGGGATAGTATTGTGTACCAGTGAGAGTACGGTGAAATCTTCCAGGAAAAGAATTACGGAAACTTCTGGGTGTGGTTCCAGTGAAAACGCCTTTGTAGATATTGCTTTTTCTTTCGTAGTACTGCAGATTCTTCTTGCGGTGGAATGAGACTTGCTTGCTGTTGAAGGAGTAGGCGCACCCAGAACTCTGATTTCAAGCGACTTCAAGGCTTAAGAAGCGTGGAAAGTTTTTTTTTTTTTGCAACCGTCCTGGAGAAAGCAACTGGTGCGTGCCGGTTGGATTTGCAAGGGCATCAGCATGAACAGAATGCAAAGGGTGGAGCAGGCTTGCTTCTCGTTCGCTAGCGTGAGTTTTTCTTGTTCGCCAGTGAAGTGCAAAATTAGCGACGTGAGGAAGAAATGGAGCGGGCAGGAGATTGGAGTGTATATGCTTCTGGTTTCGCCAGTTCAGTTGCATAGAAGGTGAGTGAAGTTCGACACAGAGCATGGAGGTGTTGTCGTGAAGAGAAATGAACAGAAGCCTGGTGTTTTTATTCGCCGGTTGTGAAGAGAACGAGGATGGCAATGGAGCATGTATGTCCTTCGGTCGCCAGTTGGGTTGTAGAACCATTGTCGGAGAAGGGAAAAATATGGCGCAGAGCATGTGTGTCCTTTGTTCATCAGAGACGTGAAGAGGATGACGGGAGTAGGAGCATGTACGTCTTCTGTTCGCCGACGTCGGTGCAGAGGAATGGAGGATAGCAAAGCACGTACATTAACAGTGGGCTGCAGAAACCGTGAATGAAGGGTTTTGAAAGAGCAGAGTGTGGGTGTTGCTTCGCTGTTGAGAATGGAATGGAGATGGCGCAGAGCTTATGTGCTCCTTGTTCGACATTTGAAGAATAGAGAAGGCAGAAACACGATGTTCCTTGCTTCGCCGGATGTTCCTTACTTCGCCGATGAAGAGAATGAAAATGGCGAAAATGAACAAGGCATTGTGGCTGCAAGTTACAAGCATGGGTGTTGTTTGTTTGCCGTTGAGATGAGAATGAAGATGGCAAAGAGATTATGTGCTTTTGGTTCGACATTTGAAGAGAATGGGTTAGGCAGGAGCATGATGTTCCTTGGTTTGCCGGTCGAGAGAATGAAGATGGCTCAGAGCCTTTTGTTGTTTGCGTGAATGAAGATGGGTGTTTGTAGGATCTTACAACGGTTGTTCTTAGTGAGGTTGTTACTCACGAGGAACTAGGTGCTGAGTAACAGTCTGACGATGAACTTGATATTCAAGAAATAGCAACAGAGAGTGAGATATTAGATACACGTGAATACTCACTATATTAGCACGTATCAAGAACTTGATACACCCTCACGTACTAGGAGAACAGGCTCTCCAAGTACAAACACGTAAAACACTAGATCTCACTACTCTCCAATGATTCAACCGGTGTTTAAACAAAAGATTCTTCCTTTTACCTCTTTTCTCTCACCAAAAAAACGTACATCTACCTTCTCTTAACATCTCCTATATATAGTTATCGTTTTACATAAAACAATATCTTTAAAGATATAATTTCTTTAAAGATAAAATCCTAGTAACCGACTTAGATATCAAACAGAAAAGATATTCTCTAGATAATCTACTAAAGATAAAATAAAACTGTGCAGAATATATCTAGAGGCGGTTAGATACTGTAAGATCTTCTATTGACGGCACCTCCCTTGGTCAGGTCAAGACTCAGATCTCTATGTCTGTTACTGAGTTTGGTCAATCCAAACTTCAAGACTCGGATCTCTGTGTCTGTTACTGAGTTTGGTCAAACAAAACTTTTGCATTAACAATTTCCCCCTTTTTGATTGGGCAAACTCTGAGTCTTGAACTGATGTATGTTCCCCCTTATCTGCTGCTTCATTGCTTTCTGTAATCATCCATTATCGTCACTCAAAATCTTGTGTCCGGAACTGAGAACGTTCCCCCTGAATTATTGCACAGAACATTCCCCCTGAATTATTGCACACACACATATGTGTTCAAGAGATCTTCCCCCTTTTGCCGAATCAAAAAGAAACTAAGGCATGACCTTCATAAGTAGGGGGTAATGGTGTGTCACGGACTGATCACTGAGAACAAGATAAAGAATTTGAAAGAGGTAGAATGCCTTCTTGACGAAACTGATAGGACTGATTAGACTTTGGTACCCAAATTTGTTTAGGCTCAACAGTAGGCACACACTTAGACTGGATTATAGGAACCCATCTTTTAGTGTGGAATCTGTTGGCTCTATATAAGCTCTGTCTTGATGATTCTTCCGCAATTGTTTTCTCAACAGTTTGGGACACCATCTTATCTTGTGTCCTAGTTGATGACAGTACCAGCACGAGTTCAGTCTAGACTTAGAATGACCAGGTTGAGTCTTCAACTTTCTGTCTTAATTGAGGGGTTTCTCTAGTTCAAATCCCAAACCGCACTTATTGGAGTTGTTTTTGAACAACATCTGATTCAGATTTGTCTTTCCAGTATACCAAGTGGGATTAGTCTGTGTCTGAAGCTCTAACTTCCGATTTGCATCAGCTAACATGCCTGAGAGAGTTTCACATTCCCTTTTTAGTGATTTATTACGATCTAAAAGAGAATTCACTTCTTCTTGTGCCCAACATGGAAGAGTGAGAATTCTAGTCTCAAAGGACTAACAAAGTTGATCCTTGGCTTATCCAGACTCTCTTTGACAGTTTTTGTTTCAGTTGAAGACTTACTCAAATCTTCCACTTTAGCTTTGAGTTCTCTGATCTCAGTAACATACTCATCTACGTCGAAATCCTCATCGGAGCTAGTAGGACTTTCAAGACTCTTTATCTTGTCTTCCATCCTAACTATCTTATCCTCATACCCAAGTTTTTGCGATTTCAGTTTCATCAATGCTTCAGACAAAAGATCAAATAACTGTGTCTTTGACATAGAATAAAAGACTCTTTCACATGAGTTAAACATACCTCATCTTCTGGGAGAGTCTTGTTTAACTTTCCTTCCGCCATAAAACAGAATTCCGTGTCCAAACTCATCTCATCTTCTTGGACAATTGCTGTCATACACACTTGATCTTCATTCTCAGGTTCTGAGTCTGTACCTGAACCATCTTCTCCCCAAGCCGCAGCAGCTGTTGTTGAGAATTTCTTGACTTTCTCCTGAAAATTATCCCTTTGTGGCAAAGGACAATTTTTGACCTCATGTCCAGGTTTGTTGCACCTGAAACAGATTATTGGACCCTTCTTTGATTTGTTACGATTAAACTTAGAATTCTGACCTCGCCGTCCTCCAAAAATCCTTCGAATACCATCAGCTATCTTGATAATTTCTTCCTCTTCACTCAATTCCTCTTCATCTGTACCAGCATTACTCTTCCAAGCTTTCAAGGCCAGATCTTTGCATGTTGTTGGCGAAGAGATTGCTCCCTTCATCTTACCTTCATAGACCATCAGCTCAGAGCCTAACTCCTCGAGGGACATTTTTGACAAATCCTTGGTTGTTTCTAGCAAAGTTGTATAGTGCAGCCAATCCTTTCCGAGACTGTCCAGACACCTTTCATTGATAGTTAGATTATCCATGTGACTCCCACAGTCTTCATATCACTCAGAATCTTGTCAAACTTTTCAAGCGTCTGTGTAACAGACTCACCTTCAAGCATTCTGAAATTATCAAACTGTCTTCTGAACTGTTTTCCTTTTGCCTTTCTGATCGAATCTGTTCCTTCATAGGCAACTTTCAGAAAGTTCCAAACTTCTTTAGCAGTTAGTATGCCAAGAACTTTTTGCTGATCACCCTCTGAAAGTGATGAGACAATCACTCTCAAGGCCTGCTTGTCTTACTGAGTAGCTTCTTGTCTTTATCATTCCAATCCTTCTTCTCCTTAGGCTTGGTAACTCCATCTTCAGTAACCTGCGGGACTAAATCGCCTTCGGTTACAACTGTCCATAGATCATAGTCTATCGACATCAGTTGATGTCCCATTTGTTCACACAGCAAGCATAATTGAATTTTGTAAGCTTCGGTGCTTTGATGTTGTAAGAACCCATGTTGATCACCCTTTGAAGATTTCTCTCCTAGACACCAAAAGGGAACCTGCTCTGATACCAATTGTAGGATCTTACAACGGTTGTTCTTAGTGAGGTTGTTACTCACGAGGAACTAGGTGCTGAGTAACAGTCTGACGACGAACTTGATATTCAAGAAATAGCAACAGAGAGTGAGATATTAGATACACGTGAATACTCACTATATTAGCACGTATCAAGAACTTGATACACCCTCACGTACTAGGAGAACAGGCTCTCCAAGTACAAACACGTAAAACACTAGATCTCACTACTCTCCAATGATTCAACCGGTGTTTAAACAAAAGATACTTCCTTTTACCTCTTTTCTCTCACCTAAAAAACGTACCTCTACCTTCTCTTAACATCTCCTATATATAGTTATCGTTTTACATAAAACAATATCTTTAAAGATATAATTTCTTTAAAGATAAAATCCTAGTAACCGACTTAGATATCAAACAGAAAAGATATTCTCTAGATAATCTACTAAAGATAAAATCTGTGCAGAATATATCTAGAGGCGGTTAGATACTGTAAGATCTTCTATTGACGGCACCTCCCTTGGTCAGGTCAAGACTCAGATCTCTGTGTCTGTTACTGAGTTTGGTCAATCCAAACTTCAAGACTCGGATCTCTGTGTCTGTTACTGAGTTTGGTCAAACAAAACTTTTGCATTAACAGTGTTGTTAATTGTTCGCCACCAGGAATGAGGAGAATGACAAAGCGAAACAGGTGTGCTCCTTATCGACAGTTTGGGTTGCAAACTACCATCGTTCCATCGTGCAGAGAAGAAAGAAACAGAGCATGTATGGTTTTCTTTTTATACATCTATTTTGAGAAGTTTTTGAAGAATCAACGAAGAAGGGGGATGTTGATGTTTTTTTTTTATAAGATGGAGAATCCTTATTCAGGGAAGAATGAGGAAGTATTCGATTGATTAAGTATGAAAATGGTGCTGCTTTTTTTTTGGCCTCACCTCGAAGCAGGAGAACACCCGTTTTCATTTGTGTGAGATATTTCGATGAAGGAGACCACCTTCCGATTGATGTCTGTCGGCTTTTCAAAAATCATGCCCATGCTGTAGGATCGTCATCGACTCTTCCAAAAACATGCCCGTACTGTGGGCTAATCGAGACTGGAGTGGAGCAGTGTTGTGTCACAAACAACAAAAAAATAGAAATAAAAAATTGAGTTCTGCCCATACATGGGTTCGAACTCAAGATGTGGAAATTTAAAACGCGCGTTCCACCCCTTCGCCAAGAATTGAACCCACAACCAATTGATTGCATGACAAGTATCTTGACCAACTACACTAGGTAGCATTTCAATATATTCATGGGAGAGATAATACAAAACCTCTAAATTCGACTGGATAACTTTGTTTTTCTTTCAAGAGCTACGAATCCAAAAGAAAGTATATACAATAAAAGAGATGATTAATTTAATGCATGAAATTCTGGGATCCAAAAGGTTCAAAACATAACAAGGTATAAATAAATAGAAGAGCGCATGCACATGAGGCAATAAAATGATGAACTGAAAAGTAAATGCTAGAAGACAATTAAAAGTAGCAATAAATATGATAAAATAATAAGTAACAAAATGAAAATAAAAGATAACTAAATAAATAAGCAAATAAGCGATAATAAGATAAGTGATAAAACTAAAGGGGCAGGTTTAAAACCGTTTTGTCGTTGGAACTTCATTTTCAAAGAATTGTGTTTTTCTGTAATGCTTTGAAAAGTGATTTAAGAATTTTGTAAAAAAATGATGGTTTCATTTTGGCACGTACGTAAATATATTTCGAGAAAGAAAGGTGACGACCCCTCTTATTTTAGTTATTATTACGGGATCCGCTTTATGGTGTGAGAATTTTTGGTGTCTACACCTTCACCTGCTGACAGGTCTGGCAACGAGCTACAAAATCAGAAATCTCCCTCTTCATATTCGCCCACCAGAAGGACTCTCTGAGGTCCCGGTACATCTTCACCCCTCCTGGGTGCATAGAATAAGGAGCTCCATGGGCCTCCTGTATAATCTCTCGTCTAAGATCACCACCACTAGACACACAGACTCGGCCTCTAAAGCGCAGACAGCCGTCGCTAGACACAGAGAACTCTGACTCCTGATCATCTGCCTGCCTCTCCCGGATCTTACACAACTCAGCATCAGCCCTCTGACCATCTCTAATCCGCTCAATCAAAGTAAACTGGACCTTAATCGAAGCAATCATCCCAGTATTGTCAGACCGGACCACCCAAATCCCCATGCGCTGAAGCTCAAGAGCAGACCTCTGAATCCCTGACATCGAACAAGCAAGCCCTGGAGCACCCTTACGGCTCAAAGCATCTGCCACCACATTCGCTCTACCTGGATGGTAGAGGATCTCTAGGTCGTAATCATGCAAAAGCTCCAACCAACGCCGTTGTCTCAAATTTAGTTCCTTCTACGTGAACAGATATTTGAGACTCTTGTGATCCATGTAGACCTTACACGTCATCCCATACAGGTAGTGCCGCCAGATCTTCAAGGCGAAGACCACAACAGCTAACTCCAAATCATGGGTGGGATAATTCTTCTCATACGGCTTCAGCTGACGTGACCCATACGCTACCACCTTACCCTGCTGCATCAGAACACAACCAAGCCCTCTGTGGGAAGCGTCACAGAACACCTCAAAGCCATCTGTCCCAGAAGGCAACGTCAAAATCGGAGCCGAAGTCAACCTCTCCTTCAGCTCTTGGAAACTCTCCTGACATGCCTCGCTCCACTCAAACTTGACATCCTTCCTAAGAAGACGAGTCAAGGGTGACACGATCTTAGAGAAGCCCTCCACGAACTTCCTATAGTACCCAGCCAATCCCAAGAAACTACGCACCTCAGAAACGCTAGTGGGCTTCGCCCACTCCATGATAGCCCTAATCTTCTCTGGGTCCACTGAGATACCATCCTTCAAAACCACGTGGCCAAGGAACACAACTCTATCCAACCAGAACTCACACTTCTTCAACTTGGCATACAATTCCTTCTCCTTCAACGTCTGCAAAACCATCCTCAAATGCTCCTCGTGCTCCTCAGCACTCTTGGAATACACCAAGATATCGTCAATAAACAAAACCACAAAAGAATCCAAGAAGGGCTTAAAAACTCTGTTCATCATATCCATGAAGAACGAAGGGGCATTGGTCAAACCAAAAGGCATGACCAAGAACTCATAATGCCCATATCGGGTCCTAAAAGCAGACTTAGGCACATCCTCAGCCTTAATCTTCACCTGATGATAACCCGAACGTAAGTCAATCTTCGAGAACACTGTCGCTCCAGCTAAATGGTCAAATATATCATCGATACGGGGAAGAGGGTACCGGTTCTTAATGGTAACCTTATTCAATTCCCTGTAGTCAATACACAATCTGAAGTAGCCGTCCTTCTTCTTTACAAACAACACTGGTGCTCCCCATGGAGACACACTAGAGCGAATGAAGCCCTTATCCAGAAGATCCTGCAGCTGCACCTTCAGCTCCTTATGCTCCGCTGGACTCATACGGTAAGGGGCCTTCGAAATAGGCTGAGTCCCTGGCGCTAACTCAATAGAAAACTCCACCTCACGATTAGGTGGCAGCCCTGGCACATCGTCCTAAAACACCTCTGGAAACTCACACACAATGGGAATCTCCTTCAAACGAGCCCCCTCTCGAACCTCTGGTATATAGCAGAGAAAACCATGGCAGCCCTTCCTCAGGAAGCTAGCTGCCTGCATGGCAGATACCAAAACCGGTGAACAAGGTACCGAATTACCCACAAAAATGAAACGGGTCTCACCCGGTCTATCAAAGACGACTCTCCTAGCCGCACAGTCTATATGGGCATGGTGCTCTGCTAGCCAATCCATGCCCAAAATCACATCGAAACAGGACATACTCAAAGGGATCAAGTCAGCAGGCAAAGTCCTACCCATAATCACTACCGGACTAGACTTGCACACAAAACTAAGCACACAAGCAGGCACGCCACTCAACGGGCTAGAAATACACAGATCAACATCACAGGGCACAACAGACAACCCGAGACTACCCACTAAATCAGCAGACACAAAGGAGTGGGTAGCTCCTGAATCAAACAAACAGAAAACTGGCTGAGAAGAGATCTGAAGGATACCTGACACCACGCGGTCTGAACCGTGGTGACGCTCACCAGCTAGCGCATACACACGTGCCTGGGTCTGGGACTTCTTCTGATCAGTCTCCTGCCCGGACCCTGAACCAGCACCACAACTCTCAGAACCACCACTGCTACCTCCACCTCTAGCCTATGGACACTGGGAAATGCGATGGTCTAGCGAACCACATTTGAAGCACGCCCCAGACTTCTTGTAGCACTCTCGTCCTGGATGGAAGCGGTCACACTCAGCACACTTCTCCACAGCAGGCGATGCAGATGAAGAAGATCCTCGATCACCTCTGTACTTCTTCTTCTGAGAAGAAGTCTGCTCCCGCCTATCAGGTTCCTCCACACGACCCCTCCTCTTCTGATCCTTGCCCTTATCGGGCCTCTGGTCCCTCTTCTCATACCTCTACCTAGCCTGCAGCTCAGCCTCTACAACCAACGCCACATCCCTGAAGGTCTTGTGGCGGAAGGGTGCCATAGCAGCTCGAATGTCGCCTCTCAATCCAGCCTCAAACTTCCTAGCCTTTCGATTATCCTCCGGCTCAGGTACAAACTTAGAAAGGGAGATGAACTTACGTACATACTCATCAACTGACATCTCCTTCGTCTGGCAGAGTCTCCCATACTCCACAATCTTCTGATCCCTAAAGACATCGGGGTAGAACTGCTGGTTGAAGCAGCCCCTGAACTGCTCTCAAGTCCATGGGTGGGGGTACTTCCCTTCAGCTGTCTTCCACCACTCCTTCGCTTCGCTCTGAAACATGAAGGTGGCGAACCCAACCTTCTGGTCCTCCTCGCACCCCATGACCCGCAGAAGGTCCTCAATAGCAGTGATCCAGTGGCTCGCCTCCTGTGGGTCGCCACTAGCGTCGAAAGAAGGCGGCTTCAGCTTCAGGAACTACTGAAGCACCTTCACATTGCTGCCTCCCACGTTACCAGCTCCTGCCGCTGGGCCAGCAGTGGTCCCTACTGTCTGCAGCACCTGGGTGACCACCTGCTGTACTATCTCAGCGATGTCCCCCTAAGGAGCATCGCCTGAAGCTGCACCTCGTCCTGAACGTCGGGGAGGCATACTGAAGAGACAAACACCACAACCGATCAGAAACCATCAAACATCATACAGCAGACATTTCAGACACCCACGTATGCAGACACACCCCACAAACACCAAAGAACGGGTGACCTGGCTCTGATACCACTAAATGTAACGACCTCAAAACCGGTCTAGGAGTTAGGGCCGTTACACGCCGCGAATCTATTACCTAACGTCGCAAGGCTCTAACGCAAATCAAACCCCAAACCAAAACAAAGCTTTAATAAAGATCGCGAAACTTACAATATCCAAACGTATTCATAAATCAAAATACCAAAGTAAGGCCCGAAGGCTACATAAGATCCAAAGCGTCTAAAGCGCAAAGCGATACAAAAGTCTAACAAAAACATAAAGTAAAGAACAACTCCAGAAGGGGAATAAAGAGAGAAGTTCCCACGAGCTCATCCTGCAACATAAGTCAAGGGGTGAGCTAAACAGCCCAGCAAGCAGAAGACTTCCTCAAGGAAGCCCACTCAAAACAGAAGTAGAGGTTTGGATAAACAGAGGGGGGCTTGTAAACAAACGAATCAAAATCACGAATCAGAAAGCAGAGCAAAACATCACATCAAACCATGGTCGGACTTTCGGAAACAGATGCAGGTAGGTGGGACACTAGAAACAAGCTAACACAATAGAAGGACTCACATAACGTCCTATGGATCCGAAGATCCCACAACAGAAGCCGTAGAGACAGCTAACAGACCCGTCGATCACATAATGCCCTAAGGGAGACCCTAAGGAGCGTAATCAGAAGGAATTCCTACGCAGCATGCTACGGGAC
Organism: Limonium bicolor; assembly: GCA_023374045.1. Classification (NCBI taxonomy): domain Eukaryota; kingdom Viridiplantae; phylum Streptophyta; class Magnoliopsida; order Caryophyllales; family Plumbaginaceae; genus Limonium; species Limonium bicolor. Next base: position 457,366,268 of record CM041776.1, on the reverse strand, counting down.
AGCCCGACCCGACTATCCAAGGCTCAGAAGCAACGTAACTAGGTCCCAAAACAGAAGCTCACCAAAACAGATCTTAGGCCCATGAAAATGCATATAAATAGCATAAGAAGCTTATACACAAGTAGGGGAATCCAACCCTGCAAACGGAACTCAAAACGGAGCTAAAACGGAAGAGTTATGCCAAAAACAGAGGCATGTCCGAACTTGCGTCCGACCTTACAAGTTCGGACAAAAGCCGAGAAGCAGACGTCGCAGAAAAACACATTGTCCAAACTTCGACGTTCGGACCGAAGTTCAGAAGCTTCGAATTTCAGAAAACAGAAGCGCGCCGACGAACTGTCTGAGCTTCCATGTTCGGACCGTAGTTCGGACGACGCAAAACAGACGAAAACCAGAGCGATCAGAAGCACAAAAAACAGCCAAAATTCAACACAAACTCACACCAAATCCACAGAATTGTAACTTAGTACCCTCGGGGGTTTAGCCAATCGATTAAGAACGCAAAACCGAAGTGAAAACACACAATCACAACACAATTCCAAATCAGAAAACTAGAATAAAAACAGTCCCCGAGGGTGAGTAAACTACTCCGAATCCATCCCCCACTTACATCGAATTGCAGAGAAGACCACACCAATCTGAAGCAGAGAAAGGTTCTGGCAACGCAGCAGTCCCGAACAACAAAACCAGCACTGAATCCAGCAACAACTAGACCCAAAAATCAGAAAAGCTGCTCTCTCAAAACAGAAGTGAAAACCACCAAAACCGGAAGGGAAACCAAACCTGAATCACCGCAGAACGAACAGCCCACCACAGCAGTGCAGAAACGATCAAAACACAGCAGAATTGGAAGTACTCAAGGAAGGAGGGAGAGAGCAAAGCGGTCAAAAACTGTCGAAGGAGGGAACGTCGTTCTAAGAACTGATCGGGAATTGAAAAGAAGGAAGAAAAATAATAAAGCCTTACCAAAATAAAAGAGAGGGAAATGACCTCCTTGCCCCCGTCTTTTAATTTAATGACTCCGACGTCCCATCAACTAAACAAGGCACCATATAACATAAGCACTAACATAAACTGGAATGTTATAAAATCTGAAAACGAAATACGGAGTATTACAGTAGTAGTTATTTCCTTAAATTTCTCCACATTTTAACAGTTGAGGTTCGCCTCATAGCTTCTAGAACTTTCCAGGAGAATATTATGTCACAGAACGACTCCTTCCACAATCAGACTCCTTCGTCGTCTAGACTTACTATAATGCTATTATCAGTGATACTTCTTCTGTCACCAGACTTACTCTGTTGTCATTATCAACAAAACCTTGGGTTCCAACAATTTCCCCCATTTTGCTGATGATGGCAAAGGGATCCGACTCAGTCAATATGAGATAAAGTTCTCCCTTAAGTTGAGCATCATTTATAAGATGAGATGAATGCAAGCTGCTTGACAGATCGAGTCGGTTGACAACCAAACTACGTCTGTCGTGACTCTTTGTCTCTGGGCAAGCTCTGGATGACTTGTTCTTTGTAGTGGGAGTTACTGTTCACTAAACTCATACTCTCTTTGACTTGGTCTCTTTTCGTTGCATCAATTCTTAGACCGAATCTTGCTGGCAGCTAGGCTTTGGCAATCTTCAGCAAAACTCTAACATCTTTACACATTTCCCCTTTTTTGCTGATGATGCCAAAAATCACTTGAGTGAATCTTGTAGCGCGAGTTAACTTGCAAAAAAGACACACAAGAAAAACAAGCTTGGAAGAACCAGCCTCATTGACTGATTCCCCCTTAGTCCAATATTCCCCCTAAGTTTGAGCACGTCATTTAAGACAAGACTAGTAAGAGAAGAGCATAATAGAATCAAACTAAGTTTAAACAGAAACAGTCTGCTTGACCGTCAAGCAGGACAAAATCCATAAGTGAAATTCAAGTCTTTTAACCACCAGAAACTTTAATTCGTCTTACTGAGAGTGGAATTCATCGCTTTCCCCCCTTTTGACATCATCTAGCAGTACAGGGTGAGTCTGCCTGACATCCAGAAGCAATCACATGGCTAAATAGTCAACCGACAAAGTTTGCCAAAGTTTGATAAAAACACCACCAGGATAAACAAAGTTTGAAATAGGTTGAAAGTAAGGTTAGGGGTAGGAATAATCAGAGTGTTCTGTGGGGATCGGGGGTGTAGGCCAGGAAATGGGGTTCGGGACTTGGTCTGCATCTTGGTATTGACCCATTCATTTTGAATCTCAAGAGAGTGCTAGATGTGGCTAACCGTGGTATTGAAGCTTATTAGCCAAAGTATTCATACCCATATGCGCAAGCCAGCCTTATTGTAAAGCGCAAACCAAAATCACACGATTTCCACTCTTGCAAGTAGTGATCAGAGCAAGAGTCTTCTTCAAAGATTATAAGTTGAAGAGATGATGCTAATTTTCTTAGTTTTAGTATTCTCATGGGATTTTTGTCTTTCTTTCTTTTTCCCTTTTTTTGGAAATTCACTTCAACTACATGGGTATTTTTGACAGACAGATTCTGTCTGCAGATTGACTCTAGCAGTATTTCTTGGTCGAATGAAGGGAAGAGGTTGTGATGGACTTAGGTGGTAAGAGAGATAGTAGGTTTTGCTTCAGTGGTAGTGGCAGTGGTTGTGGGTTTGGTAGGAGTGGCAAGGGCTTCAACAGAGATAGTGGTGGAGCCGGTAACGGTTTGTTTTGCTTGAAGGGTTGTGAGTTGTAGGATCAAAGCGGTTTGATTTATGGGTTTAGGGTTTGGGTTTCAAATGGGTTTGGTATTTCGGTGGCTTTAGAGTTGGAACCTTCAATTTGATTTAAGTCAATGATAAACCTAAAGTGGATGGGAGTTTTGTATGAAGAGACGACCATGTAAGACTTAGTGATGGTTTCGGGAGTTGGGATAACAATAGTGCTTTGTTTGGAGAATTTCTGGCTTTGAGTGGGAGAGTGAGTATGAGTGGTTTGAGGGTTAGCATAATTTGTGCTTTAGGGTCTTGAGATGGTTGATGTGGGTGCTTTGGTCGAATTCGTAAAGAAAAACTAACGGGTTTTAAAACAAAAATTCACAGACAAAGTAAAGTTGAACTACTTAACCAATGAGAGTCTAGTGCGAGAGAGACTATACCTAAGTACCCAGACTCTGCCTCCAAGAGGAAGAGGAGATACAACCACCCTTAGTCAGAACGAGTCATGCCATGGTGTGTGCGAAAGAGCACAAATGCAACCATGTGTGATGTCTTGGTAATGATATCAGCAAGCTGGAGTCTGTGGAAACTAAGTTTAATTAGATTAAGTTCATCTCCACATAATCTTTTAAGAAATGAGAACTCATTTTATAATTTAGTGCAAGCATGGAATTTAGAGAATTTGAAGACCTTAGCTGGTATTATCGTACATAATGGTAACATTTTGATCAAAAATACCATAGTCTTCAAAGTATTTGAAGCTGGAGCGAGTCTGCTTGCTTTCTGGACAAGATTCATAGAGAGAGTCGGCTTGCTTCTGTACATGATTTACAGACAGAGTCTACTTGCTTTCTGCACATGATTCTCATATACATATCAAAAATTCCTATCAACATGCTGTCATATTGCCTTAAGATCACCAATGTTAGAGTCATAAACCATATTTTCTTAAGATCACGAGTGATAGAGTCATAAATCTTATAACATAAGATTCAAGAAATCACAAATTTGAGAGACACTTGAGAGACTATGTCCTAAAACAACAACTAAGTTAACATTGTCGATTTTAAATAAAGAGGGGTTACCAATGGAGCCAATTCTTATGATTTTTTGTGCATGTTGTCTCTAAAAGTAACCTTTCACCCTTGATGGTCAGAGTGAGTCGTAAACTCAACTTGGTTTCTTGACATATATCTTGAACAACCACTGTCCAGAAACCAAGAGTCATTGTTTCCGAGCCACTATATCTACAAAAAGCTACTGGTTAGTTTTGGGAACCCAGATGTACTTGGGTCCCCTCATAAACGATGATGAAGAACTATTATAGTAAAGATCACGAGATTTGATAATTGCAGACACAAGAGATATATTAAATGACAAATCATGACAAAGTTTATTACAGGAAGAGTCCGTATGACCATCATAACCACAATATCTGCAAATTTTCATTGTAGAGGGAGTCTCACTTACCTAATCATGAGCGGTTTTCTCACCATTGTGAGCCATCAAGCACATCAAACTGGTGTTGCCTGACTCAGCCTTTTCTGAGTAGGATATTTCTGCCATCTTGAGAGATTTGTCAGCCAACGCAGGCTCTGATACCACTTGATAGGATCGGGGTGCTGATCGAGTAGGTTTGAGGTGTTAGTCTCAGACCAACTCTACTTAGAGACAAGTATTTGCCAAGGAGATAATGCAGAAGCTTTTTGTGTAAAATTGACAAGACAGGATTTTGCTTGTATTGAAATTCAAAGTGAAATACAACCTAGCTTCCTATCTTAGGATTCGATAGAGGTAGTCTGTCTAATCCAATACTCGCTGTACTCTACAAGTAGTGCTTGTGTGCTCTATAGGAAATAAATTCCTAAGCTAAAATGACAAAGTCTCACTAAGATCTCTTGAAAATATTATCTCTGTCAATATGACTCTCTCTCTTTCTAGGAAATTTTTGGAAGTGAAAGCTCCAAGTATTGCAATTGACTTCTACCTGCTTAAATACTGATAAAACTCGAACTAACTGCTCCCATAACGTGTAAGCTGATGTTTCCACGACGTCCTATGATCTCCCACTACGCATTAGGTGGGAAATATCTCAGCAGTTCTGTAGTGGGACTCGTTCTGGCGCTCTTTAACCTTGACCGCCTTGATTTTCGAAGCTGGTTATATGTGAACGTGTGTAGTAGTTATTTCCTTAAATTTCTCCACGTTTTAACAGTTGAGGTTCGCCTCATAGCTTCTAGAACTTTCCAGGAGAATATTATGTCACAAAACGACTCCTTCCGCAGTCAGACTCCTTCATCGCCCAGACTTACTCTGATGCTATTATCAGTGATACTTCTTCTGTCACCAGACTTACTCTGTTGCCATTATCAGCAAAACCTTGGGTTCCAACATATTTTGAAAGTGTATAGTATGGATTTTATTATGGCCGAAAATATAGGTGTTTATGTGGGTGATTTGGTGATTTTTGTGGTCTCAAAGATTAACATTATTATGGTGTTTGATTGGTTGGAAAAATTAGGGTTTGAAAGGACATTTTGGGATGTGTAAATTAATTCAAAACTTGGTGGAAAATAATTCCAAAAATTAAAAGTTTATAAAGATTGGAATTAAAGGATGATATGGATTGGAGGGAAAAACCGAAAATTTAGAGGAAACGGAGGTAAATTTGGGAATTGAAGAAATATTGGGGTTAGAATGTGATTGTGGAAAATTTTTGGGTATAAAGATGAGATTCGAAAGGTTCAATAGGGGAATTAAATTGATTGAAATTGGAAACTGGGATGATGGTTAGGATGATGGAAATTGAAAAGGTTGAATTTATTTTGGAGTTAATGTGAGAATTTGGAAGGTTATGAGATTAATTGTTATTGGAGTTTGGACAGATGGCAAAGAAGGGTTAATTAAGGAAAAACCCTAAAGTGATGAGGAAAACTAAAGTTTAAGGGTTGATTGATTAATCAAGATTGTTTGGATTAGATAAATTAAGGATGAAGGAGAATTCTAAATGGAGTTGAAAGATTTAGACTAAATTGAGGTTTGGCCAAAAATGGAAGAGTTGACCATGTTTGAATTTGACCATCATTGATCGCATTGACCGAGTCGACTACATGGTCAAGTGGACAAAATTTAACAATATATATATATATGTAAGTGTTGAATAAAGGTTTAATGCCATGAATAAACTAGGGTAAGGCCATGCCCTTCTCAATTAATTCAAGATTTTATTCGGATTGGAATTAGAAAAGAAGTGGGCTAGGATATTAAACTCGGAAATCAAGTTATAAGGCCAAATTAGAAGCCTTATTTAGTTAACAATACTAGTCTTAGTTGGTAAATAAAGGACTAAGGTCCATGAACTCCTACCAAATATACTTGATGGGCTAATGTAGGAGAGCAAAAAAAACCCCCCAAAATTGAAAAAGGGTGTAAAAGCTGATGCGATTAGAAGTCTAACAAAGAGCAAAGAGACTGGAAAGCCGGGAAAGCATGAACTACATCCGATGCCCAACCTACGAATACGAAAGACGGAGAAGGAGATCCATGCGAGAATGAAGGGGATTTGCTCTTCCCAATCTTGGTTATTTTCTGTTATTTATGCTAGCATTAGACCCGTTGCGAGGGGATGCGATTCGCCAAGCTAGGGCAAACAAAGCTGCCCGGCCCTACCAGATTAGGAATGCGAAGGCCTTTCCTTCGAAAGGAGACCGGGGAAAGAAAGAGCTATGTCATTGACCGACCTTTTCGTAGTGACTTCGAATCAATAGGCCTCCCCCCTTTTCTCATTTTGTTTGAAGCGAGCCAAATAAAGAATGAAATGCAGAAATAGGGGAAGGTACTGTAAATCTTTTGACGTTTAAGGGCTGCTCGCTCTACCGAAGTACCAAAGGCTTTCGAGGCTGGAACCTCTACACGACCTAAAAAAAAAGCTTGAAGTAGCGCCCAACAAAGAGGACGAAATAAGATTGATTAATTAATAGGATAATGGTTAGGCCTAATCCATATGAACTAACATGTGATAACGTAAATCTGCAAGACTTATCTAATCAATATAAGAGTTGGTTACTCTATGAAGGAACCAAAATTATTAGTATTAGGTAATCATCAAAGTTAATTAGAGGGACAAATAATTAAAAAGGAACAATGAAATTTAAATTAAGGGTGATGGTATTAATATTGGAATTTCTTTCCAGATCTAGAATTTAGAAGATCGAGCTTGAGATAGAACATCTTCTTGCTTCAATGAAGGTATGTTTACAGTGTGATCCGAGAGCCCCCGAGGATTGCCTTGGGCTTGAATTTGTGTCAAAAATGTGAGATAAGACGATATACTTGTTTACATCTATTCGATTTATGGAATGTTGGATATGTGACTTGGAACTATTGTGTTGATGAACTTGATTGAGATTACCAATTGGAATGAGAAAAACATCACACAACTTTTACATATATATATATTATAAGTATAGCCCGTGGAATATACGGTCAAGAAGAACAATGATAAATGAATATGTTATCATATGGTATAAATATCCAAGGATGTTCCTTGGGAAATGTGGTAGAAAACTACTAAAATATGTTGAATCAAATTTGGATATGATATCCAATATATAAATAAATTCCTAAGAATGTTTCTTGAGCAAACAAGTTGAAAGACCTTAAGAAAGGCAAATAAATACCGAAGATGTTCTCCAAATATATATAAGTTCCCTAAGAATGTTTCTTAGATAGAAGTGAGAAAGGCCTTAAGTGAGGCATCAAATATCAAATATGATACCTATTATATAAGAGTCTAAGAATGTTTCTTAGACATTGAGATTGAGATATTAATTATATGGTGGGAGGCTATTGGTTAAGGTTGAAAAGTCAAAGATGTCCTTGGTTGCGCATTATGATCACAGAGTGGGTTATCGAGATCGGGTCTACTTAATTATTGGAAAGCCAACGATTTTATTGTTGGTTGGTTCACCCCATTTGGTGTTTGGCCACTACCAATAGGTTACCCGCCTTATAATAGGGGAGGATGTGTCATCTTCTAACATGGTGCACGTCAAGGTTATGGGATGAGAGTATATGAGAATCAAGTCATTATCATAATATGAACAAGGCTAAGATACATTAAATAATATCAAGCAAGCCTTACAAACTCTCTATGGATGGATGAAAACAACTAAATGGTTGAGAACTTATAAAGTCAAAGTTGACTATGATATATCAATTGTGGAAACTCATAAAGACCGGACTGGTTGAATATGTATGGATGTGGGAATGTTTCCCCTCTTGAACTTGTGAATGTGAATGATTATTTCTAATGATGATCTATTGAATATAAGGATTGTTGATGGTTTCGGACTTGGTTATGTTATGTTGATTGAACTATTGGAATTGAATTCTGAATTTTGGTTTATGATGAATTAATTTCTCATATATATTATGTTCAAGGAAATTGGAAACTGGAATACTATAAATTGGGAATGCATGTTAACTTTGACCAAATAGCCTAAGGTTGGTCTGAGGAGTATGAGGGTTGCATGGTGGCATACTCAACAGTTGGGTTGATACCTCGTACAACCATTTTTACAGATATTTGAAGGAGGACTTACAATTGGAGTGCGGGAAGTGGGTAGATTTTGAGACAGTTTGGTATTTTAGGTTTTTGTATAGAATGTATTTTGGCTCACAAATGTGAATTGAATAGTAAATGTTGGAGATATGTGTACGGCTCACAGGTTTCTGGTAAAGTATGTATTGAGAATTATGATGTAAACATTATCTCTATCATCACAGTGTTACAGGAGTAGCTGGTTGCCTTGTTGCGCACATGGGTGCGTAATGGCGGCAAGACCCATTATGGTTGGTTAATTTTGATTTGGATTCCGCTGCTAATTAATATTGAATGCCCTGGTTATTGAGATGGTTTGAGTTAAGACACGTGTATACGTTAGGGGTGTTACAAGTGAACCAGCTTCGCCGACTTCAACATCAAATTGGTATTATATGGATTCATTGAAGACATTTGGGAACTTGATTATCAATTTCAAAAGTTTGTTACATTCAAATGCAAATGGGTGGATAACTGACATAATTATCACGTTCATGATGATTTTAAATTGGTTTCTCTTTCACGACTTGGTCACATACAAGATCCGTTCATATTCTCAAGGACTGTGAACAGGTATTTTACATTGAAGACCTCATCGATTCCAAATGGTCAGTGGTTTTACCAGGAAAATGATTGTCAACTCAAATGTTGATCAAAGCGAAGATGATGAGTTGCTATGTGATGAGGCACCACCCTTTTCTAACAACATTCCTATCACAGACAATGATATCCCAAATGATGTGGTTTGTGCTAGATCTAATCGCGATGAGTGTTTCTGTATTGTAAACCATAAATGATGTGATTGTATGTTACATAAAATGATATTAATATCTTTTTGTTTATTTATACAAGAATAAATGGACATGGATGACCCGATTGGCAAGCTTGTAGAAGGTTCATCATGGCCAAAAACAAAATAGACACATGGTGGGAAAGTTCGTAAATCACAAGCCCGAAGTGAGCAAGGCCTTGATGACATTAATGTTTCCAGTGAGCCATCCGATAAGGGTACACAAGGGGGTGACCTGAATACCCAAGCCAAAGCGTCAAAATCACAATCCCAAAGGACGAAAACCGGTAAACCTCGTGGTCTTACAAAAGCTCTCAAGGCCAAAAAAGAAAATAGAATCAAAATCTTTGGAATTCAATGAGTATATGGAACCAACTAGGAAATGGGCTAGAGACTTCACTACCGAGATTGACATTATAGTGCGGGAGTATTTGGAAAATATTTCAGAGCTGCTTGGAATTGTTCAGGGATGTATTGTAATAATGGTATTTATTTTTTAATCAAGTTTTTTAAATACAACTTGTACATGATTTAACACTTGTGCCATTTATGGTAATATGAAAAAACGGTATTACATACCTGATGATGACCAATACTACAGACTCATGGGAAGCCGATTGAGCCTTATCGTGCGAGAGTATCAATCAACGAACCGAACTACCAGTGTCCCGGTCTCCCACCTCCTATACCTCAGCATGAATACACTATAGTTCATTATACAAAAGGTGGCTTTGTCCAATGGGTTGTTCGTTTGATTTAGAAGTGTGGGGAGGTATGTCAAATAATAACTAATATTGTTCTAATTGATTCCTTATTAGCATGTGTTGAGGAGGATTAGTTTATGATTACTGAAACTTGATTTTGAATAGGCAATAAAAAAGAAAAATTTGTCTCTAGAGAATAAAAAAGTAAGGATAGCAAGTAAATCTTCTGGATACAAGTCATCCACCAATGTTTTTCAGAAATCAAACTTGGTGGATGATTACACACTCTCACGGTTGGGGCCAAATATGAGATACTTGCACAACATACTACAAAACTTCCCACTCGATAAAGATTCAATTGTAATGACTTTCAGTGACAAACTTCTTCACTACCCGGATGACATAGATATCGACTTGTACGCGAGAGATGTGGTGGAGGTCATGAAATCTGAGTGCTTGATGCAAAATTAATGTTAATTACCATGACACTTATCCGTTATGAACAGGTTTTATATGAAAAAATTCAATCACTTGGTCTTACCCAATATGCATTCTTGTGTCTTGAGCGAATATCAGTCACTGCTTTAAAGAGTGATGCACAATCATCTAAGGAGTGTCTGCATCGTGCGATCATTAACTATTTGCGAATGCAAAGGAAATATGTTATGTTACCACATCACCAAAGTAAATATATAATTCAATGTGTTAACTAAAAAATGTTGTATTTATTGAGTTTGATAATATATAACATGTTAACCTTTTGCATTATACAGTAGTTATTAGGCTCTGCTGGTGATGTGTCTAGATCATCTGTGGGTACTCTTTCTCTATCTTGTTCTGTCTGGTAACTAAAAAAATATCAAAACGAAGCCTCACCTTAACATGTGAGTGGATTATGATAGATTACAATATTTGTATTTGAGCTATTTTGTTTAACTTTAATTGAAAATTTGTAAGTGTAGTTAACATATGTGTGATACTAATTCTATAGTGTATTAAAAATGTTATGATGATGGAACGCGGGTAAGGTTGACAAAAGCAGTCCCACGACATTTTGTGAAGGTATATCATCAATTACCCGTTTTTTATATATCATTATTAATAATGCACAATAAATTGATTCTTATGTAGTTGTTGTTTTTTTAGTGTCCACCCCAACCCGGGGTTCCGAGTTTGGCTATTATGTCATGAAATATATGCATGCCATTATCACCTTATTTGGTAAAATGTCGGAACCATTAGAACATGTATGTATAAAACAAATTTGTGTTATTAATTTATTGTTTTGCACTGTATTACATTCATTAATTTGTTGCATTTGACTTTTAACTTACTTTTATTGATTTTTTCAAAGGTTTTCCCGAGTGTTGGAAACTACACCGTGAAACCCATCCAATCGATGCACGAGGATTGGGCGGAGTATGTCTACATGAACTTGGTTTGATTCGATCACCAATTCAAAACATTTTTGTAGAACTTTGTGATCCTTTTGTAGACAATTAGGTATGTTGGTGGAACAAAATTGTATATATTGTTGAAATGTTAGCTAGTGTGTATGGTCTTGAATGTTGTGTATGGTCATGTGACCATTCGAAGTGTGTGTTAGTCATTATTATGTTAGAATGGATTTGTTTTGTACATTTTTGTTGGTAATTTCGGAATGGAGAGGAATGAGATCCTCTTAAGATGTGTGATAATGTAAAGGGATGCATATTTACATGTTTACCAAAAAACGTGGGGAATAAAACAAAAGTGAAAAAAAATTAAAAAAATCGATGGTTGTGTTAAAAACCACCAAAAATGTGTCGTAAGGAAGACAATTTCAGTGGTTTTTAACACATAGCCGCCAAAGTCAATAATTTTTTCTCAAGCATTATTTTCAATGATTTCTAGAATACATCAATTTCTTACCAACTCATAACTTAAACAATAACAATATTTTCTCAGCTGAAATAAAGAAAAACCTAATTGGGGCATTATCACCACACTCACACCAATGTGTGCTAAGGCTAAAATCTTCCTCATAACTCAAACCCAATTTTATTAATCAAAAGAAATATCGATTCTTGTAACCAAGTTATTACAACTCAAAAGCTTAAATGTAAAAGATCTGTCCACCCGGACCGAAGTGCCCGGGGAACCTTAAGACGCCCGAGGACAAACCCCCAGGGTAGCCTTACTAACTACCGGTTAATTTTTCTAAGTGGAGACAATTTTCCCCTGACCCAGCACAACCAACCTCAGCATTCAATATGCAATCAGAAATCACAAACAACATAGAAAGGGACTGCACAAATCAGAATAGTGAGTAAGTTGTTGCTACACCTTGTAAAATTCATTTTAATTGAAATCTTTTCTAACATATTATAGCACAACAATTTGAAAACTCGTATGATTACTACATAATCTAGGAAACCTTATTCAACCAATAGCCAACCTTTAACCATTCAACATCCAACATTCATCCATCCCAGAATTGATAAGTCCAAACATCCAGATATACAATATTAATAAATACATATTTCCAAACATTCAAGATTGATAAGGGAAGAAGCTCATAATAATCACCACCCCAAAAGGGCTGAAACCAGTGACACCCAAACTAGTGAAGCCATGGCTCAATCCAAATCATCACCCTAAAGGGTTGAAACCAGAGATTACCTAAACGAGTGGGGTCTCGGTTCAATCCATTCCACCTATGTCCTTAAATGTGCACACCTCCCTAAATGTACTTTTGACCAGAAGAATTAGATTATAGTGGGTTAACCGTAATTCATTGGCAGTGGCACAAAAATAGTGTATCCAGTTTTGTCAATGTTTTCTAATAAAGATTCCCTTATCAATATCAACAACCAAACATTCCAATAACATCCAAGTTCAAAACCTTAACCTTAGAAATCATCAAATCATTCATCCATGTTCAAATCAAGTAATGGCGGCCACCGGGTCCGGTTCTACCCGGAACCGTCGGTTCAGAACTGATTGGAACCGGAACCGGACTAGAACCAATTTGGAACCAGAACCGCCCCCATGCGAAGTGAATACGAATACACGTTTTAAGATTCGGGACCAAACCGGGCTCGAAACCGGAACCGGAACTACTTGGAACCGCCTGGAATCACCGTCAGATTTGGAACCGTGGAACCGGAACCGTCCCGGAACTGGTCAAAGTAGTCGTTGGGATTCGCCCAAAACGATGTCGTTTTGGAGGTGGGGCGTGCGCTCTTTGGAGAATATAGCCGTTGGGAACCGGAACCAGAACCGCCCAGAATTCCCAACAGCTCTTTTTTTTCTATGTGTCTAACGGTTCCCAACGGCTCCAAACAGCTATATTGCCCCAAAACCCCTATAAATACACCATTTTATCATCATTCTCACCACACAACTCTTCCTACTCTTTCTCTCTCTTATTACTAGTATTTTCTTGTGCAATTAAGTGTTATTAAGCATTCTAGCTACTAAAAAGCTCATTTTCCACATTAGCTCTCAATTCCCATTTCCCACATTCTAGCAAAAAATGAGTACTAAAAAAAGTGTGAGGAATCCGGTTTACGTCCTCGTCATTTTGCTCCTGACACCCCCACTAGATGGAACTCCACATATGAATTATTAGTTAAGACTAAGAAACACCAATCCATTTTGACTATTTTGTATAACACTATGGTTGTTCAACGTGATCAAGAATTAATGGGTGAGGACTTTTGGGAAAGGCTAATGTTGCGCAGAATGTTTTAAAATGTTTTGATAGTGCAACTAAGGTGTTTTCATTAGTTTATGAACCTAATGTGCATCTTGTCATAAATGAATGTATTAGTATTTTCCATGTCTTGCATGAGAACAAGAATGTTTGTGAGATTAGTGGGGTTATTTATGATATGATGTCTAAATGGTTTAACTATTTCAATGAGTTTCCTTTGATTTATTATATGGCAACTGTTCTTGATCCTCAAATAAAATTGGATGGTCTAACAAAATTGCTTTATTATTATTATAGTATTGTTCCAGGAGGTCCACCCAATCCAGGTTATATTCAACAACATGTAGAAAAGGTTAATGAAGCCTTAAAAAAACTACATGGTGAGTATACTTCAAAGTACCGTCCCGATGAGCTTTCTTCTTCTAGTGGTAGTGGTTCTTCTTCTAAACCACCATGCCCCGGTAGCAAAAGAAGTACTTTGATTTCTAGTATATTGAAAAGACCAAAATCAGTACAATCGGGTTCCAGATTTTGTACTTATGATGATTATATTAACTTCACTTTTAGTTTTGATGATGATGGTGGTGATATAGATGTTCTTAAGTGGTGGCAAGCACATGAAGGCAAGTTCCCCATCCTTGCAAAGATAGCTCAAGATGTGCTAGCAATTCCAGCATCAACCGTTGCTTCAGAGTCGGCGTTTAGTGCGGGCAAAAGAGTGTTGGATGAAAAGAGATCAAGCCTTGCACCGAACTCAATCAAGGTTTGTGTTGAGGAGTATGATTGTGACTTAGCCGAGCTGAGATGCCAAACACATGCATTGCAATACGAGGGGCAACATGATGATTGGTACGAGATGAATGGGGAAAACACCACGTTGTAATCTTTTAGAATGTATTAGTATTACTTTCTTTCCATGTAATCTTTTTTAAGACTTGCAAATTGAAATCATATAACCTATTAGTAGTTGAACTCTTTTTCCTTATTAGGGTTTTCCGAGTGGGTTTTTATCAAAAATTCTAAGTCTTTGTTTCTTACACATTTAAGATTATAAACTTGAGGAATAACCTATCTAGGAGTAAAGTGCACAAAAAGAGCAACGTGTGCGCGCAAACGGATCTCAAATCGAAGCTAAACGAAGAAACTATAGTCAATCAAATCTTTTCGCAACCGGTCAGAACCGCCCCGGAACCGCTCCGAAACCGGTTGGAACCGGTTTTTTGAATGAATCCGAAGCGAATACAGAGTCCGGAACCAGTTCCGAAACCGCCCCGGAACGCCCAGGACCGGTTCTGAATCCGAATACACAATTCCCGGAACCGGTGGAACCGGAACCGGCGGAACCAGAACCGTGGCCACCATTAAAATCAAGCATATATTTCACCAACGTAAAACAGTGGTTGTACACAATAACTTACCCGAGTCTTTCCACTAGTCAACTGTTAGGACCACCTTCAACGTTCCCAAACCTTACCATAATAATTATAACTCAATTAGTCGGTTATACCAAATTTCCCTTGCTTCAGAGTATCCCCGGTAGAACCACACGACCCCCTTGAAGAGTGATGACCTAGCGTCCAGACCAAAACTACCGGACCACACTACAAAAAACTCTTTGTCGGACGACTCCAGAGTTTGTAGGGTAAGTAAAAGGAACCGCCAAACCGGACCGGAACCGGTGAAACCGAAACCGGAAACCCGGTTAACCGAAGTCATTTGTCAGTTTGGTTAATCGAACCGTTTAGTTTCCCGGTTCCGGTTATTGATTTTGACGAATCCGGTTAACCGAAAAAACTGTTTAAGCATTTAATTTATTAATTTTTTTTAATTTTTTGAGTATAAGTATAAAACTATATGATTAATTATTAGATTTACCAAAAATAAATATACAATTATATAGTTAATGGTTAGAATTATACCAAAATCAATAAAATCTTATCAAAATCGACGGTTAACCGGTTTAATATCGCAACAAAACCAGAAAAACCGCACATTGTTTACTAATTATACGACAAAAACACATGAATCTACATCATTTCGGTTAACCGTTAAACCGGTAAAACCGTACCGAAACCGACGGTTAACTGGTCCCGGTTAACCGCTTCTAAATGAACCGGTTACGGTTATTAAATTTGACTAACCGACAATCCGGTTAACCGGTTATGAACACCCCTACTCGTAAGCCAGCTACAATTACATGTGAGGTGTGGTTCATCCCACATCATTTTTAGGAAAAGAGATACTAATCTCTTGCTAATATATAGGGGTGAGGTGTGGTTCATCCCACATCGGTTTTTTAAGAAAAGAGATACTAGTTTCTTGCTAATATATAAGGGTGAGTATCATCCTTAGTAAATCATCCCTTCAACCCGCAACTTATTACATCGTAAAATTAGTTATAATTCCGGTGTTTTGTTTATAGCTTTATCTAGCAGCTATTGTAAGGAAATTTTGTCTAAGGAAGTGGTTCTTACAAGCTTCTGATGAAGAAGTATTGTTCCTCTAAAAGAGTTTTCACTGGCAGGGACTACATTTTTGTTAGTTTCCAGTGGCGCCTTAGGGAGTGGATTCCGTCCTGGACGTTCAGCGTCTCCCTAAACCGTCCTGACCAATTTTTTTTCTCTTTTTGTACAGTTTTTAATAAGTGCAAAACATTTCAATATTCACACATCTATCCTAGAACCGCTTTGGATAACTTTTTTTTTTTAGTAGTTTTAAACAAGTGTAACTAGTTATTAAAATATTCTTTAAACTTTTTTAGAATATATTCACATCAAATAGATTTTGAAAATGTAACTATTTATTAAACTATTCAATTGTTACATTGGTATGTTGTAAAACAAATTATATAATAATTTATAGTCATGAAAGGATTTTCAAAATGTAAGATATTACACTTGGTACATTATAGACGTTCAGCTGGTATTAGATTGACAACAGTGTGGTACTTGTATATATATATATACATATCTTTGGTATATCATAAATTTATTTTACATATAATTATTTTTGTGTTGGTTTTTATTTACATTCGTGAAGGTATTAAAGTAAAAACTTGTAGGTATTTTGTAATAGGGTTTGAAGTCATAATAATGTCGCCGTTTAAACAATGGTACATTGATATGTTATAAAAAAAATTATACAATTATTTATAGTTACGTAAGGATTTTGAAAATGTAAGATTTTAAACTTAATTAGTACATTACATTCGCATATAATTATTTTTACATTGGTTTTTATTACGTTCATAAAGGTATTAAAGATGCAACTTGTAGATATTTTGTAATAGGGTTTGATATAATAATATTGGTGTTTAAACAATGATACATTGGTATGTTGCAAAACAAATTATATAGTAATTTATAGTTATGAAAGGATTTTTTTGAAAATGTAAGATATTACACTTGGTACATATAGATGATACGTAGGTATTAAATTGCCAATGGTGTGGTACTTGTATATATATGTCTTTGGTATTTCATAAACATATTTCGCATATAATAATTTATACATTGGTTTTAATTTATATCCGTGAAGGTATTAAAGGTACAACTTGTAGGTATTTTGTAATAGAGTTTAAAGTTGAAATAATGCTGGTGTTTGAACAATGGTACATTGGTATGTTGTAAAACAAATTATATAGTAATTTATAGTTACAAAATGATTATGAAAATCTAAGATATTACATGTAGTACGTGATAGATGTTTCGTTGGTATTGGATTAACGATTGTGCGGTACTTGATATATACGTCTTTGGTATTTCGTAAACTTAATTTAGCATATAATTACTTTTACATTGGTTTTTATTTATACACGTGAAGGTAGTAAATGTACAACTTGTAGGTATTTTGCATAGGGTTTGAAAAGCTGTAATAATGTTGGTGTGGAAAACAATTATACATTGGAATGTTGTAAAACAAATTATATAGTCATTTATAAGTACTATGGAATTTTGAAAATGTAAGATATTACACTTGGTACATTATAGATGTTTCAATGGTATTAAATCAATGTTGTTGTGGTACTTATATATGTATGTTTTGGTATATCATAAACTTATTTCGCATATAATTAATTTTACATTGGTTTTTATTTACATTCGTGAAGGTACTAAAGATGCAACTTCCAGGTATTTTGTAATAGAGTTCAAAGTTATAATTCATGAATGTTTAGTATTTAGGTTTTGGGTATTAGATTGCATAATAAATGCAATATATTGCTGTTAAATGAAGCACATAAAGATACATCTGAAATACCCGTGAATTTTGACATAGGATTAATTTATGGTATAGTCAGAATAAATATTATAGTAAACTTGGTTGGGAAGGATATTAATAGAGCCCAAAGAAGCTACATAACGTTTTACTTCCTAAGGTAATTACAATGATTTCAATTCCTTTATTTTCACTGATAGTACATGAGAATATATCTACTTAATTACTCCTAACTCTAACGACGTTATTATGTTCTTCTAGTCTTAAGAGTTCAAATAAGATTTTACTACCTTTAAGGAATGAGTATTATTATTATTACTATTATTATTATTGCCATTTTTTATTGTTATAACCAAGAGCTCAAGTTGAATTTTACTCCTTTCCAAAATATCTTTATTCTCTCTAAAATTATATTAAATATCTAAATGGTTCCACTCTTCACGATCTCCACTCATCCTTATCCATTTATTGAGTAATTAATTATTTAACTTGAAATCATCTCTCTCATAAATAATTAGTTATCTTCATCCTTTCCTAACAATCTACTAGTTTTCCTCTTATTTTGACTATTTATTTAAATAACATTTCTAATTCTTTTAACACGTTGAATCTAGATCCTTCCGCAGTTTACAACGTACTACTTTTGAATTTCTATTTTAATTGTAATTTCTTTTCCCAAGTTAACTTGCAAAACTGATTTTAGTTCCCTCTTCCTTAAACTGAGTATACCAAATAAATTATTTTTATAATTTCTATCATTCAAAATGTTTTCTATTTAATTATCTGATCGGCTTCACGGTCGTCTTGATCCTCAACACATCGCTTCCACGCTCCTCTCTCTCCTCAAGCCCTCAAACCTTCCCAATTCACGTTCTTAATTTTTCCCTCGCCATGAGGCTGCTTCTCTGGTGCCGGTTTGGGTAGAAGGGTAAGGGAAATCTACTGGTAAGGTTAAATAATTGTTTCGTTGTTATCCAAATAGATTCTGATGGAATCCCTACTTGTAAATCTAGACCCCGAGTTCTCTGACGGGCGCTACTGTTGAACTAGCTAGTTGATTCCCTTGTGGTGAGCGTATCCAGGTAAATGTTGTGCTCAATATTCTTTACCTTTGCGTTTGCGAAATACCGATGGAATGGTTTAGATGTGACTTTGATATTGTGGAAGTTTGGGAGTTATTTTCCCTGTGTATTCTGGTGAAATGTTTTGCAAAGAGTTTGGATAAATGTTTTGGGAGACTTTCATTGGATTGGTTATTGGCTTGTTGGTACCGTTTGGTGCCCCGTGTATAGACCTGGCAAAGGTGACCCGAACCAGAAAAACCGAACCGATCCAACCCGATCCAAACCCGAACTTAAACCGAATAGCGTGACCCGAAATGTGACCCCAAAAACCGAACCAAACCAAACCAAAACCGAATCAAACCGAAATTTGGTATAACCGAATCCACCCGAACCGAATTCACCCGAACCGAATTCACCCGAACCGAATTCACCCGAACCGAATCCACCCGAACCGAATTCACCCGAACCGAATCAACCCGAACCGAATCCACCCGAATGTTTTGCTAAATCTAAATCTACTATAGTTGTTCCAACTGTAACAATAATCTTGAAACCAAAAACACATAATGGAGATTTAGACATCCAATAAGTGTTCATTGCTCACAAATGATATATATATATATATATTATATATATATATTATTATATATATATATTATATATATTATATATATATATTGAATATCTTCAAGCATCTCAAACCTTGTTGTAATAAAACATTCATAAACTGTGTTGTTACTCTTCCCACACATGGATGTTTTGCTACAAACTATAGATGTTTTGCTTTAAAATGTTTTATAATACAATTTAATGTGTATCATTACTATTTTATAATACTATACTAATTTTGATTTTAATAAAATTAGGTTTTTTTTATGTTTAGGACATGAGACTTGGGAATGGTTAACTTGTTGATGAAGTTTAATTATAAAATCTAAACTTTTTAGTTGAGACATATACTATTCAAGATTAATGTGTATATGCCTAAAGAAAATTATGCAATAAAATGAGGAAAATAAATATTCCAAATGGTAGATTATTGTGAATCGTGAGATGGACTAGCATTTTGGAGGATGAATAAGGTTTGGAGGATGAATAATCCCCACCTTATTCCATCTACCTTAACAACTTAACCTAAAATGTTGTATAAGACAATGTAATGTGTGTCATTACTATTTTATATTACTCTATATTTTATAAACTTAGGTTTCTTTATATT
This sequence comes from Limonium bicolor, assembly GCA_023374045.1. Classification (NCBI taxonomy): domain Eukaryota; kingdom Viridiplantae; phylum Streptophyta; class Magnoliopsida; order Caryophyllales; family Plumbaginaceae; genus Limonium; species Limonium bicolor. The sequence continues at coordinate 457,346,282 of CM041776.1, read as the reverse complement.
TAGGACTTAGGAATGGTTTGAATGTTGATGGATGGGTGTGGGCGTGTGACGCTTGTGCGAGGTGGTGATGGATGGGTGTAGATGCGTGACGCTTGTGCAAGGTGATGAGCTTAGGGTGTGACGGGCGCGGGATGACGGGAGGCACGACGTCGGGCGTGGACGGGGTAAACTGGACGTTGATTGCCGAATATTGACCACTAATTCACAAAAGCTTAATTTGTACTTAGTCTATACAATTAATAGTTCAAATTCATTTACAAAATTTGTCATTCAGTTTGATTTTATCCAACCTATACACAATAGAAGTCTTGATCAACATTAACACTATATTAAAAGAATTTGGAGCCGCATATGAAAATCAATGCAAGTTACGAAGGTTGCTTAAAATTCGTACTTTTAAAATTTTTATCAATTAAACCCGGATAAGTCACCCGAATTTGAACTATAACCCGAAAAAACTAAATGACTCAAAGGCTAACCCGAACCGAAAGCACCCAAACCCGAACTCAACCAAACCGAAATAAACCGAATCAAATTTAAACCATTGAACCCGATCCGATCCGAACCAAACCGAATAGTAAATATCTACAAATTGACCCGACCCGAACCGAACCCGAACCGAGTGACCCGAATTGCCAGGTCTACCCGTGTATATTGTTGGTGCCTTTATGGTGCTCCGTGAATTATTGGTATTGTGTGCCCCGTGAATATTATATCAATTTTCGCCTGCAGACATTACTTGCAGTTAAACTCTAATGATCTACTCCTTTGAGTCATAAGTTACCTTCTGGGGATTGTGCACACTTAAGGACGTAGAGTGAGGTGAGATTCTATTTGTTGCGACCCCAATTTGGGTGTCGTCCGTGTATACCATTAATTTGATTCTCTGAAAGCTCTCCCCTGTTATGTTTTATGGCTGGTAAATTGGAATTAGTGAAGTGGTTTACGTTTCAGTGCAAAGTATTGTTTTATAAATATAAAGTGGCTTTCAAAATGTATTTTACGAGTTGAAACAATGTTTACTCGGTTTTGCTGAGTTGGGGATTGGGACACGCTATCACATAGCTTAGGATGACTGGATCAACACTTCGTATGATTTTAAGTTGAGTTGTGTTTTGGAAATACATTGTTTTACAATAATGGAAACGTTAAACTTGTTTTGCACTTTTATGATTCGTTTGGAGTCCGTTTTCGAAGCCGTTTTCACTGTTAGATTTGTAATTTAATAACCTATAAGTTGAGGCAAAATCCAAGGTGTTACAATATCACATAAAACCATGGCATTAAAATGACATAATTCTAGTGGTATTTCGTGTATGGAAACTTGTAATTACTTCAATTAAGAAATGGTACTAATACATACACATATTGGTATAAAAAATAAAATCAAAGAATGGATCATCTGTTGAGATGTCATTTGTTGAGATGGTGCACTTCCATCATCAATCCGGTCTTCAATATGATTTCAGCAGCATCTTCAATCTGGTGTGCGAGATGCATCTGTTCTAGTGATTTTATCTCTACATAGAGGCACGAAGCATGTATATTCATTGTTCACCGGTTACAGTTGCAAAATTAACGTGAATGAATCAAAAGAGGACATCTACAATCTGGTGTGCGAGATGCATAAACGCATAAACAAAAGATGATGAAGAGAAGTGTAGAGGAAGTATGCACATTGTTTGTCGATTAGGATTACAAAATCATTCACTTAGTGAGGAGAATGAAGATGATAATGCTTAGGTGCGACAATAGAAGTAAAAAACTTCTCTTGTTATAATCGCTAGATAGAAGATGAGTTTGAGTGTATTACCAAATCCAATATGAACTATTTTCATTCCCGTACTCTTCAATTTGTTGTACGAGGTGTAGCAGTTCCAGTAATTTATCTCTGCAGAGGCGCAGACACAAGAATAGAATGTAGAGTCTTAGAGTATTACTGTTGTGTTCGCCAGGTACGGTAGCAAAATCACCTTGAATGAAGAGGATGATTCCTGCTTATGGTCTGCTTCACAAATCCAAGTGTTCAATTGTTAAAATTGCTACAGAGAAGAAGATAAATTTTGTTTACATTACCAACTCCAAACTGAAGACTATAATCCCTGCGGAGGAGCACAAGGAGAGAATGAAAAGGGCCGTGAAAATTTTGCCTGATTAGGATTGCAAAATTGCGGCGAATAAAACGATTCTCTACACAAATACCCACTACTTTTTACTAATTAAAATATTAATTTTAAATTGATAACTGATAAAATATATATTTTTAATCTGATTTAATCTACACCCTCTAATATTATATCACTTAATCTAATGGTTAATAATTAGCCCAGAATGATCAGGGACAAAATAGTATCCATAACATAATCTATATTCTTCTTACGTCTCCATTCAAACGTGGATGACCAAAAAGTTTGAAACCGTCAACTGTCCAGGACCGAATCCACTCCCCAGCAAGTGAGGGGAGCGGGTGGTATGCTGCATTCTTTCATTTGCAGGATGCTGCACTTATTAAAACGGAGAGTTTTACCTTTGTTTTGGAACTGTTGCGCACTGCTCCAAATTAACGTCGTCGACGTCGAGAACAACCACTTCAGAATTTCCAAACGGTTTTGATTTTCTTCTTCTTTCAGCAACCCTACGTAATTCACACCCGCTTCCCCAACGTAATTCACAGCAGGTTAGATTTCTCCCCAATTTGATCGGTGATTTCTCCCTAGTTTGATGGGTGATTTCTTCCCCAAATTGATTGATCAATACAGACAAGAATTGAATGCAATTATTCCGCTCTAATTTAATTGATCAATATAAGGCACGGCTCAGTATATTCCTCAATATGATCGATCAATACAGACAAGCCACATGCACTGTATTTTCCTCAATTTGGTGCAGGTACGTGTTGTCCTGTATTGTCCAATCTGCTCATTGCATTTATATATTTCCTACTAGATTAGTCAAGTTGTGTTGTGTTAAGTTGCAGCATACAACTCGATTCAATGCTGAGATGTTGAAAAATTTCCTTTACACACTAAATAGAGGCAAGTCCCGAAGAAAAATCAATTATATATCTATGTCTCTGCTCTCATTGTTCCTAAAGTGTGAATTTCATTATGCAAATCATTATTGTTAATTGCTCACTTATCGTGCTATTTACTGCAGTGCTTAGTTTGTTATTTGGTTTGTACTAGTCGCAAAGCTGCTGTCAACAAGTGAGGTGCCTCACTTCTATATTCGAGTTACAAACAATTAATATTATGTCATATGTTTTATCCTTTTTAGTGAACTGTATCTGTAAGTTGTTATGTTCCGGTATGATTTAATCCTAACTCATGTTTGTGGGTGCTCTGTATAGAAGAAGCTTGCTCGTTGAAAGTAAGGGAAATTGACTTGTTACAAAGCTTTCTTAAGGATCAATGGTGTTCATAATCGATCTTAACTATGAGGCTCTTGTTAACGATATTCATTAAACTCATAATTTAATAAAGCTTTCTTAAGTTTTGTTTAATTTTTTACTACTTTTTATTGTCTATGTCTAATCTTCTTTTGATTTTCTAAACGTAGCTCATCAATTAGTTGAGACGGGGGTTCAACATTGGCGATTGAACCGAATGCTCCCTCTTCTTTTAATTTTGTCATTGGTTATGAACAATGTGCTCCATCTTCTTCTAATATTGTTATTCTTTATGGAAATACATCTCCACCCTTAGTTGGTGATGATGCCGTCTCTGTTAACTCTGCTGAAAATGCACAATCTGAGCTACTTACATCATCTGCATCAGGTTAACTTCTTGTTCTTATCAGGTTAACGTTTTGTTCTTATCAGGTTAACGTATTGTTCTTCTCAGGTTAATGTTTTGTTCTTATCAGGTTAACGTTTTGTTCTTATCACGTTAACGTATTGTTCTTCTCAGGTTAACGTTTTGTTCTTATCAGGTTAACATTTTATTCTTATCAGGCTAACGTTTAATGAGATGACTAAGATTCATGACAACACAGTGTTGCTAATTCAGAGATAGGTTCTTTTTTTTTAATTCTACCTTTTTGATGTTATTATCTTTGTGACTACCTTTTTTGTTTCACTAATGAGTTTTATTCTTTTCTCTTATGTTTGTAGGTGATACAACTCGAGATTTCTCTGGTAAAACAATGAAGGTTAGAGAAAATCCAAACCGTTCTAGGAAAAGGGTGAAAAGTCTTGCCGAGAGTAGGTTGCAGATAAACTCAAAGGGAAAAAGAATTCTTAAGCTGTTGAAAAAGATTATTTGAGTTCTTTTACATAGTCCCCCCCTTGTAATTTTTTTAATGTTTTTTATTACATAGATTTAAACTTAGTTATTTTTCTTTGGATATATTCTTTACTATTTTGTTTAACTCTACTATATTTTTCAACTTTGTGTGTCTTCACTTCATATTTCTAAAAGTGACTATAAAATGTCTTAGTGTAATTTTTGCTTACTCTGCAATGATATAAGCTTTATAATGGATGCACACATATCATCCAGCAGGTTTGCTAAAATGAGTGTCTTTACACCTCAAAATAATATATGTGAAATAGACAAGTTGACTACTTACACGTGACTGGTTAACATAATATAAGTGTCGGTTAATGAAATACTACTAACAGGTTAACAAAGTATAAGTTATAGGTTAACGAAATGCAAATCTCGGAAAATATTACTTTTTTTTAAATCTATCTTCTACAATGATTTGTTTTTATTTTTTTAGTCAATATGTGGGAAATTTTCTCCAAGGAATCATAGTTTAATGCGAAAACAATAGAACCCTAATCCCTTCAGTACAAACCCTTAAATGCCTTCGACGTTTTTAGCTTTCCTAGAGGGCTTTTGGGGTGGGTTTATGGTGTAGGGTAATCTTGTTTAACTCATTCTATACTTTATAATATCGCAATTGTCTCGACAATAAGCCTTCGACGTTTTTTAGCTTTCCTAAGGTGGTTTTTTGGTGGGTTTGTGGTGTAGGGTAATTTTTTTTTATTCATTCTATTTTTTATAATGTCGACACTAACTCCAGTTTTTTAGCTTTTCTAGGGTGTTTTTTAGGGTTTGTGGTGTAGAGTAATCTTTTTGTATTCATTCTATACTTTATAATGTCGCAACTACCTAGGCAATAAGCCTTCGACTTTTTTTAGCTTTCCTATGGTGGTTTTTGTACACACTCAAATGCTAGCCATAAACACCAATAATTTTATGTCAATCATACGAAAGTATATATGCCAATGGTCTAGATAATATTAGCCATGGTTGTATATTGTGATATTGTCTTTATATAAAAACTACTCAATATCAATTGCTTAAATTATTAAATGAATTACCTTGAATGGCACTAAGTACATATTGTCCAAAAAAACTAGCATATATTGAGTAACATTTTTGGGTATGCACGAGTTACCATCTATTATTTATTAGTTTCAGAATTATATGCATTCATACGGAAATATATATGTCATACGTTTACATAATACTAGCCATGATTTTTTATCTTTAATATGTAAAAACTATTCAATTCAGTTTTAACTTTCCAAATAATAGGTTAACCATTTACAAGCGACAGGTTAACCATTTACGATTGACAGGTTAACCATTTACTATTGACAGGTTAACAATTTTCAAGTGACAGGTTAACCATTTATTATTGACAGGTTAACCATTTACGATTGACAGGTTAACCATTTAAGCTTAACAAGTTAACCATTTAAACTTGACAGGTTAACCATTTAAGCTTGACAGGTTAACCATTTACCAGCGACAGGTTAACCATTTACCAGCGACAAGTTAACCATTTATCAACGACAGGTTAACCATTTTCAAGTGACAGGTTAACCATTTATTATTGACAGGTTAACCATTTAGGATTGAAAGGTTAACCATTTACTAGCGTTTAAGATTGACACAAAAACATTTCTTTCTTTTCAAATTTATCATGCTGACTTTCATATACAACTTAAAATGCATCACCAAAACACCACAAACTGGCCCTGTTAATTCAAAGGGCACCGCACTAATTCATGATACCAATATCATCATGATTACATAACACAATCTATACCATTACAAACGTTGATAGAATCTATCAGCCTATCAATGTCAATATCAATTCTAGATAGTAATCTTCCAGAGGTTTTACGATCCAAACAATGTCCAACTTTAGCTCAAAGATTCACCAAAAAATAACTTTTACAGCTCCAACCACCAACTGCCTTATGCTTTGTAGTCACTTGCACCAAACCAAGGTATCTATCAGCCCGAGTTCCAAACCACTGTTCCAATGATACCACACAAGTTAACATAAATTTATAGAAACAGATACTAGTAAGCAATGTGCATAACCAAGTTTTCTTTACACTTGGGTTGAGTATAGCAAGTCAACAAATTATCATTGACAGTAGGATGTCTTAGTTTCAAACATAATGGCACCAAGTGCTAAAATACACAAGGAAAATATGAATCAGATATATAGCTGACCTGTTAGTTACTAGAAGGTCTAGACATCAAACAAACGGGGGCACCAATCAACTGGACAAGTGGTATTAAGAGTCTCGGTGACAGCTATGAGCAATATCTATATAAGGACTATCCGAGGAACCTTTTTGGATATTAATAAATACAAGAACTTCCTCCAGGACTGTAAGCCCTATTTGATTCAATTTCAATCTTTTGTGAGAACTGCGCTGTCCTTATATTCCCCTCAAAGGCATAGATCTTTCTATGATCCAGTATAGCCAACTGAGCTAATTTTTTCCACCTATATATGCTATTAGAGCAACTTTAGTGCCATGAAAAAAAAACAGAGCCTCAAACCTTTGACCAATCTACAAAAAAATGATTGGACCAACACGGTAGGGGTAGGAGATTCAACAATAGAATCGATCCAATCCAATCTCCCATGACAAGAATCAGATAGTCTAAGCAACAACATGATGAAGTTGGGAAGAAGATTTTAGACCAAACTGTTATATATCTCTTCACGCATATTAAACTGAATCAATTTGTAACTAGACAAAGACTCAAATTTGAAACCCTAACAGAGTTCGATAATACAAAAAAGAAACACAAAACATAACAATTATTCAGGACAGGTTGATATTCAAAACACTTTATGCTTTGCACCCCTCAAAAACACAGAGAAAGGGGATTTTCAGTGGAAATTAAAATTTAATAACTGCAACGAAGATCAACAAGAAGAAAATTAATGTGATTCAAAAACCTTATACAACTTCAACGAGGGCTAGATGATGAACGGTGGTCCGCAAGGAGACGAGTTGGGAAGGAAACAAAAAAGAGTTTCGTGAGGAAGGAGAGGGTTCGTGAGGGTCACTGCAATTCCATTTCGTTCGTGAGGGAAGAATGCCTGCATTTTTCCGTTTTACATCAAACACCAAACTTTTATTTTATTTTTTTTGAAACACTGCGTTTAGACAGCTTGCAGCACTCCTGCAGATACATCCTGCAGTATATGAGCCGCGCTCGCAAGCGAGTCCATTTGATATATAATAGTGTTTTGTTTGTATATTTTTTTCTTTAGTTAAATTTTATCATATCTTGTATAATTTAAAAAACGCCACCTCATATAATTCAATATTATTGAGATGAAATTTCTCTCATTTTTTAAAGAGGGTAGAAAAACATGTGCAATGCATATAACTAGAACGAATTCAAACGAACATCATGGATCGTACCTTCACGAATATAGAAATTTTAAGATTTCTAGCCCTAAAGCTGCTGCAGCCTGACTGACGTCTTTCAGATGAAGATCTGGCAAAGTTTAACAATTCATACAGAGATATGAATATTCTACCCATCAAGACGACAATAAAGACGGGGCTTATCTTTACCCCTTAAAAAAGCTTCTCTATCCCACAACGTCGAAGCTTCAAAAGCGTCCACGTACACGATTAAAACATGTATCAAGACGCTAGTAAGAGCTCTAGGCCCCGCTACCATCCATAGAGGTGGGGGTGAAAAGTGGGAAAGGTCAAGCGGTGGGGTAGGCTGAGTCTACCTAATAAAATATGTAGCTCCGATCTGAATCTATCAAGTCGAAATTCAATTGGCCAATTCTGATTCTCGATTCTCCTCCATCGTTCCCCAAATGGCAACCCTGAAAGTAACCACAAAGCATCACAGACACCTCAATAACCCATTCCCATCAACCCCAAAATCACTCTCATTCATTTCGGGTAACTTTCTTTACAATCTCCCCACTATCACTTCCCCATCCAAGCTCTTCCCAGTTGGCCATGATTTCTACCTCCTATGGACCTCTATGGATGGAGGGAGCTTCTCAATTTTCCATAAGTCCGACCCTGAGCGATTCATATGGTCAACCATTCCTGGACACGCCTTTGTCTCAGCAGCCATGGTTGATACAGAGGTTGAAGAAAGCAGGGGATCGTTTGCAATAAATGACAGGAAGGTTCTCTTGCTGTGCAATCATCAGATGGTAGATGATATCAGAGAAATCAGTTATTCTGATTGGAATCCACAAGCGGATGGTGATGAAATCCCATATCAGAATCAAGGATTGAAAAGCGGCACCTATCAACCTGCTGTCCTTGTGTCCGGTTGGGTTTTCAATAGGAAAAAGAAGAGAAAGAGGTTTCACACGCACCGGATCCTTCCGGGAAGCTTATCAAATGACGTGGAAGCAGTAGCTACCTCTGCTTCTGCAAAATATTGGGTTGTTTTCTATCAGAAGAATCAAAATCAAGTTGGGTTTGAAGTGAAGCTTGGGAATCCTGACTTTGCACCCTCTCCTCCTCACTATCATCATCAATCACAAGGTTTATCAAGAGCCTATCTTATAAAAAAGTTGATAGGGCTCAGTAGGTTAGGTGTAACTCGGCACATCTACTCAAGATTGCTTAGGTTAATGAGTAGGCAAAAGGGGTTTGTAGCTGTGTCAACCGTCGATCGTGATGACGGGAACAATGAAGTAACTAACTCTACACTCCTGAACAGGATTTGTTTCACCTACACCAGCGAAGGAAGCGAAAGATTCTATGGGTTTGGGGAGCAATTCTCTTATATGGATTTCAAAGGCAAAAGGATTCCTATTTTCGTCCAAGAACAAGGCATTGGAAGAGGGGATCAGCCTATTACTTCAGCTATCAATTTGTTTAGCTACAGGTAATGCGTAACCTCTAAAACTGCAATTATACTGAAACCCCGCTCTCTGTACCATTTTTGTACCAAAGAATAAGGAGTACAGGAACTGCCATATACTTACGTGTGATTGCTCATATATGACTTCAATGACAGGGCGGCGGGCAATTGGAGTACAACTTATGCCCCATCTCCCTTCTACATGACATCCAAGATGAGGTCCCTATACCTAGAAGGGTACAACTATTCAATTTTTGATCTAACTAAGCAAGACAGGGTTCAGATACAGGTAAAAAGCGATTAACATATCACGAGAAGAAACACTTCGTCATTTTTTTTCCTTGAGAAGAAAGTTATATCATCTACTTTCATAGTTGATACTATGTTTGTTAAATACTAATACCAAGAGAAGAAGTTATTTATCATATAAACTTCACTGCGCTTGTGATATCAGGTATATGGACATTCGGTATGTGGAGCAATACTACATGGAAACTCACCAACTGAGCTCATTGAAGCCTTCACTGAAACCATTGGAAGACCACCTGAGCTTCCGCAGTGGATAATAGCGGGGGCAACTGTTGGAATGCAGGGTGGCACAGAGGTGGTTCGCCACACTTGGGACATATTACAGACCTATGATGTGCCAATTTCATCATTCTGGTTACAGGTAAATTGATAAGATGAAACATAAATCCTATTAATGATACTTGGCCTTCCAACTCCACTTAATTAATTCTTCTATCAAATACCAAACAGTAGTTAATCTGTTTGATTGGTAAACTAATCATAGTTTGAGAAAACTGTGAAGTTAAATTCCTTCGGTGTGTTCAAGCAACAAGAGCGCTTGTACATTAAAGCAGATGATGGGTATGGACATTGACTCAAAGCAATGTTACTTTTCCTACAGGATTGGGTGGGTGCTAGAGAAACAGTTGTTGGATCACAGCTTTGGTGGAATTGGGAGGTCGATACAACAAGATATAGAGGATGGAAACAGCTTGTTGAGGATCTCAGTCACCAAAATATTAAAGTTATGACTTACTGCAACCCATGCCTAGCACCAGTATGTATTAACTACTTTATGCCTGTACAAGTGTATATCTTTGTGTTCATAAAAGTCTGAGGGACTCAGCAAGAGTCAAAAACAAGCTTGCATGTTAATGGTAACGTATGAGAAAAGACAGCTTATAACGTCCTCCATTATTTATATATTGTGGGCACAGTCAGAAGAAAAGCCCAACAGGAGGAGAAATCTTTTTGAAGAGGCCCAGAAGCTGGGCATATTGGTCAAAGACAAGAATAGAGAACCGTATATGGTTCCTAATACAGCCTTTGATGTTGGAATGCTGGATTTGACACATCCCGACACCTCTCCGTGGTTCAAAATGGTTTTACAAGAAATGGTGAATGACGGAGTAAAGGGGTGGATGGCTGATTTTGGTGAAGGGCTGCCAGTGGATGCGGTGCTCTACTCAGGTAGGATACTGACCTTTTTCGTTGCTCTCTTCATTACGTTGATTCTCTTCAAGAAGTAAGAACCGGATGACCCACTTTGTTTCATCTGACTAGGTGCAACCAGATATTGCTTTGTTTGAAAATTTTAAGATACATTAGGTTCTATTTTTAATGTTGATATCAGGTGAGGATCCTGTTACTGCCCACAACAGATACCCAGAGCTCTGGGCAAAACTAAACAGAGAATTTGTTGAAGAGTGGAAAGATTCCCGTCCAGGAAGGAGAAACGAAGATCCAGAAGAGTCACTGGTTTTCTTCATGAGGGCTGGTTTCAGGGGAAGTCCAAAATGGGCTATGCTATTTTGGGAAGGAGATCAAATGGTTAGTTGGCAAACAAACGATGGGATAAAGAGTGCAGTGGTTGGGCTTCTAAGCAGTGGCCTTTCTGGCTATGCTCTGAACCACAGTGATATTGGTGGCTACTGTGCTGTAAACATACCATTGATAGGGTATCAGAGAAGCGAGGAGTTGCTGTTCCGATGGATGGAGCTAAGTGCCTTCACCACTGTTTTTCGAACCCATGAAGTAAGTTGCATGAAGTGATTGGTGTTTATTTATAGCCTTTCTCAGCCCCACAGTTGAATTTTAATTAAGACGGTTTTCTATTGACTCACAGGGAAATAGGCCATCCTGCAATAGCCAGTTCTACTCTAATCACCACACTTTATCACACTTTGCACGCTATGCGAAGATTTATAAAGCTTGGAAATTCTACAGGGTACAACTAGTGAAGGTGACTTGAAAACCATCAACATCTGAAGAACTTGTATCCAAATCCAATACATGCTTACCTCTTAACTCTTTACTTGTGTGCACATATGCCTGTCTACGCAGGAAGCTGCTGAGAAAGGCCTCCCTGTCTGCCGGCACTTGTTTCTCCTTACCCAGATGACGAGCAAGTCCAGAAGTTAACCTATCAACAGTTTTTGGTCGGAACTGAGATCCTTGTGGTACCTGTTTTGGATAAGGGCAAAAAGGAAGCAGAGGCTTATTTTCCAGTAGGGTCAAATAGTACTTGGAAACATATATGGACAGGTAGAGTGTTCAAAGAACAAGGTTTTGTGGCTGAGGTTGAAGCGTCAGTTGGATATCCGGCTGTTTTTGTCAAATCCGGATCTACTGTGGGAGATACTTTCCTTAAAAATCTGAGAGATCTAGGCATTGTATAATACTGGACGGCTAAGATTAAATCAAAAGGTTTAGGACATGAACACATTTTGAAGAATTTCAAACTGATTCGTCAAGCTGAAATGTTAATTTCACAACCGGGTAGAGGAATGTCTATCTGAATCTATCTAGCACATTGAACATCAGGGCTGAAGCACGATATAGAACCCTAAAAATGCCAACGAAGCTGAAAAACATATGTACCTAAAAACACTTAAACACAGTACAATGGGAAACAGTTTCATACGTCAGCTAAAGGACGCATCCAAAAGGGAAAAGAAACGTATGACCATTGGAGCTTTCATGTACAGAAATTCGCATCGACAAAACGAAGAGAACATATAACAGTAATCAGGGAGAAAGCAGAGCACCTACCTTGATCGATCTCGCTTTTCCAGCAGGTCCAGCACGATTGATGCGGAGTTGTTGAATTCAGTCATACTGTATGGATTCCGAGATTGGTAAGGACCTGCGAACAGGGCAAGAGCAGGGAAGAGATGGGGATCGAAGGTTGGCGTTTCCATTGTTTGGCTTGCTTGGAAGGGTGGATAAACACTAGGATCGATATCATTTTTACTCCTGCATCTGTTCGCCTCTTTCTTGTTAAATTTAAAATTGGCAGAATAGACATGACGACTGGATCCTTTATGCTCCTTCGGTATATTCCCGCCATTCTCCTCCTGTGGGACCCATTTGACCATGATCTGTGGGTAGGGGTGTTCACAATGGGTTAACCGGATTTTCGGTACCCGTTAACCGGATAGTCGGTTAGTTAAATTCGATAACCGTAACCGGTTCATTTAGAAACGGTTAATTGAGATCGGTTAACCGTCGGTTTCGGTGTGATTTTACCAGTTTAACGTTTAACCGAAATGATATAGATTCTTGTGTTTCTTTCTTATAATTAGTAACAATGTGCGGTTTTTCCGGTTTTGGTGCGATATTAAACCGGTTAAATGCCGATTTTGATAAGATTTTATTGGTTTTGGTATAATTCTAACCATTAACTATATAATGATATATTTATTTTTGGTAAATCTAATAATTAACCATATAGTTTTATACTTATACTCACAAAAATTAAAAAAATTAATAAATTAAATGCTTAAACGGTTTTTTCGGTTAACCAGATTCGTCAAAATCAATAACCGAAACCAGAACCAGAACCGGGAAACTAAACGGTTCGGTTAACCGAACCGGAAAATGACTTCGGTTAACCAGGTTTTCGGTTTCGGTTTCACCGGTTCCGGTCCGGTTTGGTGGTTCCGGTTTTCCATGAACACCCCTATTTGTGGGTCACCATATTACGCGACACGCTCAGCAGCCTCAGCTCGTGTATTTCTCTTGAAAGTACCTAGTTAATACTAATTGATATTGGTCGTTGACTCATTTTAGAGCTGGTTAATCTAGTCAAACATGTTAAACTAATTGATAATTTTAGTTTAAATTGCTACGAGTTGATAACCGATATTAGCTGAAATTGATTGATAACTGATTTTTTAAAAAATGGATTGAACTAATCAATCCAACTGATAATACATGAATCTCGACAAAACTAATTAGTGGATGTGTGCCACTCACGAAGCTAATATCGGATGAAGTTAAACCGGTAAAACAATGTGCTTTATCTTAAATAGAACTAATTAATTAAATTTATAATTTACAATATTATTTGACTATGCGATGTAAAAGGTAAATTGATTACTTAGAAAATTAGGAATCTTGCCTGAAAATAAAGATTTGTCAAAAAAAATTGGAGAACCTGAATCAATTGAGGTTAATATTGTCAAACATACTATAGATGTATTTAATAAATCTTTTATTCAAATTAGATAGGAGTATATAAAGAGAACAGAAAAAATATATGGAATAATTTACAGATTTGGATCTACAAATTTATAATATGGTATCCAAATGCAGAAAGAAATATATTGTACTCAGACTTTAATTGAGTGTATTGATACTTTTATAATTGTATTCATTATTTGTTACAAATATACTTATTATTATATATTTAAAAGTACATATCAAATAGGAGTAGTATTATAGCAAGATTTTAAATATATGCAGAAAGGAATAATTGATGCTTATATAATTGTCTAGGCTAATTAAGTTTGTTGTTGAGAAACTTTACATAACTAAGTGTTGCCTTCAAAATAGCATAGACAATTGTTAGCTTAAACATGGCATAAGATCATTTAGAATGATTGATATCTGCAGTATCAATTTATTAATCACTGCACTAATGTCGAACAACCAACGGTTGCATTCTATACTTTCGTTGAAAGTATCGTGAGATGTTTTAAATATGTTCAATGGAACACAAAAGTTGACAGTATAATTGTCATACCTATGAAAAATACGTTAATTTACGACATAAGGGAACTTAGTTTGGCACAAGGTGATCTCATACAATAGAGCAAACGAACTATCAAGTACATATTACTGCAGCCGAAGAATAACCAGATGCATTAGATAGCGCGGGAAGGTCGTGCTAAGTAAAGTGCGGCTGTATATGAGCCAGTCTAATCAGCTTGTTGACTGGACTGTGTGGTATAATAAATTGAGTAATATTTGTATTAACTTCAAATAGTCATAAATTTTAAAATATAAGTCCAAAATAAAAAAAATTGCACCATTGTTCATCTAAATTCAAGCTCTTTAAAAACAAGACCAGTCATTGATATATTTTGACAAGTTTGAAAAATTATGTTAGTTATATGTACATATCAACAAATATCAATGACACTTTTGATTCACCACGTACAGTTTAAAATACACCACAAAAAAATAATGATTCAGTGCTTGTTCCGAATTTTGTTATCTAATTCACCACTTATTAGTGAATCATAATACCAATTTCAATGAATCATAATATCAAATGTAATGAATCATAATATCAAATGTAATGAATCATAACATCATTTTAGTGTATCATTAGTAACATATAAAATAAAAAATTTAAACAATAATACAATACAAAAAAATATTTGGTACGTAAGAAAAACACATCATTCACCATATAAGGTTTAAATATATTACAATACAATAATAATACACTAAAACAATATGTTTTTTTATCGGTTCCGGAGTTTGTTTTCAAATTCACAACTTATTAGTTAATGAATCATAATACCAATTTTAACGAATCATAATATCAAATTTAATGAATCATAACATCATTTTAGTGTATCATCAGTCACATATAAAAAGAAAAAATTTAAACAATAATACAACACAAAATAATATTTGGTACGTAAGAAAAACACATGAATCGTCATATAAGGTTTAAAACACACCATACAACAATAATAATACACTACAAAACAATAATAATTTTTATCGGGTTCGAAATTTGTAATATAATTCCCCACTTTTTAGTTAATGAATGATAATATCAATTTTAATCAATCATAATATCAAAATTAATGAATTATATTATCATTTTAGTGTATCATCATACACATATAAAAATAAATTTTTTTTCAAAGTTGTCAAAACATATCCATGACTGGTCTTGTTTTGAGGAGCTTGAATTTAGATGAACAATGATATAATTTTTTTCATTTTGGACTTATTGTAACACCCCTCACCATAAGCACGATATAATCTCTCACGTAGCAACAAATAAAACGTCTCGCAGCGGAAAATGAATAACAATTACAAAACTCACTCGGGTGTCACCGGCCATTACTCGCCCATGCGAGCAACGAAGCCAAACTACATCCAACTTCCAACATACACAAACTGCTAACCGCCGTGATAACGAGAAACTCCTATACATCATACTAAGTCCATAAACCATAAACATCGACAAGTGAGCGTCTACCCAAACCTGAAAAATACAACCTTACCACGATACAATTCACCATCCTCATTGCTACACAACATCTCCATGTGTAGTAACAAAAGCAAAACTCCAATTTCCCTGTACCTGCTCTTCAGCTCCGACAATGATCAACAACCTGTAATGGTGTAGTATCAGCGATAGACGCTGAGTATGCCGGGCCTGGACCCTAATGGTCACTTGTCATTTTAACCATCTTATTATTAGATTGGTTTCATGCTTTACCATTTTACAGTTATAAACAATACTGTAATATATATGCATAAGTATACATAATCATCCATCCAAATATTCATAAACATTTAATCATCCATCCAATCCAAACATTCATTCAAATATCACAAACCACAATTATATATCGAACGTATCGAATAACAACAATATATTGTACAATGTACAATCGCCGTAGCGTTCACCATCCATTGTCAATTTATTTTAGTTTGGCTTTCAAGCTCCATCCACATGTACAATGTACATTCGTCGTAGCGTACAGTTTTCATATTTAATTTACATTAGCCTTGTAGGCTCCATCCAACCATGTTTAATTAATATCAGTAGGGCGTCATGTTAGGACAACCCGATAACCTCACCATGGACAGTAGTCCTCCCATACACACAAAGGTGCTCATTTCCAGAGGTCCGGAGGCCCCTGACTCTCTTATGTCTCGTAAGACGTCCATAAAAAGGCCGTAGCCACCTGATCCACGATCTAGTTTGGGCTCGTTGGATATAACCTGGAGCGGAATCCAATTAGGAAACCCCTCAGTGATCACAAATGCGCAACCAAGTAGTTCGTAAACTACCGGGATTCCTCACCTCATCTCATACCATCTCTCTCTCATAATGTTTAAGATGTGCTCTTAGTCTTATGGAGAATAATTATCAGTTAGCTGCCCAATGGGTCTCACGCATACCTAGAAGTAATCTAGGTTATATTCATGTTCGAGATCCATGCTCTAGAGACCGACAATGTCGTGACTCATCCTAAGTGTTTTACTTAGGTTACCATATACTTAATATTAATATCATGGTATTATATCAAGTAATCGTCATGTCATCACAACGCATATGTATGTTTATATAAGTCGATCTATAGTCGACGTAGTGTTAGTCCCGTAGGACGCTCGTGCATAAATAAATAATGCAGTAACACTTAATCACATACATGTAATCACACACATAACACACAAGTTATATCAACCAAATCCGAGCCCAAGGAGCATCCTTAGGACAACTCGGATCAAACCCCTTTACATACCGTTCACCCTGATCGTATTACGGTGGAGTATGAATCAGCAAGATCCTATGCTCCGTGTAGTCCACTAGCTCGTCAAGCGTCTTGTCAGGAGTATACTCTAAATAGTAATAAAACTATAAGTCAGTCTCCATGACTAACTACATCCGGTATTTCCGAATAGTAAGTAACCCCGACAGTTCACCCCTGTTTTCTACAGTTGTTTGTTACGGGTTTTCTCTAAACCGGTCGGCTTTGTTACTTAAAACGCGTACGTCATAATATTTCAACTGTTAAGTTTAATTCCTTATACTTCTTTTAATCTTATCCACCATCTAGTTTAGGTACATAACCTATAGTTGCATGTATTCATGCATGATTGTATTACATTATATTCTTTTTCGCATTGTATCATTTTCCCACCATCCATTATAATACAATGTATTATATAATCCATTTATCTTTAGCAAATAATATTTGCATCCAAAATTCATAACTTATAGTTCGTAACTATATTATTATTTTTAAATAACCACCACCATTAAATCATATGATTTCCAATCAAAATATATATATCCACCTTATATACATTATTCTTGTGTATGTATATATTTACCACGTAGGTAATTCCCATGAGTTTAATAAACTCTTGTATTTTATGTTACATTTTATCATCCTTTATTAGATGATTATTCCCATTAGTTGTATTATATTTTACAACTTATATTAAGATTTATTATCCTAATATTATGTAACATTTTATGTTGTATATTTACAACTCCTAAGGTTTAAATCAACACACACCTTAGTTTATAAATCCCATTTTTATAGTTCATCACATTATTTTATGTGAATATCCTTACTTATATTAATTTCACCTAAACCATATAATTGTTATAACATTTATAACATTATAGACCTTAGTCTAATATTCATTTTCCAACTCTTCTTGAATTTATTTAAATTCCATTTTGACCACATAACATTTTGTAATGTTATACCATACACTAATATCATACTATGTGATATTTTTATTCCCTTTAACTTATACCTATAGTTTTTATACAAAACTATTTTATATTGCCTCTTAGGCACCATAGGAAAATCTTATTTTTTTTTCTTCCATAAACCATAGTTTCCTTAATTTACAAAATCACCCCTTAAATCATACCATGTTATATATTCCATTTATATAACATTTCTAACTTATAAAAGAGTATAACCTATGGTTATTTTTTGTAAATTCCGAACAGCCCTTGTGCTATTCTATATTTGCCATTTGGCCCTATTTATAACATATAGTTTACCATATCATTAAAACCATATATTATACATATATCTTAATAGATACTCTTATATAATTCTAAAAATCTCCAAATTCCACCAAAGGGTTATAAATATCCTTATTAACCCATATACTTTCGGTTTCACATTTCCACCATCTATATTTCTCCAAAGTGTCATAATGACATAATAACTATATATTATACATATATAGTTCATTTTAATTCCAAAAACAATCCAATAAATTCCTAAAAATTCATAATAGCCCATGGGTGTTTATATTACCATTATACACCCTTAATATTCGGTAATAACATATTTACCACATATGTTATGAAAATTTACCATAAGATACTTATCTTATTATAAAACCTTAAATAAGTTATCTAACTTATTTATTTTGGTCAAAACCTAGCATATGGTCAAGGTTGACCTCCTTAACATTTCCTTGACCATTAATTCCTAATAATTACGGTTTGCACCCAAACTTTCTAGAAATCACCATTTAACCCCCAAAACTTTATAAAATCTTATAAACTTTATTTTAACTCCTTTTTACCTCTAATTTCGGCCTTATTATTCTAAAGCCCCTAAATTTAATTTAATTACACCTAATACCCCATTTATTTTCGGTAATGCATTTATACTACTTAAACTTAATTAAAAGCTTGTAAATGCATAAATAAAATGGCCTAAAATACATGGCCTTATTACAAACATTGGCTTGCAAAATAAATTACACATAAATGTC
This sequence comes from Limonium bicolor, assembly GCA_023374045.1. Taxonomy (NCBI): domain Eukaryota; kingdom Viridiplantae; phylum Streptophyta; class Magnoliopsida; order Caryophyllales; family Plumbaginaceae; genus Limonium; species Limonium bicolor. Next base: position 457,327,362 of record CM041776.1, on the reverse strand, counting down.
CCAAAAACACTTATAATTCTCGGCCTCACCATAGATTTCTCATTTAATTTCCAAACTTCCACATAATGTCTTAAATTTGACAATTATGCTTGTTTAATTAGTTATAAAATTTATTAAACCATTCCTTAATCATTTTAAGGTCAAACATGACCATACCACCTTATTCCCTCACGACAATTTATTTAGAAATAGCTTTAGAACATATTAACTTAGCAAAGTTAATGTTTAAGTGATTTATACCTTGATTTAGCTTAGGTAAAGCCTTGTTTGATTCGCCACCTTAAGGAGAGTTTCTCCAAAGCTTGATTTACTTGTCTTCATGTAGAAAACAAGACATGATTAAACTCCACACATGAGCTAACCATGAGAAGTAATTTAAGTCATGAAATCATTGATTTTTACCTTAGATCTTCAAGCTTGTTATAGATCTGTCTCGGCCCTAATTTTCCAGTAAAGAAAGAGTATCAAAACAATCTCAAGAACAAGGTATAAAACCGTGGGTAATTAGCTTGGAAGATAGCTAAGTTTTACCTTGTTTAAGATGCCAAAAATGGTGTTTTTGGCTTGGATCTAGCTACTCCCTGTAGATCTTGGTATACCAACTGAATCTACATGAAAAGGAGAAGAAAATAAGGCTAGGGAACCAAGGTTTACAACCAAAATTTTCAAGGAAGAAGAGATATGTGCTTAGAGCACATTTTTACCTTAAATGGTCAAGACTTGAACTTTCCTCCCTAGATCTTGATATGGCCGAAATTTATTCTTCCTTTAACCTCCAAATCACTCTACATAGATGTATAGAAAAGGTTGGAGTGTAGATCAATGGAAAAAGGAAAGAAAGATGAAGAAAATGGACATTTTTATGCCTTAGAAGCTTACCTAGAGCAAGAGCTCTCATCAATGGAGTTGGAGAAGCTTACCTACGGTTGAGAGGAGCCAAATGAGAGCTCAAGGCAAGAGTCTCAGGGCTGAATGGGAGAAATGAAGGAGATAAGCTTAAATTGTCCTTAATGTCATTTTTTGCATTTTTTATGTCATTATTGCTTTGATGACTCACCAATGACTTATTGGGTTGATAATTGCAGGCTAAATCGGTGGAGACAACAGCAAGGGGCAGCCGTCCTTGATTGAGAAAGGTAGGGTATGATTGATTCTAATTTGATTAAAAAATGAGGTAATATGTTACTTTAATCCATAAGTGAAAGATGATCATCACTCTTGTCTTGCTAGCTTGCTTGGAGCACCGTATAACAAGGAGAAGAGAGGCTCCAAAATCGGCTGGCTTCACATGGGTAAAGTAAGTGGTAGACAACCTTTTTTGTTTTATAAGGTAAAGTTCACTTTTTGTTATTTTATGCAAAAGTAAAGGACTATAAATAATTGTCACATGGGAATTGTCTCTTGGTCTGTTAGGAGACTCATTCCACAATTTTGAGAGGTCCAATTCGTGGTCAATGGTCAACATTGACCAACTTAGTCAATGTTGACCCAAACGGGCCCCACTTTAGGGTTTTATTAATATTTTAATATTAAATTTGTAAAAATTTGTAAATTTCTGGAATTAAATTCCTAATATGATATAATATGATATTTATATATTTAAAGGTATTTATAACCTTTTAGCCCATTTAAAACAATTTAGAAGACAATTACACAAAAACGTGCTTTAAGGAGTTTTAGTGCACATTTTGTGTCGCAAGGTGTTTCTGAGCTTGGTTTTCTTTGACAACGGTTTTGTTGTGTTCCTTACATGATATTTAATCATGGTATCCAATTTTATATCATTTAGAGGTCATTAGACCTTTAAGGTATTCTTAGAGCACATTTTTGCCCTTTTTGATCTTGAAGCATGTAAATGCTTTTTTCTTTGAGTTGGAGTGTTGTCCAACGGTTGTAGTATGTTTAGTAATGTGTTAATATGCTTAGGACAAATTTTAGGTCCTAAGTAGTTCATTTGGGTATTTATTTACCCTAAACAGTCAAAGGGTGCAACATCTTGTTTTGTGTTGACCACTGTTGTTCTCAGTTGACTTTTAAGGCATGTTTAGGCCTTAATTAATGTAATTAAATATTTTTAATCCATGTTTAATAAGTTTGGGGTATTTCAATCTACCCCCCTTAAAAAGACTTCATCCCGAAGTCTCTCAATCAAATAGGTGTAACTACCCATTATTCCCATAGTGTATATCTATGTGATATATCATTTACACACATTGTATTGCGCTTATACAGCACATAGCCATCACGTTGTGGCGTTAGTTCAATCATATATGGATATAGGTGATCCATCCGCACCATCATTTCCTATCAGTTCTACCAACCCTGACAACCTCCCTGAGGTGTCCATAACATTCCATTGTTCCACATTCCATATCTAATGATTCATTTCTATAAAGCAATATGAATACATATCACAAATAGCATAAGAAAAGTGTTACACACATGGGTGTACATACAACATTCAGACAGGTATCTCATAAGATACATACATACAAGTGCACACTACACACAAAACAACCAAACAACGCACGCCCCGCGTACCAACAATAACCAACCAAACCAATTCACTGTATGCCATGCATACTAAACAAACAAACCTCGTATGCCCCGCACACCACCAATTCTTTGTATGCAATGCATACCAAACAACCAAAACTTAGTGCACACATGTGCACAGCCAAGAGGCTCTACCCCCCTTAAAAAGGGTTACGCCCCCGTACCCCACAAGTATACAACAGCCGCTCAACAAGGAGCGCTGGATACTTGGCTCTCAAAGAGTTCACCAACTCGTGGATTATCCTCATATCAAAGAGACGGGTATGACTCTAGCCCTTCTGGGCTCCACAATATATAAAGGTGAGGCACTAAACTTTTTGTGCTCTCTCCCAAATTCGTTCTTATGGCCCACTCGCTCCGTACTGAGGTGCAGACCCATGAACATAGGCTCAATTTGCCTTTTTCCATTGTTGTGTTTCCTCTTATTTGGATCACTAGCGTACATGCGTGTGTCTTTTCTCACTGATATTCAGCTTGAGGTATAATATGACATTGGCTACTGTTAGTACTTAGTGCTCTTTGCACTTGTCTTTGTAATACTAAGACGTACCAGTCTATATGTCCCCAAAGATGATGATTGTCATCTATGTCTCCTGGTGGTTTTGTTCCGGAGTGACACACTGTTGTAGTTCTCTCTCTTTTTTTTTTTACTCACTCGTGTTGATATCCACTTTATCTTTCTGCATTCCCACTAGATTAATAACTGCACAAGTGCAATACCAAAACACTCAGTCATACAGAGTGCAGAGGCGTAAACTCTCAGCAGCTAATATCTCATGAGTCAAGCAGATAAGATGTGCGAATTATCCTGTGAGTGCTACATTCCAAATCTACTGTTCCTTGCTTAAGGTATCTGCTATTATATAGCTTTGTCTTTTATCTTCGCGTAGTCACACGTTTATGTCCATATCCTCTGGTAGATTTCTCTGGATTGCAAGCATTTGCTTGATCCTTATGAGGGTTCTACATATTATTCATCCATAATGGGGTTTTTTCCTGTTTCTATCCTTAGTGTTCACGTCCTTGAAAGGTTTCCCTGTCTTCACTGGATTCTGTCTACTGCTCTGTGTTGAAGGTTCTTGATTTCTCCAGCCTGTTATTCAACTGCGGCTCTTCTCGTCCATCTTTGAGGTAAGTAAGTGTTGGTTGACTTGTACGACCTTCCCAGTATGTATTGTACTGTGTGTACGTATGTATACCTTGTATTGTATTGTAGTAATGCGAATGAAAGTATGTATGTATGTATATGAGCATGTATGTATGTATGGATATGAGTATGGATGCATGCATGTATTGTAAAACGAATTGCATGTATTCGACCAAATGGTCGGCGTACCCTCGCTAGTACGCGGGGTATGCGGTTATCATATGCAGCGAAAGCTGACCCCCTAGGGGGAACGTTTTTAGTGTGCAGGTACCGAAGCGGATGTGGTCAAGGTAAGAGACCGGTGGCTACACCGGGTAGTAGAAGTAGAGCGTAGAGGTGTACCAAGGGGTACACCCTTGTGCTCAGAAAGTAAGTAATTGTGAGGAATGGGTAGTGATTAGACTCTTAATGAGTGTGCATGAATTGAAGAGGTATCGTACTTGTATTTGGAACTTAGTAAACTCGGTATGCGTAGTGTATTATCTTGTATTGAATCATGGAGTATTGTATGGAGTGGAGTATTGTATCGAATGGAGTATTGTAGTACTCAGTAAGTATTGGGAGTATGTATTGTACTTGTATAGCACTCGGATATTCCGGTCCATCAGACCGATGCTGTATGTAAGAGTTGTAGCCTTGTTAGTCACGTGGGTGACTAACGGCGTTGTATCACCCAATGTATGTAAATATGTATCCGCTGCATGACTCTGGAAGTACGAAGAGATTGGACGGTAATGATTGTATTAATGGTAGGGGTGTTACAAAAAGTGGTATCAGAGCGAAGTATCGCTCTGATGACTGGAAATACCGAGTTTAGGAATACCGAGTTAGGATTTAGAAGCCTAGGGCTAAGGGCTGAGTGTTAGCATTAGAGATATGCTAGTTAGGAACTACCGGTGAAACCGGATACCTACAATACCAGACCCGCCCTCCACAAATCCCTTGGTATAACTTGGGAAAGTACGCCAGAGAGAAGGGAAGTCCTCTCATACTCGGGAAAACCCGATATGGCAGTAATGTGATATTCCTACAAGAGGAAAGAACCGGACATATAGTAGATTCCAAGAAATGGAGGACCCGGAGATGGATCCCGGTTGAATGAATACCCGCACTTAATAGCGGTAGGATGAGCACTCCAACCACGAGGAGGCTGCAACTTAAAACAGCATGGGGCGACGTGCTTAGCAGTCGTGAAACCTGGCTAACCAACCAGTAGCAGGAAGAAGCACTAACCGCGCAACGAAATGGAAAAGGAGCAGTAATGGAACCCAAGACACAAGTCTGCGGGACAACAGTAATAGCCAAGCAACACCACCAACGGTATGCTAGCTGGCTAAGGACACAGTCGGGAGTGATCGACTCCAACACTACAACGCCAAGAAGGTTACAAACCTGGCCAACATAGTTCAGAGCTACAAGAACATTCACAAGATACAATCTGATGCAACTACAACTGTAGTGCCTAAACAAGCTAAGGCTCAATAACCACGGTAAACCGGTGGGAACGAGCAACAAGGAAGAACACGACCAAATCAAAAAGGGGAATCTCCAAGGGTTGGAGAGATACCCTGATCAATGACAGCCATGTCAAACTTACAGAGGAGTTACTCAGGAGACTGAATAACCTAAGTAAATGATCAACAAGATCAATGGAGAAGTCGACAAGACTATTAAATAACAGTGGAATCACACCGTGACCGGTATAGGTCTACCCAAAAACCACCAGTACCACGCACTTGCCACGGCAAGTGCAGTAAGGACAGGAGCATGTAAGGGAACTCTAACACACCACAGGTACATAGTAATGTACCGCGACAGCGATGAAGCGACTACAGGAATAAACATCCTAAAACTGGAGGAATGAAACCATGGAAAGGCGTGACGGCCTGACCACTGCATTTAGAACATACCAGTCAGCGGGAAGCTGGACTTGGTCAAGATTTCAAACATGGCTATGCCATGAAGAACCTCTTTTAACAACGTACCATGATTTTAAAACCAAATTCTTCTTTCAAAACCACAAACCTTCGATTTAAACCTTGGATTTTAAAACCAAACCAACAGAATTATGGTGAGTATCATAGAGTGATACAAGAGGAGTTGACAAACAGAATACTTCACCTAGGCGTGTGACGAACACTATGAGTGTACCCAACTACGGGATGTGGGACAACCGCACTCCGAAGGAGCTTGCGGGCCTGACAAGTAGGCGGGTAAGTGGTAACGTATCAACGAAGTACCCCACGTATGTATACATGTAGTGTACGACACACGGGAAGTAGCCAACTCCGTTCTACGGACCATGAGTAAATTTTAACCAGAACAAATGGACACCTCAGTCGATTAAGAGAAGGAAACTCAGCTAAGGAATAAGTATAAGTATCCAAGAACCCATCTGAAGATAAGGAATGAGGATTAGGAAGTGCAAAGCGCACGGATTAACAAGCATAGACATTGGATATGTCTCAAATAATTCAAGCAAATACCTGACAGCTGGAAGGACACCCAGCTTGAACATAGTAAGGCAAAGGCCTATTGTGAGCACAATGATGCACAACAAATGGGACAGAGCTCCCAAGAGTAACACAAGATTACCCCAAGTATAACCCAGCATTGGAGAGAATTTTTAAACATAGTCAAGAACACTAGGAGAAGGTATAAACAGTCTAGCCCAAGAACGACGTAACCTAAGTGGAGAGTTTATAATTGATAAACAATGTCTTAAACATTAGCGGATTACGGCATAGAACCACACCAGGAGCAATCCTCGAAGGGTGTCTAAGATAACAACCAATCGAAAAAACGTCATGGAGAGAGCATGACAACCAGAAACTATTAGGTTAGGACACTGAAGGGATTTCACTTAACACGAATAACTTCAGACACCGAAAGGCACTGATTAGCACCAGATTGCCTAAAGGGTTTCTAGGGACGGAAGCGTGAGTCACGGCTTGCCAGGGAGCCCAGTAATACCTTCATACCCTATGATGGTAGGCTAGGAGGGGAACTGTATAAACAGCTGCAAAGAGCATAGCTTGCTGCAGTAAGGCTTAAAAAGCCACCAACCAAATACGTTACGTGAATCAAAAGGGTTGCAAGACCGCATCAATTACTAACAAGATGGCGAGATATTGTTTCATATGACAAGAAATAACAACTGGACATCAATTCAAATCCAATCCTGGTGCGCTTGGAGTAGCGGTCAACTCAGGTTACTGTCACTAGAGCATCAGTCTAGTATACAGTGACAAGCTTTTGACTACCCTCGATGCCTTCTGTAGCAAAGGTAGCACAGAGGCATAAGAATCGGGATAATGCCAACAATGGCCTAGTCCACACTGGACACTACGCAAACTCGAGGAAAAGAATCTCGTTAACAGAAAATCACCAATGCGGTAAAATGTAAAACCATAGGAAAGGTTTCCATCCACTATAACAAAAAGCTTTATGCAAGTAGATTTGCCAAAGAGCGATGGAATAAGGAAATGAGATTTCCAAACCATACAACTAAAGAGTAAGTGTGCCCCACATGCACCCAAGCATGTGGTGAACCATACGTGTAAACATAATGAACCTATCGTGAGGCGGTTTGGGATAGTACCCCCGGAAAACAAAACCGTGAGGGCTGCGGCCCAAAGCGGACTGTTATCACACATGTGGGTTAAGATGGATGTAGTCAATAAGAACCTTCACTTACCAGTGATGAAATACCCTCCAATGGAGAACGGGACCAGAAAAACCCTTGAAGTTTGAAATGTCCCGGTAATGTACCTGCAAAAGGTAAAACTGCATAGCATAGAACCTATGATCACTGCTCAGCATTATAGAGACAGTAATGGTCAAAAACAATCAATGCATGTGCTATTGCACGCCATGTATGACCGCGCTCAAGAGAGCTTGTAACCCGATAAACCACTTCATTTGTGGTCAGCTAAGTTATTTGGCAAACTGTATCATGAATGAGGAAGTAGTGTGAGGTAAGCTAACCTACACATGAAATCCAAATTGAAATAAAACATCCCCACGAGGGGAAGATAATAGTATTGCGGCATGCTACGATGACCGTCGCATACGTGAACTAGGAACCTCCTAGTGTATTCACGCCATAAGGGAATGGTGCCAATGACAATGGCAATGAGTAAAGACAAACTACCACAGTAACGGAAGAAGTAGAACAATGTTGTACAGTGAGTAAGAATACGGTACGCAGCCAGCGACCGCTATGAGGAAGTAGCAAGGTAATGACACGGAGTATAAGTATGAGGAGATAAGTAGAATATCCTTTCCTATCACATAAGTGACTTACTGTCAAGCGTTTACGCCTCTGCACTCTGTATGACTGAGTGTTTTGGTATGGCGCTTGTGCAGCTAATGATCTAATGGGACGGCTAGGGATATGGAAAATGTAAACCGTAGTAAATCCTTCTTTTCACCAACAAACATGGCAGAAGCCAGCTAAGGAAGCTTAGCAACAGACCGTGCAGCACGAGCCCAAAGAAGCACGAAGATTGTGAAACACACTAACAATCACAAGATGTGAATTCCATTGGAATAAAAAGGTGAAAGGAGTCGTAACAAGTCACTAAGACCAACGCATACGGAAGGCAAGGTCATACAAGTAAAGACACTTGTACTGAACCAGAAGAACTGGTATTATTCAGAAACTATTAACATCAGAGGAAGCACTACAACTAGGTAGTGACTTAACCTCGCCCGACAACAAGTCGGAGGAACATAATGAATAATGCGGGAGTACGAATAGTATGTGTAATAGATTACCAGAGAGCTGGTTACAATCTAAAACTCATGGAGTTCAAACAGCGGTAAAAGAATACCACACTGTTAGTAAACCTTATTTCCACAATAGAGGGATAAAAAGGTAATGTATAGCACACGAAGGATAACATGAAGGGTGAGTAACCCAAGTTAGCAGGGCGCGCAGCAGAAGCTAGTGGGCCCTAGCTAGGAAATGTAATATACCTGGTAAGTATGAAAGCATGGCTATTATCGCCTTGAAGCCTAGTAGGCTAGAACTGAATTAATTATGAGTTAAATAAACTCATATAGGAATCCTCGGTGCAAAGACTAAACCATTGGTATGGTTAAGACCCTTTGACTAGAGCATATTGTATAGTATATCGTAGTGAAGCGAAGCGCTTCAGATTGCCCAAATTGAGTAACCAATGTTTGGTAATGATAACATATGGTAGATTACGTGGGCGTAATCCCTTTTAAGGGGGGTAGAGCGAAAATCGCATAATGAGAATTTTATGAATAAAACTCATAAACTGTAATGTGCATAGCACAAACGAGAATCAAATTGATGATTGGTACTATGTTAAATAAACATACGGATCCATTCATTTGGTAATTATGGGAATTAGGCACGAGAGATGCGAATACCATAGGGTGAATATACCCATCTTGTAACCCCAGTGTAAAAGTATTAGTAAAGAGGAGTAGAGTAACTCCTGGGGGAACGATAATCCCCGTAGTGTGTGTCTATTTGAAATTAGACACGGCATTACGATGCACGAGTCGGTATAAACCGATGTAGAACCTAGAGGAAATCGAGTTCCCTAGGTGATTGTTTCGAGACAATTGAGAATGAGTAGTGGACGGAGATCCACATGTATGGTATCCTTAAAGAAGTAGTACGGATTGATTATGAGTAGTAGAGGAAATGTAACCCATGAGTGGTGTATTCGTAAGTATGTTATTAGAAGTAAATTGAGGACAACTGAATTTCATAAGTACTGTATGCCCTAGTCAGAGTAGTGGAGATAATAGAGAGTAACGGAAGGAAGTAGAGAAGATTGATGGAATGAGCACTTAGGCATCGAATTCCGAGAAAAGTATTTGGGAAGTAGATTGAGAATAATTGATGGACTGAATTCCATCCTTTGGAGTTGTATGAAATTGGAATTATGACTAGGAAGAGTAAAAAGGTAACAAATGAAAATGATTGAATTACCTGTTGTTTGAAACTGATGTGGGAGGTCGAACTTGATCCTGATCAGATCAAGGGAAACCGAACACAAATTGGGGTGGAAAGATAGTTCAATACTGATGCTGATCACATCAGGGTCGAATGATTCTCGAAGCTCCCTCAAGTGGTCACAAGAATCACACATAGGATAGAAGCAACGAATATAAATTAGAATTTGGAGTTGTGTGCTCTAGGAGAATTTCTAAGTAGTAGTTGCGAAAGAATTTTTCTTAACCTGGAGATGAAGGATTTGCTAGAAGGGTATGCCTGAGAAAGTATTAGCGTATCATTTGGTATTATTCCAAGGGCAGCGGGACATAGAGGAGTCCTGTGTCTAAATGACCTGAGTGCCTGCGGGATTGTAATAGGTATTGCATTGCTTTGGGGATAGCTTTGCACCGTACGTATATATAAACCTTGTAATGCGAAACCGGATGGTGGCATGTGATGCGGATGGGAGTAAGTATGGTATATTTGTATTGTATGGAATGTAGAAACCTGGAGTAATGAATTCAGAAATGGTAAGGAGGAAGAATGTACGACCTTTGGCATAGACAAGTAAGAATGAGCAAGCATTGTAACCCTATAACCTTGAGCAACTTTGGGGACAAAGTTCTTAAGGGGGGTAGATTGAAATACCCCAAACTTAAATATAGTGATTAAGATAATTCTAATCCGTATTTAAGAGCCCAAAAATGCTTGAGTAATATTGGTAAGGGAAAATAAATCCAAAAGAAATAGTAAACGCTTAAAAAGCGGAAAACGCTAAATAAGCGTTAAATAACCATAGGAGGTATGAGACCTCGGTTAGCGTATTATATGGATTCTAAAGGTTTAATGAGACCTAAATGATATGTGGGAACAACCCCCGAAGGAAACGGATCCAAATAATGTATTAAAACGCTAATAGAGCTTAAGAGCACGTTTTTCGAGAAAACCCGAAAACGTGACTTTAAGTGGCCAAACGGACCCGTAAAAATTATAAATCATTAAATAACAGTTATTAAGCATTTATGGAAGCTTAATAACCAATAAAAATAAGTAAACGAGAAAATTCCGGAAAACGGGCCCGGTTAGTGAATAGTACCTAAACCGGGTAAAATAACGAGCGTTTTCTGTAAAAGACGAAAAACTGCTCCAGCTTAACAGTATAAGTGGGCCGGTTTTTATAGGGTATTAATACCCTCTCTCACACTCAATTAAATATTACTCTCTCTCACACACACTAGAAGACAAGAAAACAAAAAGTAACAAAAAGTAGAAAAGACTCTCTCACCTCACTTTTTCTACTCTCCCTCTTTCCTGGCTGCCTTCCCCAACGTGAGCACCCTCCTCCCTCTGGCTGCTGCGATTTTGAAGTTCCACAAACACCAACAATGGCTTCCCTCCTTCTCTAGCATGCTCCATCCTCATGTAAGCTCCAAATCGAAAACAAAGTACATATTCTTGCTCCTCTCATCATCCTCTACATTTCTATCTTTTCAAAATCTGAAAATGAGCAATTTCATCTCCATGGGTTTTCCCCATTTGAAGAGATAAGCACACCATTATGGAGCTTGGAGTCTCCTCTTTCCAACAAGGTAAAAATCTCCACAAAAGATTCAAGTTTTCTCCACCTTCTCTTGATAACCGATTTTTGCCCATAGTAATGCCTTGTTTTCTCTCTCTCTTGAGCACCAATCTCACCTTGCAATGGTGGTGGATCCACCTTCTTGAACCAAGGGCTAAAACCCCTTCTAAAACACTCCAAAGGTAAACCCTAGAATTTTTATTCTAAACACTTCAATGGATTAGTGTTAATTCAAGGGTTAGTATATTAATTGTAGTTGTTTTGTGTTCATGGGGTGATGGGAATGGAGTTTGGCAACTCCATTCCCCACATGGCCGATTTGGGCAAGAAAGAAAGAAGAGAAGGGTGAAAAAGAATTGAAGGAAATATAAGCTCAAGGTAAGAGCTCCATCTTAATGCTCAATTTAATGCATTAGTGTAATGGAAATGGGTAAGCAAATAAAAGAACCTAAACTATTGTATTGGTATTGAAGTATTGGAAGTTTGAGTATTTGTGAGGAAATGTGAGTATTTGTGAATTGGTATGTGAATTGTGGGCCTTGGAGCCAAAGGATTGTGTATGAGTATTAGTATTGGTATTTGAAGAAGTATTGGTGAATGTACATTGTGTATGTGTATGGATATTGTAGTTTGAGGAAGGTAATGGTGTATTGGTATTGATTTGTGTGCTGGTAGGACCCTTGTATGGGTGTGGCTAGACTAGGAATGGATTTGATGAAAAGTATGTATATGGAGAAGTAAGAAAAGTAGGCGAACTATGGCGAAATTTCGGTAGGAACTGTGCATTAAGAATGACTTGGTGAATGGGAGAACCAAGGTGTGTATTGGGATTTAGTAGAGATGATTTAGTAACTAAGGAGTAGTAGTTGTGGTAAGAGAATAAGAAGAGGTAAAATCTGTAGCATAGAGTATTGAAATGTGTTGGAGAATCAAGGAAGAATTAGTATGAAGGATTTAGTAAAAAGAGTATTGTACTGAGTAAGACTTAGGTTGAGTATAATGCAAATGAGGCAATAGAAGAGCCATAGGAGTAGTGGGAGAAGAGAGGAAAAATCTGTAGCATTTGGAGAAGAACCAAAACTGTAACAGTGGAGAAAATTTAACAGTGGAGTGTATTTTGTAACAGGTTTTGGTAGAGTGGATTAGGCTAGTTTAAAGTGCTTAATCAATGCTAAAATAGGCTAGATTATATGTAGGAATTATGGGGAAGAGATTGGTAGAAGTTGGAATTGAAACAAAGCTTAAAAACTGTAAATTTTGCAACAGGCTGGAATTGTCCTGGTTTGAAACCAGCACGCAAACCAGGACCACCTCTTAAAATGGGCAGAATACTTTCTCGCTGGAATTGTCCTGGTTTGAAACCAGGACACAAACCAGGACAACCCCAAAAACACGGCAGAAGGTAATACAGAATGGATGGTCCGGGTTGTAAACCAATACCTAAACCCGGAACACCCAAAATTTTCACCCGAGAGCAATAGCAGCATATGATCCGGGTTTGTAACCCAGCCCTAAACCCGGATCACACCTTATTTTCACCCGAGAGTTGTTCCAGTGAATTGTCCGGGTTTGAAACCAGGACACAAACCAGGACACCCCTAAAAACCCTCCAGAATGTGTTCTAAAGCTATTCCAAGGTAGGGTAATGATTGTATAAGATGCTTAAGACATAATTAATGATGTTTAATGGTCATTAAGGCTATAAACAAGCTTAGAAAATAATTGTAAGTAAGTAACTTAAGTAAATGTATGTAAGTAACAAAGAGTTAATAAGTATAAACTAGGAAACTTTAGGAAAGTAATAAGTAAGGTTAATTATGGATAATTAACCCTCCAACTGTATGTATGTGGTAGGATTCAAATAGTTGAACACCGAAGGGAGTCGGTGAGTCCAAAGTCAACGGTGAAAGGTATGATTTCCTCATGCTCTGTATCCTAACCTGGTTACCCCGATTTGTGTGCTTATGTGATCACCAATAAGATAAATGCACGAATCGGACTTATATTGCACTTAACTGTGTTTGGACTATTTGTTCTTGTTGTATTTTCTTGAACAATTAGTTTGTATAATTCATGAAATGAATGAATGGAAATGAAGAGCATGTGTAAGTATTGAGTACTTGTGTATTGTATGAATGTATGGGAACGAAGTACTGACTTCTACTAATTCCTAACAATCTAACTCCTAACATGAGTAACGAGTAAATGTAATGAGTAGAAGTCCGATATAGTTTCGGCCACGCGTGAGGATAAGGAACCACAAGAGGTTGGAACCGAATCCTGGCTATGATCTTTTCCTTGGACCAATTCCCTTGTATGGGTAGCATCCTGGATTAGTGTGCCATCCTAAAGCCCGGTGGTGGGAGATAGTACCCTGCCCGGAGGTCATACCGACTTAACTGGAAGTAAAGTAAGTATGGAGTAAGTATTGTATGTGTATTGGTCTTGACTATTGTAAGTCATTGACCTGGAGTAAAATGTATTGAACACCCGATTAACCCGGGTGTGTAAGGAAGCTAACTTGACTTCTGTATGAGAAGGAGAATTGTATCTCCGTATTGCGTATCGAGTAAGTAATGAGTATGTATGGTGTATGTGTATCATGGAAAAATGGTAAGTAAGTGTTGGTTGACTTGTACGACCTTCCCAGTATGTATTGTACTGTGTACGTATGTATACCTTGTATTGTATTGTAGTAATGCGAATGAAAGTATGTATGTATGTATATGAGCATGTATGTATGTATGGATATGAGTATGGATGCATGCATGTATTGTAAAACGAATTGCATGTATTCGACCAAATGGTCGGCGTACCCTCGCTAGTACGCGGGGTATGCGGTTATCATATGCAGCGAAAGCTGACCCCCTAGGGGGAACGTTTTTAGTGTGCAGGTACCGAAGCGGATGTGGTCAAGGTAAGAGACCGGTGGCTACACCCGTATAGTAGAAGTAGAGCGTAGAGGTGTACCAAGGGGTACACCCTTGTGCTCAGAAAGTAAGTAATTGTGAGGAATGGGTAGTGATTAGACTCTTAATGAGTGTGCATGAATTGAAGAGGTATCGTACTTGTATTTGGAACTTAGTAAACTCGGTATGCGTAGTGTATTATCTTGTATTGAATCATGGAGTATTGTATGGAGTGGAGTATTGTATCGAATGGAGTATTGTAGTACTCAGTAAGTATTGGGAGTATGTATTGTACTTGTATAGCACTCGGATATTCCGGTCCATCAGACCGATGCTGTATGTAAGAGTTGTAGCCTTGTTAGTCACGTGGGTGACTAACGGCGTTGTATCACCCAATGTATGTAAATATGTATCCGCTGCATGACTCTGGAAGTACGAAGAGATTGGACGGTAATGATTGTATTAATGGTAGGGGTGTTACACAATGGGTCTCACGCATACCTAGAAGTAATCTAGGTTATATTCATGTTCGAGATCCATGCTCTAGAGACCGACAATGTCGTGACTCATCCTAAGTGTTTTACTTAGGTTACCATATACTTAATATTAATATCATGGTATTATATCAAGTAATCGTCATGTCATCACAACGCATATGTATGTTTATATAAGTCGATCTATAGTCGACGTAGTGTTAGTCCCGTAGGACGCTCGTGCATAAATAAATAATGCAGTAACACTTAATCACATACATGTAACACACACATAACACACAAGTTATATCAACCAAATCCGAGCCCAAGGAGCATCCTTAGGACAACTCGGATCAAACCCCTTTACATACCGTTCACCCTGATCGTATTACGGTGGAGTATGAATCAGCAAGATCCTATGCTCCGTGTAGTCCACTAGCTCGTCAAGCGTCTTGTCAGGAGTATACTCTAAATAGTAATAAAACTATAAGTCAGTCTCCATGACTAACTACATCCGGTATTTCCGAATAGTAAGTAACCCCGACAGTTCACCCCTGTTTTCTACAGTTGTTTGTTACGGGTTTTCTCTAAACCGGTTGGCTTTGTTACTTAAAACGCGTACGTCATAATATTTCAACTGTTAAGTTTAATTCCTTATACTTCTTTTAATCTTATCCACCATCTAGTTTAGGTACATAACCTATAGTTGCATGTATTCATGCATGATTGTATTACATTATATTCTTTTCGCATTGTATCATTTCCCACCATCCATTATAATACAATGTATTATATAATCCATTTATCTTTAGCAAATAATATTTGCATCCAAAATTCATAACTTATAGTTCGTAACTATATTATTATTTTTTAAATAACCACCACCATTAAATCATATGATTTCCAATCAAAATATATATATCCACCTTATATACATTATTCTTGTGTATGTATATATTTACCACGTAGGTAATTCCCATGAGTTTAATAAACTCTTGTATTTATGTTACATTTTATCATCCTTTATTAGATGATTATTCCCATTAGTTGTATTATATTTTACAACTTATATTAAGATTATTATCCTAATATTATGTCATTTTATGTTGTATATTTACAACTCCTAAGGTTTAAATCAACACACCTTAGTTTATAAATCCCATTTTTATAGTTCATCACATTATTTTATGTGAATATCCTTACTTATATTAATTTCACCTAAACCATATAATTGTTATAACATTTATAACATTATAGACCTTAGTCTAATATTCATTTTCCAACTCTTATTAACTCGGTATAGCCCTGATTTATTTAAATTCCATTTTGACCACATAACATTTTGTAATGTTATACCATACACTAATATCATACTATGTGATATTTTTATTCCCTTTAACTTATACCTATAGTTTTTATACAAAACTATTTTATATTGCCTCTTAGGCACCATAGGAAAATCTTATTTTTTTTCCATAAACCATAGTTTCCTTAATTTACAAAATCACCCCTTAAATCATACCATGTTATATATTCCATTTAATATAACATTTCTAACTTATAAAAGAGTATAACCTATGGTTATTTTTTGTAAATTCCGAACAGCCCTTGTGCTATTCTATATTTGCCATTTGGCCCTATTTATAACATATAGTTTACCATATCATTAAAACCATATATTATACATATCTTAATAGATACTCTTATATAATTCTAAAAATCTCCAAATTCCCCAAAGGGTTATAAATATCCTTATTAACCCATATACTTTCGGTATTCACATTTCCACCATCTATATTTCTCCAAAGTGTCATAATGACATAATAACTATATATTATACATATATAGTTTCATTTTAATTCCAAAAACAACCCAATAAATTCCTAAAAATTCATAAGCCCATGGGTGTTTAATTACCATTATACACCCTTAATATTCGGTAATAACATATTTACCACATATGTTATGAAAATTTACCATAATACTTATCTTATTATAAACCTTAATAAGTTATCTAACTTATTTATTTTGGTCAAAACCTAGCATATGGTCAAGGTTGACCTCCTTAACATTTCCTTGACCATTAATTCCTAATAATTACGGTTTGCACCCAAACTTTCTAGAATCACCATTTAACCCCCAAAACTTTATAAAATCTTATAAACTTTATTTTAACTCCTTTTACCTCTAATTTTCGGCCTTATTATTCTAAAGCCCCTAAATTTAATTTAATTACACCTAATACCCCATTTATTTTCGGTATGCATTTTACTACTTAAACTTAATTAAAAGCTGTAAATGCATAAATAAAATGGCCTAAAATACATGGCCTTATTACAACATTGGCTTGCAAATAAATTACACATAAATGTCCCAAAAACACTTATAATTCTCGGCCTCACCATAGATTTCTCATTTAATTTCCAAACTTCCACATAATGTCTTAAATTTGACAATTATGCTTGTTTAATTAGTTATAAAATTTATTAAACCATTCCTTAATCATTTTAAGGTCAAACATGACCATACCACCTTATTCCTCACGACAATTTATTTAGAAATAGCTTTTAGACTATTACTTAGCAAAGTTAATGTTTAAGTGATTTATACCTTGATTTAGCTTAGGTAAAGCCTTGTTTGATTCGCCACCTTAAGGAGAGTTTCTCCAAAGCTTTATTTACTTGTCTTCATGTAGAAAACAAGACATGATTAAACTCCACACATGAGCTAACCATGAGAAGTAATTTAAGTCATGAAATCATTGATTTTTACCTTAGATCTTCAAGCTTGTTATAGATCTGTCTCGGCCCTAATTTTCCAGTAAAGAAAGAGTATCAAAACAATCTCAAGAACAAGGTATAAAACCGTGGGTAATTAGCTTGGAAGATAGCTAAGTTTTACCTTGTTTAAGATGCCAAAAATGGTGTTTTTGGCTTGGATCTAGCTACTCCCTGTAGATCTTGGTATACCAACTGAATCTACATGAAAAGGAGAAGAAAATAAGGCTAGGGAACCAAGGTTTACAACCAAAATTTTCAAGGAAGAAGAGATATGTGCTTAGAGCACATTTTTACCTTAAATGGTCAAGAGACTTGAACTTTCCTCCCTAGATCTTGATATGGCCGAAATTTATTCTTCCTTTAACCTCCAAATCACTCTACATAGATGTATAGAAAAGGTTGGAGTGTAGATCAATGGAAAAAGGAAAGAAAGATGAAGAAAATGGACATTTTATGCCTTAGAAGCTTACCTAGAGCAAGAGCTCTCATCCATGGAGTTGGAGAAGCTTACCTACGGTTGAGAGGAGCCAAATGAGAGCTCAAGGCAAGAGTCTCAGGGCTGAATGGGAGAAATGAAGGAGATAAGCTTAAATTGTCCTTAATGTCATTTTTTGCATTTTTTATGTCATTATTGCTTTGATGACTCACCAATGACTTATTGGGGTTGATAATTGCAGGCTAAATCGGTGGAGACAACAGCAAGGGGCAGCCGTCCTTGATTGAGAAAGGTAGGGTATGATTGATTCTAATTTGATTAAAAAATGAGGTAATATGTTACTTTAATCCATAAGTGAAAGATGACTCATCACTCTTGTCTTCTAGCTTGCTTGGAGCACCGTATAACAAGGAGAAGAGAGGCTCCAAAATCGGCTGGCTTCACATGGGTAAGGTAAGTGGTAGACAACCTTTTTTGTTTTATAAGGTAAAGTTCACTTTTTGTTATTTTATGCAAAAGTAAAGGACTATAAATAATTGTCACATGGGAATTGTCTCTTGGTCTGTTAGGAGACTCATTCCACCAATTTTGAGAGGTCCAATTCGTGGTCAATTCAACATTGACCAACTTAGTCAATGTTGACCCAAACGGGCCCCACTTTAGGGTTTTATTAATATTTTAATATTAAATTTGTAAAAATTTGTAAATTTCTGGAATTAAATTCCTAATATGATAATATGATATTTTATATATTTAAAGGTATTTATAACCTTTTAGCCCATTTAAAACCAATTTAGAAGACAATTACACAAAAACGTGCTTTAAGGAGTTTTAGTGCACATTTTGTGTCGCAAGGTGTTTCTGAGCTTGGTTTTCTTTGACAACGGTTTTGTTGTGTTCCTTACATTATATTTAATCATGGTATCCAATTTTATATCATTTAGAGGTCATTAGACCTTTAAGGTATTCTTAGAGCACATTTTTGCCCTTTTTGATCTTGAAGCATGTAAATGCTTTTTCTTTGAGTTGGAGTGTTGTCCAACGGTTGTAGTATGTTTAGTAATGTGTTAATATGCTTAGGACAAATTTTTAGGTCCTAAGTAGTTCATTTGGGTATTTATTTACCCTAAACAGTCAAAGGGTGCAACATCTTGTTTTGTGTTGACCACTGTTGTTCTCAGTTGACTTTTAAGGCATGTTTAGGCCTTAATTAATGTAATTAAATATTTTTAATCCATGTTTAATAAGTTTGGGGTATTTCAATCTACCCCCCTTAAAAAGACTTCATCCCGAAGTCTCTCAATCAAATAGGTGTAACTACCCATTATTCCCATAGTGTATATCTATGTGATATATCATTTACACACATTGTATTGCGCTTATACAGCACATAGCCATCACGTTGTGGCGTTAGTTCAATCATATATGGATATAGGTGATCCATCCGCACCATCATTTCCTATCAGTTCTACCAACCCTGACAACCTCCCTGAGGTGTCCATAACATTCCATTGTTCCACATTCCATATCTAATGATTCATTTCTATAAAGCAATATGAATACATATCACAAATAGCATAAGAAAAGTGTTACACACATGGGTGTACATACAACATTCAGACAGGTATCTCATAAGATACATACATACAAGTGCACACTACACACAAACAAACCAAACAACGCACGCCCCGCGTACCAACAATAACCAACCAAACCAATTCACTGTATGCCATGCATACTAAACAAACAAACCTCGTATGCCCCGCACACCACCAATTCTTTGTATGCAATGCATACCAAACAACCAAAACTTAGTGCACACATGTGCACAGCCAAGAGGCTCTACCCCCCTTAAAAAGGGTTACGCCCCCGTACCCCACAAGTATACAACAGCCGCTCAACAAGGAGCGCTGGATACTTGGCTCTCAAAGAGTTCACCAACTCGTGGATTATCCTCATATCAAAGAGACGGGTATGACTCTAGCCCTTCTGGGCTCCACAATATATAAAGGTGAGGCACTAAACTTTTTGTGCTCTCTCCCAAATTCGTTCTTATGGCCCACTCGCTCCGTACTGAGGTGCAGACCCATGAACATAGGCTCAATTTGCCTTTTTCCATTGTTGTGTTTCCTCTTATTTGGATCACTAGCGTACATGCGTGTGTCTTTTCTCACTGATATTCAGCTTGAGGTATAATATGACATTGGCTACTGTTAGTACTTAGTGCTCTTTGCACTTGTCTTTGTAATACTAAGACGTACCAGTCTATATGTCCCCAAAGATGATGATTGTCATCTATGTCTCCTGGTGGTTTTGTTCCGGAGTGACACACTGTTGTAGTTCTCTCTTTTTTTTTACTCACTCGTGTTGATATCCACTTTATCTTTCTGCATTCCCACTAGATTAATAACTGCACAAGTGCAATACCAAAACACTCAGTCATACAGAGTGCAGAGGCGTAAACTCTCAGCAGCTAATATCTCATGAGTCAAGCAGATAAGATGTGCGAATTATCCTGTGAGTGCTACATTCCAAATCTACTGTTCCTTGCTTAAGGTATCTGCTATTATATAGCTTTGTCTTTTATCTTCGCGTAGTCACACGTTTATGTCCATATCCTCTGGTAGATTTCTCTGGATTGCAAGCATTTGCTTGATCCTTATGAGGGTTCTACATATTATTCATCCATAATGGGTTTTTTCCTGTTTCTATCCTTAGTGTTCACGTCCTTGAAAGGTTTCCCTGTCTTCACTGGATTCTGTCTACTGCTCTGTGTTGAAGGTTCTTGATTTCTCCAGCCTGTTATTCAACTGCGGCTCTTCTCGTCCATCTTTGAGGTAATCTGTCTTACTGTCCGTAGAATGGAGTTGACTACTTCTCGTGTTCCTAACACTACTTGTCTACTTGCATGGGGTACCGTACTGATACATTACTACTTACCTGACTAACTCATAAATAAGTCTGTCAGGCCCACATGCTCCTATCGGAGTGCGGTCGTCCCATGTCTCGTTTAGTAAACTGGTAATGTCTATCACACGGTTGTTGTGAAGTATTCTGTTGTCAATCTCCCTCTGATGGATATCCTTCTTTTTTTTCTTCCTTCTTTTTCTCTTTCTTCTTCTTTTTTTTTGCTTAACAGTTCATGTTATTGGTTATGTTGCGATAAGTGCTATTGCCCTGGTGGCATCAGTGGTAATTCGTGCCATTTAACCGGCGTTATCCAGCTCGGTGTAAGTAAAATTTGTGCTACATTTAGCAAACTTGGTTCTCCTAATTCAATCTCATTGAGTACAATACATATTCCTTTTCCGCCTGTTTTTCATGATAATATCTCCTCCATAGTTCATATTTGTTCCCTCATCCTTTTAATTGGATGTATTGCAGATTGCATAATAGCTTGAGCAACTTGGCTCTTGACTTCCCAACCATCCTCACTGACGGTGGTGCATCTACAAACGGTATGCTTGTCCATAAGGACTAAACATTTATCACTAGTAGTGATTAGTATTCAATGCGGGTATACACTGTTGGTATTTGGCTAATAAGCCCTGTCTGAAAATTCCTTGAATGTTTAAGTAGGTGTGGTTTACAGTCACAGTGGCTGTATAATTTCTCCAGTTGCAGTGGTTGGACTAACGGTCCTTCCAAGGTTGTATAGGTTTCTAAATTGAAGGTTTGTATGAAAAGTTTGAAAAACATTTTTTTTGGTATACATATAATAAAAGACTAAAAAGTAGTAGTTGTTGCAGTTGCATTTGCAGTTGCTGTTACTGTTACTGTTGTTGTTGCTGTCGCTGCACTTGCTGTAGCAAGTGCGCAAGGTGTAGACACCAAAAATTCTCACCCCATAAAGCAAATTCTAGAATGAGAAACACAATAAGAGGGGTCATCGCCTTTCTTTTTTTCAAAAACGTATTAACGTGCTTGCCAAAATGAAACCATCATTTCATGACAAGGTTTTAAAACCAATTTCCAAAGCATTTTAGAAAAAAACACATTTTTTCGAAAATGAGTTTCTAGTGACAAATCTGGTTTAAAGCCCATACATTTTGTGTTATTCACCCATCTAATTTAGCCTTCATTATTTTATATGTGTATTATTACGGTTAGCATTATTACCGTTTTGTTTATCCCATTTTATTTGTTATTGCTTGCATATATTTAATTCATTTTACATTTTTACCACATTTTAATATTTCCGTCATTTGTATACTGGATTCGGAGTTAGTATGTCTGGTTAGAGTATTCCTTGCAGATGGCATTTACCCCGAGTTCGAATCCTACTTCGAACGTGTTGCATTTCTTTCTCATATTTAGCTCGCATTACGGTTTAAACAAAAATCCCCCGTACATGTACAGAATGTCGTTGTGGTGTAACCAGTGGTCCTTTCCAATAGGCATGCAAGCATTCCAAGTTCGAATCTGGGCGAGAGCAATTCTCTTTTTCTATTTTGTTTTCCACATCGGGTGGACCAAGCCCAGCCCCTCTCAGTTGGGTCCAATTTTCTGCTCCAGGACTTTAATAAAACCCACTTTACAGCAAGCCCAAATTAAACCCTAAGTTGACATCTATCCCAAAAGAAACCCTGATTCTCCTCTCATAAAAGGCTACAGTTAAACAGATCCCAGGGGAGCAGCCACGAACTTCCATTTTCTATTCTAAAATTTCCCACGTTTATTCTTTCAACCCCTCGACTCTGGCATGCAAGAATCCCAGAAAGAAAAACCCAACTCCTTCTTCTACTTCACGAACAAAAAATTGAAACCACCGTTCTTCCTTTTGCATCCTCAAGATCAAAAAACCCAGCATTCTCTTCAGTACGTTGCCCCTCTCCTTCCTGTCACAAACCATCCCCAACCACCACCATAGAACACCGTTTTCCTGAAGAGCACCCCGAATACCCGGCCATTCCCCATGCCGGTTTGCTCGTTCGAAAATTCCGTCCCAGTACCCCATTACGGGTCCGTCGCCTTCATTCCTGCGTTAACAGTGCAAGTGACATTTTACTCGTTTCCATGACAAAATCAATTTCGAAACCCACAGTTTTGACAAAAATTCCTCACTGGATGAACTGGCGATGGTGAACAAATTTTGGTTCATTCGGTAAACTGTTGCCGAAACGAAAGCCACATCCACTCCTTCTCTCTGTTTCTCTGTTGTTCATCACATTTTATCAGGATTCTTGACCTGGAACTATGAATCCTCATTTCGTAAGCTCCAGTTTAAAAAAAATGGTTTCTTTTTGATCTTCTGCCTTTTATGTTCCATAGTTTCCTTTCTGTCAATCTCTCTTTCTTCTGTTTACGTTTTGTTCCATTTCTGCACAAATCCATGAGATAAGAATCTGGCCTGGTATGAACGTTGCAGTTCACGAACACGGCAAAAAATTGAAATACCGGTTTTAGTTTCAAATCCTGGTTTATTTCTGTGCGCATCTCTAAAAAAAAACAGTGGTGTAGTTATACTTTCATTCAATCCTTGTTTTTCTCTTCACTTTTGCTCTAGTATCCTTTCTATTGAAGTTTAATATGTCGAATGGATTGCCCCTGCGTTCAGTTTGGATTGCTCCCTCATCTGTGTTTGTTGTGGTGCGAAACATCTCTGTTCTGTACATGAGACTTAGTGTGCAAACCGTTTCAGAGATACTTATCCCAACCCCAGCTCATTTTGGTTTAAGATTTAATGTTGTCCTTCTAACACAACTTTAGATGATGATCTATGGCGTGAGTTCTTATGGATCCATAGGAGATTCTCCTCTCTGCAGCCCTGTTTGCAAAATCGGTGGACATCTGCGTCTCGGTGTGTCCAGATTCTGAGTGTGCAAGTGATTTCAGGGGGTACGAGTCCTTGTCGTTGGGATTTGTTGTGCCTCCTGTCGTTCTTATTTTTGTTGGAGGATGTCCCGCTATAACCTGAGATCGGACTGATGTGTCCTACTTTGGACATTCTGTTTGTCCATCCCACTCGTATTCAAGAACTAACCCCATATCTAATCTTCTCTAATCTATTTTTTCGTTGTTGTAGCTTCTTTTCTTAAGTTCTATTGCAGGAAACGTTCTCTTCAATCTGGTATTTATACCTTTAACCAAGTGTACATATATTTGATAGTTGTGCTAACGATGCTATTTGATCTGTATATCGACATTGATTGTGTGTGTATTAGTTTTTCTGAAACATAGGTTATGCGTAAATACGTTTTGCTTTAGGTGTCCGATTTTGTTCAAAATGCCTAATCTGTATAGTATTGTATTTGAGCATACTCCCATATCGATCTTGAAGCTGCACGCCTTGTAGGTGTTTACCTTTCGATGGTTTATCTGTCTGAAGCCTATTACATAGCCTAGCAAGAAGAACCTCTTAACTTGTTCGAATACTGTAACATATTTGTCATGTTTCTTATGTTTGAACTAATAGTTAAAGATGAGGGAGATAAAAAGGGAATGAACAGAGACCAAGATTTTCTTTTATTAACAACTCAGTCTAGATTTGATTAATGTTGACACCGTTAATTTCGTTTTTAATCCCCTTCCATCTTTCATCTAGGATAGATTGCTTAACTTTTGTTCTTAAAGGCCGTAAAACAGCAGCGAACCACTCAAAACCAACTAGCTGTTTCAATCAACTTTAATTGCTATTTACTATGATTTTCTGCATTCTCGTTTTATCTTTCCTGTGTACATGTGTTATTTCACTTCTATCCTTTTATTGCAACCTTTCATTGGATTCATTGTTCTTATTTATTTAAGCCTTAGTTATTTCCCCCAGGGCCTTCTAATCTGACAGAAAAGTTTTGGATGTATTATTGCTCCACACCTAACGGGTCTTTCATTCGTTTCGTGGGGCAATAATCTCCTATAACTTCAGAAAATACCTTAACCACCATTATATGTATATAAGAACAAAAAATTCAAAAAAACAAGCCCTTAAGGCTAACTTAGGAGGGTTTAGGATGTGAAACCACCGCATGCCTAGCGGATCTCTCATTCGTTTTATGTGGGTGGAATCCTCCTTTGCCTTCCACACACCCCTAATCAAGAGTTAATAAACAAACAATAAATCAATTCCTTTCACTTGTTAATATCTCACAAATAAGGCCCACATAAAAAAAGGGCCACTTCAGCCAAGCCAAACAAGGCCCAGTTTTGGCCCAACTTCAAGCAAGGCCTTTTTTTTCGGCCCAACTCTAGATAAGGTCCAAATTTCAACCCAATTTCCAACAAAGCCCAGAACGGGCCCAATTTAATTCCAAGGCCCAATTCAAATCCCACTTCAGCCCAAATCAAAAGGCCACTCTGAGGCCCATTCAAAACCCACTTCAGCCCACAGTTCATAAATCCCATTTCAAGGCCCAAGCCCATTTCGGGGCCAAAGCCCAAACAAGGCCATCAAGCCCATTCGGCCCACTAAGCCCATTCGGCCCATCAAGCCCATTCGGTCCAACTTTGACCAATCCAAACTTTGACTTGGTCTAACTTTGACCAACCTGAACTTTGACTCGGTCCAACTTTGACCAACCTGACCTTTGACTTTGACTCGGTCCAACTTTGATTGACCCCACTTTGACCTTGACCCAATTTTTGACCTGGTCCAACTTTGACCTTGACCCAACTTTGACTTGGTCCAACTTTGACCCATCTGAACTTTGACTTTGACCAATCTCAACTTTGACCTAATCCAACTTTGACCCAGTCTAACTTTGACCCGATTCGTTTTTCAACCCCAACCCGAATTCAAATCAACCCAATTCAAACCCAACTCATTTCAATTTAGTCCAATTCCATTCAACTCGAATTCAATTCATCCAATTCAAACTCAACCTGTAAATCCTGTTCAAATTTCAAACTCAAAAATCTCTCTCCTCAGATTTCAACAATCATTTTATTCAAACTTCATAAGTTTTCAAAAGAAACCATTTTGTGGAATTTTAAAGGAAAAACTCTTCTCACATCACAGAAAACTCTTCTCAAACGCAGAAAGTTCTTCTCACATATACAGAAAGTTTTCTCCTAAAATCATTTCTCAAAATCAGTGTTTCTTCATCGAGAATTCCGAACAACTTCACAAGTTTCCTAACTTAGTTTTCAAACCCAAAATAAATTGTTTTCGGGGAACATAGGATGTCTAACACCTTCAAAGAACATTTTCTTCCTAGTTAGACATTACTTGTTTATCCTCCAAATAAAAATCCGAGGCGGGGCACTGGGGTCGTAACATCCCTTGTCGCAGTCTGGATCTCTTTAGGCGGGGCATTAGGGTGACAAACCTCCCCTAATTGCAGCCTAGATTTTTACAAGGCGGGGTGCTAGGGATGTAACTGCCTTCCTAGTTGCAGCCGGGATTTTAGAATCGTCTAACTCCCTTCCGCTCGATTTCAAGGTTTTCGGTTTTTAACGTTTTAAAACCCGAGAGTTAGAGACGTTATTAGGGTCTGACCGAGAACATCTCATTCATGGTGTTTCTCTCTAAATCCTATTTTTCGACATAAATTCATTGCCCCATCTTTCGAGCCTCGGCACTTACCATTAATTAAGTGTCGTGTTCGAGGGGGTACATAGGGTAATCCCTCGGGATTATCCGCCCTTTTACAACAAAAATGACTTTTCGGTTTTAAACTTTAAGAGAGACGATTTTGACAATCATTCCTCCAAACAACTCAACCCATCATCATCTCATTTCAAATCCTGAAATATCCCAAAACATCAACCCTTTCATCATCTCAAATCCGAAAAACCCGGGACTTCTCCCAAATTCCAATGCCTCACATACTCAAATCATCATTCAAACTCCAAATCACCTTAAACTCAAATCATCCCCCTAATCCCGACTTATTCCAAACTTCTATAGTCTCATAGGCCCGAGGGCCCCACAGACTCGAACACCTCAATCTCTCTTCCATTTTAAGATTCAAATGTCTCACAGACCCGAGAGTCTTACAGACCTTGATATCCCATGCCCCCCCCACATGAACACCCCAAACGTCTCATAGACCCAGCGTCTCACAGACGAACACCTCAAAAACCTTCAAAAACCCCAAAATCTCCAAAAACCCGAAAATTCTGAACTACGTAAAGTCTGATCTCAATAGGGAGTTGAGTACGTAGGCAGCCCATCTAGGGTGCGACCCCATTCCAATCCAAAAAACCATTCTCCCAACTCTAGGGCGATATTCATGTCTATCAAACATTCAAATCCCCTCTCACTCTCACAAACTCTCGACTGCTTCAACTCTTAAAATCAGACTCCTAATCTTTCATTCCACACTCATCCGAATTCACCAATTCTTCCTCTTGGCATAAGCTTGGCAGAAAAGCTCGTCTCATCTACTCTCTCTCTCTCTCTCATCCTAATCCTATCTTTGGCTTTAAATGAATCTCTCTATAAAGGTTTTGAAAGAAGGTAATCCCGACAATTGGAGACCGAGGTTTCCTCGGGCACCAATCCGAAGTCCTGGTCGTTGCCACTTCTAAGGGGTGTAACCCAGTGCGAACCCACAACAGAATCTCTACAAATGACCAGATAAGTCCTATCCGTAGGTAACAATCATCAGAGTCAATTAACGGTTCTTAGAACCCTTCTCTTCCCTTCCTAGTTCCTTAGGTCAAACTAGGTGGCGACTCTAGTCAATTTCCGCCCTTAGAGCATAAGTCCGCGTGGAGCCCATCGAGAGCAGGTGTAGTGCACACTTGCACTCCCCTCTATGCTTTCTGGGAAAGACGGACGATTTAGTAGGTATTTGAGGGATGCCAGAATAACAGGTTTTCACCCTCCACAGAATGGCATTTTAGGATCTAGGCTTTTCGGTCAAGAACCGTATTTAGATAGACCCCCCTCATACCGAAAAATCACCCTCCACAGAATGGCGACTCTGCTGGGGAAAACTTGAGTAAGTTTTTTTTTTCAAACTCAAGGAAGACTGAACTCCATTCAAAATTGTCGGGATTTCCCCACTTCTTTCAAAGCCTTTAAGAGATCCTTTTCAAAGCCTTAAGGTTTATTCTACTCCACACTTAGAGTGTGTATCTGATGAAGACAGATAGGATTTATTTAGATCCTCAACAAACATTGCAACAATTGGGTTAATAATTAGCTCACACTTAGAAAGAGACACTTAGGATGAATGAAGCTAACTTCCCTTTAGGTTAATAAACAACCAATTTGGAATCACTATCCTCAAGATAAAACTTTTAGCAAATAGGTTGTTGCTAACTTCATTTGGTTTATTTACTGCTTTCATATTTATGTTGCTATTGTGGGGTGCATGGGTGGGTAGCTTAGGACATGCATTCCTCTGTGTCACCCGATTTACCCACGATGTCACGGGATCCCCAACCGGTCCACGGTTGATTCCCCATGAGCTAGGGTCACTCTCTCAGTGAACAAACCCACAAGGCGGTACGGTCTCCGACCAACGCTTTGAGCTCATGATCCAAAAAATCCTCCATTATCCGAGTCGAAGCCAGCATATAGTGAACTTTGAGCCTTCAGTGTCCAGCTACCTGGTCCGGTGTCTAAGACGGGTTTATGGAAGTCACCCCCTTATATGCCGTCTGTCTGACCGCCCTTCTGTCTTACCCTGAAGATTGCATGGGCTCAGTTCTCCATTGCTCCTCTGCACCACATGTGTCTCTAAAGCCCAATGTCACGCTATACGTCCATAGAGGATCCCGTATTTACCGGATACCCATACATGGCACAACGTAGTCAGTGAATGATTTGGACTTTAGACACACCTGACCGTGCAGGTGACGAGAGACCCGTTCCCATGCTGTACTTCTCCGAGTTTCCCGAAAAGTGGGGTGTTGTCGGATCATCACTGGCCGTGGCGTATGTTTCCTTATCATCTCGGGTGTCCTGACCTTTCGAACTTAAGCACTCCGGACTTTCTTGATAACGTGCCCCGCAAAGGCATAACAAAGAAAAAACCCGAGAGATGAACAGTGAAGGGACGATGGTTCCCCCGGTGAAACGGAATCATAATTGACCTGGAAAGTGATTATCCCAACATTAACACTTACAGCTCCACATCAAATATAGCCACGATTTACTTTATGCTATTGAAAAATACATAATTTGGTTCCTCCTATCTCACAAACTAACAGAACACCGGGACGTATAGTGGTTCGGCCATAATCCAGCCTACATCCACTTATTGACAATATCTTTATTACTTCCTTTGTTATTACAACTTTAGAGAGCTTTGTAGTGTTTTCTCTCTCTTCTAATCTTGTGTCCCCTTACAAGTGAGCCTCCCATCTCTATTTATAGACTTTCTAGGGTGAAGTCTTCCTCTTAACCTTTGTACATGTGACACTATTTTCTTGGAGCCTCTCATCTAGTTTTGGCACTTCTTTCCTTATAAAGCCTTCCGGTCCCAAAGTGTAAGGCGCGGGATCCGGTCATGGAGTACGGGGCCGGAACACAGAACCCAATCATAGAGTGTGGAGCCGGAACAAGGTCTTGAAGGGGGCCCGGGGTCTGGGTCGGAATCTACGGCCTGGACCGTTTTGACCCTCTTGTCTTCGTCATATTCTTATCCTTGTCATCAGTCCCACAAGTTCTACTTTTGCTACTTAAAAAAGTGGAACTTACAGAAAAGAAAAATTGAAATTTACATTCTTTCTATTTCTTCCCTTCTCCTATCCTCTAGTCCCACAAGTTCTTTTTCTTTTAGCCCTTACAAAGAAAAATGAACTTACAAAAAGAAAGTTGGTACAGTGCAATCAAAGTCCCACAAGTGTCTTCCTTCTGACAAATTGGAAATTTTGGGACATAAATCTTTGAAATGATATATCTTGATGGATGAATCCCCTGAGGTCCCCATAAAGAAGACCAATGGTTCCCTTAATAAGAACCATTCCCTTTTTGAAAGGGCTAAATAATATGGTGTTAAAGTTTTTGCTTATACTAGTCAAAGGATGATAATTCCCTTAAAGGGAGAATAAAGATAATATATTTTCCCAACTTTGCTTATGCTAGCCAAAGGATGGTACTTGTGTTTCAAGTATGGTGTGGCGTCCCACACCTAACAATGCACCCATTACAGGCGACCAGAGCTCCTGATGGGTCCCGAGATGGGTTTTTTTTGTTGGCTCGATGGCCGGGTTTCATTTCAACCCAAAGTGTTACTTTTCAAGGCACAAGTGCCTGCGGCTCGTTGGCCGGTGCTTTCTTTTTCTTTCAAGGCATGTTAGCCTGCCGCTCGTTGGCGGGTGCTTTCTTTTTCTTTCAAGGCATGATAGCCTGCCTCGTTGGCGGGTGCTTTCTTTTTCTTTCAAGGCATGATAGCCTGCCGCTCGTTGGCGGGTGCTTTCTTTTTCTTTCAAGGCATGATAGCCTGCCGCTCGTTGGCGGGTGCTTTCTTTTTCTTTCAAGGCATGATAGCCTGCCGCTCGTTGGCGGGTGCTTTCTTTTTCTTTCAAGGCATGATAGCCTGCCGCTCGTTGGCGGGTGCTTTCTTTGAATACTTCAGGGGGTGATCAGTCCCCTGGTAAAAAGTACCTGCACTTTCTTTTAGAGACCTTGTTAGCTCTCTTGAGGCTGGGTAGGACATGTTGCACATGATAAATATTTTAAGATATCAAATCAGTTTGTAATTGAGCATAAATCAAGGTCAAGCTGAATAGACTCATGTAATAATAGACAAGTCTGGTAATTATATTTAGAATCATGCATTTAGTTAACGTTGAATGAAGCACTCTATAACCAAAATACTCAAGGTGGTTTTATGAATTTCAAACATTCTCATCATGGCCGTTTACTAGCTGAAAACATAGGCAATAGACTAGCCTAAACACTGTCTATGCAGCAGCCCAATATTCGTGATATAGTGCCCGGGAAGAGTAAGACAAGTGGGTGAGTTATGAACATTATTCCCAAGAAGCATAACCGGAGTAGGCAAGGCATTTTGTTTCCATAAGTTGGATTCCAACAGCAGTATCATGATGCAGTAAAACAGAATGGTGTGTGAGCGTTTTTAAGAGATTGGTCACTTTCAAGCAGGTCTTGTCGTGTTTAAGAGGTGGCATAAAGTCAAGCAAAACTGAAGCAGATATGAACCGCTTGCCAGCTCATAATAGATCACGGCTAGAGGAGTTACTATGCAAAAACTTGTTTTAAAACCTTTTCATGCAGTACCTGCAATTTCAGAGTGTTGTAATATAGCACCAGTGCGTTTTAGATCAGCAAACAGCAGCAAAAAGATTGCTGTATAACAGCTCCAAGAGTGCAGAATAACAGACCATAATAGATCAGTAATTGCGGCAGCAAGAATACTTAAAACAGTAGTCAATCTGGGTGAAAGCTGGACTAATTTTGAAGCAAACTAGGAGCAGTTTTCTGAGTAATAAGATAAAGTATATATTCAGAGAACTGCTGGTAATCATGTTTATTCAAGGTAGCGTATCATAAGCAGTTTAAGGGCTGAGTCCATAATTTTGCCCGTTTAATCAGCAGAGATTCATGACTTAATAACTGAGCATGTGGCAGAAATCAAGTTAAACTAATTATAACTGAGCAGGAATCAATCATAATTATCATCATATTTGTCTGCCCTTAGATAGAAGGAAAGGCAGTTAGTAGATTTATAACTTACCATTTTCAATTCTACATTTACCTGAGCTTCTGCGAGCTTGAGTTTGTATCTAAGTCTGATCCCCATTTTTAAACGCTTGCTTTTGGACGCTTTCATGTGCTACCACTCATCAGCCCACAAGATTATTGCTGGGGTGGTAACGACCTTCCGGCTTTGGAATTTGAACACTGGCCCTTTGAATTTAGTACTTTCCGGTCAAGCTTAATACCAGCCTTTTGAAGCAGTCTGACCTCCAGTTCGAATATAGAGAAGTGCTTTTCTATTGTGAATCAGCCTTCATGTTCTTTCTTGTAGGGCTCCAGAACAGCTTTCACTGGACCTTAATACAGCTGCATCTTTAGAATGTAAAAGCATAGAGGTGTTGCTGGATGAGATAGCCAATGAGATAGCCAATTTACAGCATATGCGATACTAACATTAATCGAAGGAAAAAATGTTTTTACTAAACAGGTCTGTTCGTGAGGAATTTCAACAGATTTCAGATTTGTGCCTCAGGGTATCAAAGGGATAGGCAAAATAGCAACAACTCAACTTCTTGTCAAAAATTAGGGGCATTCCAGGAGAGAAAAAGCTTTTGGATGTGTAATTCAGAAAATAATTCTGGCAAAGCTACCATTTAAAGTTAGAAATATGACCAAAATTAGGAGAACTGAATTAAAATCTGTCTTCAGATTGAGAATGTACTGCACCCATCACTGTTTCAAGGATTGGTTTAAATCTGGTTTAAAACAGAGACATACTCTGAAGATTTTGAACCAGAAACAAATTAAAAGGCTTTGATATTTTTTCTCCAAAATCACAGCTTGCTTACCAAGCATTTTTGGTTTTGCACTACTGAAAGCATAGGCATGAATTCAGAATTCGATGCCGATATTGGTCTTTATTCACATCTCTTATGTCATGGTGCACAGAACAACATAAGAATTGACCATGAACTCTTGTCAAGTAAGACTTTTTTAAAGGTCTTAAACTGCTGAAAATGCAACTCATTGAAGTAGCACACAAGCCCAGCTAAAACAGATTCGACTAGACTCATAGGGCGGCTTGAATCAGTGGTGAAAGTGGAAGCAAATAAACCTTATTAGGGACAAATGCATTGCTGAAACAGTATCCATTCATAGCAGCATAAAGTTTGAGCAAGGTAAGCATAATATTGTTACTACGGACTGCTGAGAATAATCATTACGAAGCAGCGAAATTCAGATTCAGCATGGGTTTGTTATTCATGGTATCCCAGGTTGATCATTAGCACAAAAATTCAGTCAAAACTTAGGCAGCAAATAAAGCAGTTAAGGAGTGAGCTGTATTCATAAGACCAAACTGCAGGGAATCAGCATTGTCCAATATAGATAGTAACAGGAAGGGGCTTGCATTGTATCGATCTTTTCTGTCCATAAGTGACCTATACAAGGTTCAACTAAACCCAACAAAAGCAGGCGCAACAATGCAACATACTGTGGCTTAATAACTGAGACTAAACGGAGGCAAAGATAAGGCATGTCCATAGATGGTAAATTGCTGGAAAGAGGTCTACGACAGCAGTTAAAACCAAGCAGGAGACGTTCATTTTAATAGCATAAAAGAAGCGGATAACTATTAGTACTGCACAAACTTATATTAGTTCATAACAGGGGTACACATGGTTTACCCAAGCGAAAACAGGATCAGAAAATAAAGAGGTCATTTTGTGGCTTCAAACAGAGACAGAAGTGAAGCAAAAAATAGAGCACAGCAGTGAACAGAGGCATACGAGCAAGATTTATTCACAAGTAATTTCTCAATGAATTTTAGATTTTTGATCCTAATAATTGTATCGTCTTTAGCTTATGAAAAGTTCCTTTTCTGATAGGAAGTGCGGAAGTAAATGAGCAGGAATCTAAGTTCAGATCAAGCAAAACTATCAGCATAATATTCTGCCATTAGATAGAAAGGAAGGCAGCTAGCGAATTTGTAACTTATCATTTTCAATTTTAGAACAATTTTAGATTGTACCTTACTTCCTGAGAAGGTATAGGTTGAAGAGACATAAGATCCAAGCAGAAGATAGACTCGTATCATCATACCTCTAGGATTTCTGATCGCAAAACAGTCTGTATCTTGAAGTTGCAATTTCCCCTTACCTACTTCTTTGCTTTTGTTCTCTGCCGAGCTTTGAATTTCTGTAACGATTTCTTGTCTGAAGTATACAGGCCTTTGCCTTTGACCTTTAAACTGAAATGCACCCTCCTTGATATTGTAGGTTTTTCAATCCCAGCAGTGCTAACATGAAATTGCTTAAAACTTATCCAAAAACGGTATCATGTGTATCGGAGTAATCAAAGGTAAGAGAATTTTATGTGGACCGTATACATATCAGCCTAAGAATGCATAATCATAATCTCCAGAATGTGATAGCAAGAATAGAGAAAGAAGCTTAGATTGTCAGTTCTAAGCCGCTACAAGTTAGAGTAGATAACATAGCAGTCAAAATTGGATCATGACTATAGGAATTGCAAGCTGCTAAAGTGATCCAACCATCATAACAATATAAACAGTTGCAGGGAATGAATTGTTAATTAATGTAGCAGCATTAGTGTTTAAAGACAGAGAAGTAAGACGGTAGCTAAATTGTTCTGAGATTAAAAGATGGAAAGTTAAATTATTGCTGTGTAATAACAGAGGGTATGTGTACTGCAGCTGTTACCTTATACTAAGCAGTCAAGCTAATTGATTTTTAAACAAGTCAATATGTTTGGCTACGTTATTCTAAACATGGAATGTATTGTTACTATTGAAGGAACAGACTTTAACAGAGATAAATTTGAGCATCGATAGAAGAATTTTATGAAGTCTAAAATTCAGTTCATTGATATAGAAAAAGTACAGTATATATCTGAAAATTTGAATCAGCTATAACAGGTTTTATTTATTGCTGCAAAATCAGAAGTATTTTAATTATGCTATAATATAGGCTTGCGCTTTTAACCAAACCACATAAACACCTTAAAACAGGAGCAAAGTATCTAAAGGGTACTGCAGTATAAGCAAAGGAGCAGCAACAATCATGGGTAGAATATGAAGCTTGCGAAGCCTCAGATTACAGCAGTTCCAATTTCAGAAAAGAAACAGAGCAAATTAGGTAACAAAGCAATCAATAGTATGGTGCCTCAGAATATTTATTCAAAAATCGAGGCTAGGATATGCATATTTAAATGAAAACAGATAAAATTAAGTGAAAACAGATTTGGACATGCCGTCATCTACCAAAGTGCAAGTAAACATACTAAAGCACACAGAGGCAGCAAAACATCTTATACTGTTGTTGTATAATACTCAATTAGTGTGGAGGAAAGCAACATCAAGATGTGAAGGCTTAGAAACTGTTTAACCAATATACAGAAACAGCAGTAGTAGTGAGTATAACATATAATCAAGTTATGCAATCAGCTTTGTCAACCAAATTTTACCTCAAATCAGACTAAAAGCGATCCTATTAAAGCAAAGGTATATGCATTATTCATGAATCCTATCCAGTATGTCGGCTTAAAACTGAACAAAAGCACATATTAGGTAGAGATAAACAAGCTATAGTGAGTAGATCTCAGCAGAAGTAGAGCATATATTATAACACTGCAACTGAGTATTTTAAGCCAACAGACACAATACAAAGATGATGCTCTTTTTTTTTAACTACTGGATATGGTGGTAAATGGGATTTTGAAACTTGCTGTAACAGGTCTGACCAAGCATATCATAAGATTGATTTCAGCAGACCGTGTAATTGCAAACAATAGCTTACCATAACAGCTGAGATCAATTTGATTTTAGGTAATCAGAACAAATCTGTTAACTGCCATAATCTAGTAGAAGAATACTTTTCTGAATGGTAGTTTCCAAAGCAGATGAGGTTTTCTCATAAAATTGCCCAGGTGTAAAGTTCATGCCGGAAGCTGGTTATTGCAGTATTATAAGGACAAGGGGAACTCACTCCTATTCTGATGACAAATGTATCAGTATATAAAGCTGATCATAACCATGCCATAACTCCTGGTTGTGTTGCTTTTTAGGCAAATTAGCAGCAAGGACCGGACTGTTGAATATAAACATTACCCATGCGATAAAGGTGGTGGTAACCAGAGATTTTGCATTGCACTATTTTGTCTATGTTTTACTAACAGACCTGACTTAGAATCGCTGCCAAAGTACACCAAGATTGAGCAGGGGATACTATAATCAAAACAGAGAAAACCTTCCGCAGCTTTAAACCATTCTTAGCATGTTTATTCATCGGATGACAGCAGGGAAAAAAAATAAAGGCCTAGCTGTTTGCGTAACAGGGATGAAAGAGATAAATAACAGCAACATAGGGATGAAAAATGCAACATAATAGCAGCAGTAACAGAATGAGTATGGACACAAGTTTAAGAAGCTGATTTAGATTGGATAAACTGTAAAAATGAATGAAATTCAGAGAACGAAATGCTTTATAAAGAAGTACAAAAGACAAGTGGAGTTGAACCATTCGACTTGACTAATAGCACACTCAGATCATTATACATTTTTAACTCAACTAGAATCAAAATAATTTCTCACAACTCTAAAGTATTCTTAGCACGTTTATTTATCAGCTAGCAGCAAAAACCAAAAGAAAAGCCTAGCTGTCTATGCAACAGATCTCACATGTGTAAAATATCACTCAGGAAAAATAAATAATAGCAGTAACCGGATGAGTAATAGCAACAAAAGACAGGTGGAGTTGAACCATTTGATCAGACTAATCACACACTCATGTTTATCGCATATTTTAAACAATGTAACAAGAAAAAGTGTTCTTCAAACAAGGATTTGAATTGTTGTACCATGAAGCTGAAGGTTTGTTGTCGGTTAAAACTGGATAAAGTTTAAAGGTGAGAAATCTGTAGATGATGGCAGTTTTTTCTTGAGGTGATCAAACTGGAGTAGTAGCAGTAAACAGATAAAGAATAGAGTAGTTTTTAACGTTTTGATCTGCTGGAAGTTACATTACTCTAAATTGCTCAACAGAAGGAGTTTTTTAAAAGCAGATTGAAACATGGCTTATTGGTTTTAAAGCCGAAGCGACAATTTGCTAATGCCATGCTCAGAAGCAAAAAGATTGATTTAACTCAACTTGAAAAATTCACAATCTGATCTCCATAAGGCAGTGAGTAAATCAAGATTGTACCAGAAACTTACATGATAAACACAGTGTCAAAAAATCTTCAAAGTTTCTTGTAATGAAACTTAGAGTGGATTGTGCCAGTAGGTCAAAAATGCAGAAACGAAAATGAGGTATAACTCACAGATTTGAAGCTGTCGTAAGATTTAGGTAAAACATCAGTTTGAGTTCAAAAATAGACTGAATGACACAAACTTTGGACAGGGGCAGTCAAGGTTTAGATATTTAGGCCAACATACGTAGCGATAGTTTTTACTTTAGGCAGAAGTTTCAAGTACAGGAGCTATCTCTAAGGAGGAGCAAAGAATATGGAAGCAAGAAATATGAGCTATCGGAGACCCGTAGCAAATTGTGACCAATTCAATTTTCGGCAGTACTATGATGAAGAAGCAAACTCAGAATATCTTGCACAGAGCTTTGAAATCTGAACATAGTTCAACACTTATTTTGAGTTTTTGATTATACTACGGATAGTTATATGACCGAGCTGATATAGGAAAGTTTGAACTTATCTCAAAGTTTCGGACTGGTTCCCTTCGCCTGCTCATGAGCTGCGCCCAGTTGCGAATTACCAATGTTGATAGCACTTACTCCCTGAATAGCTTTCTGGAATCGTTTTCTAAATCTTGTTCCATCGCCTCTGGCCTTTGAAAAATGAGCAATCCCTTGTTGCCTGGGCCTCGTACTTGAGGGTGCAGCAAAGGGAGTGGAATCGCCTTCCGGTCATGGATTGAGATGCGGCCAAAGATGCGGCCAAGAAATTGCTCCGGCCAAGAGGTCGGTCAAAAAATTGCTGCGGCGAAGAAGTCGATGCGGTCAAGTAGCCGATGCGGCCAAGAAATTGCTCCGGCCAAGAGGTCGATGCGGCCGAGGAATTTTGTTTCTGGCGTCACTCCAATCTTTGCCAATCTTTGCCAAATTCTTCGCATAATCGTATTTTTCTCCTTTTGCTAAACTTTGAACGAATTCCCCTTTTCTGGGTTGGTTGCTTGCGATCTTCAGTTTGAAGTTTGATACGCGGCTAAGGAAGCCTGTTGCGGTCAAGGGCGTCTGTTGCGGCCAAGAGAATCTGTTGCGGCCAAGAGCGTCTGTTGCGGCCAAGGAAATTCATTGCGGCCAAGTGAATCCGGCGCAGCCAAGGAAATCCGACGCAGTCGAACAAGTCAAAGGAATTTATTGCAGCCAAGTTATTTTGGTGCGGCAAACACCACCGCCGCATGTCCCTTCCCCATCTTTAGCTCTTCTTGGGGCGAGACTTCTTGAAATTAATGCTTCTGGACCAGAGATTCCTTGGAGATTTGATCGCCGCTCTCCGGGGAATGAGGAAAATCTGCTGTGGCCAATGGAGATCCGGCTGCCCTCTGGTCACGGGCTGAGATGCGGCCAAGAAAATTTGGCTACCATCCGGCCATGAATTGAGGATCACACGGTTGTTGAAGTAATTCCGGCAATTTTGAGAGGCCCTTGTCGCCGTTGTACTGCCTGTTCTAGAGCTTGAAGACCTTCGTTGTTGCTTTAGACGCCAGGACCCGAATTTGAAGGTGGCGTCGGATTTGGCTATCATCCGGTCATTTTTGGAAATCGGAACAGCTTCTACGATCCAAGACTTGCTAGTCTCTCTTCCTTTGTAGTCGATGTGGCTGGGAAAGTGAAGTCGCTTGAATTTATGCGCTTGGATCCTGAATACTCGTGCCCTTTGGGTCCTGTCTTCTTCTGGTTTGAACCTGCCAGTCTTTGCGACTTCCAGTCATGGCCGGACATTTCAGATTTGTTTCAAAACTTCGATCCCTGCAGAAATTTATTGAAAGTGTTTAAGAATGTTATGATAAAAACAAATAGTTGATTGAATTTTTAGACACGATCTATGTTTGAGGATGAGATTTCTCATCGTCGAGGTTTCAGTCCGGATTTGGCGAAGCAATTGGTAATTGGCGGGCTCGAGCTTCTTGCTTTGGTTGGTTTTGATCCGCTTGGAGTCGGAATTCCTGTCTCTCGATTGTCGCCCGATTTGGAGTCTATTACCGAATTGAGCTACTGGACCAAGTGCAGCTGGTCAAGCGAATGGAACTCTCGGACGTATTTGACGAATTTGTTTAGCTTCATGCGCTCCTTTGTCCTTCGCCGTATGCGACCAGATTTTCATCGAGAACCGAGAATTCACTGGTAACTCTAGCGGCCTCTGATTTGCTCCATTCGTGCGGTAATATCGTCGGGTCGGATTTTCTTGCGTGGTCCCTTGAAGCCGCTTTTCAACTGCTTTCCTTTCTTCCGGTATGAACAATTTCCAATATTCACGTGACTGTTAGAATATTACGACGATGAATACTCATCTTCCACCGATTTCCCCTTGTCAGAGATTTGGATATCATGGATTCACGTTTCCTCTCTTTTTGAACTCCGCTTTTTTATGTTATCAAACGATCATTGTCTTGGTGCGGTCGAATTGTGGTGCTTTGCGGTTTGTTTTTTGTGAAAGTTGTTGAGATCTACTAACTTCTGATGAATCGAACAATTCTACTGAAAACAATCTCGACGAACTTTGTCCAGAGATACCTCAATCACCAATCGAACCCAAAGTGAACTGGAGTGTGGTTAAATCGTGGTTGCTAATTCTAGCAGTCCGTTTCCCACAGACGGCGCCAAATGAAAAATACATAATTTGGTTCCTCCTATCTCACAAACTAACAGAACACCGGGACGTATAGTGGTTCGGCCATAATCCAGCCTACATCCACTTATTGACAATATCTTTATTACTTCCTTTGTTATTACAACTTTAGAGAGCTTTGTAGTGTTTCTCTCTCTTCTAATCTTGTGTCCCCTTACAAGTGAGCCTCCCCTCTATTTATAGACTTTCTAGGGTGAAGTCTTCCTCTTAACCTTTGTACATGTGACACTATTTTCTTGGAGCCTCTCATCTAGTTTTGGCACTTCTTTCCTTATAAAGCCTTCCGGTCCCAAAGTGTAAGGCGCGGGATCCGGTCATGGAGTACGGGGCCGGAACACAGAACCCAATCATAGAGTGTGGAGCCGGAACAAGGTCTTGAAGGGGGCCCGGGGTCTGGGTCGGAATCTACGGCCTGGACCGTTTTGACCCTCTTGTCTTCGTCATATTCTTATCCTTGTCAGCTATACATGTGTGCAAACCACTTTTTCAAACCAGTCTGTTTTAAAACGTTCGGAATTCTCTTTCACATATCTTTTAAAGAGGTTTTACTAGCTCGTTCAATTTAGAGTCTCACCTTAGTTTTGCTCCCAAACATTTGGCGTTTTAAAACCCGTCACTTCATCCTTTAAAACCTTGTTATTTCCAAAACGATTTTCAGAAATAAATTTCGAAAAAACCTACTTTCTACAAACGAATTTCAAACAACATTCTTCACCAACATTATTTCTTAATGGTTTTCGAAAACAGTTTTCAAAGTGGATTTTCACAAATGTATTTCAAAATAATGATTTAGTCCCCATGTCGTGACCCGCTATTTTTGAAGTTCTGCCCACCTTCAAGAGCAGCGGTCATTACCGTGGAGCGTACTAGTCATTTCGTGTTTTCACAAAAGTGGTGGATTTTCACATAAAATTTTGTTTTGATCATTCATCTTTCCTTTCTCAAAAACATCCCCCATTCCTCTAGTCGGAGCAAGTGAAGCAGCATGAAGATCGACTACGCGGATCGTGCTGAAGGCCAGAGGCACACCAACCCGTGGAGCTAACCGAGCGACATGAAGACTAACACCAACCATTTAAATACAAAATCAAAGGTGTACCAACCCGAGTCAAGCGACATGAAGGTCAGCAACACTAATTCAAGTTCAAACTGTTGAAAATCAGAAGAACACCAACCCGTTTTGCTTGATCATAGTACCGCTCCGCTGCAAGAGCCTTAAAATGAACAAGCAGCCGGTCAAGAGCCGAAGATGAGCGAGCAGCCGGTCAAGAACCCGAAGACGAGCGAGCAACCAACCAGGAGCCCGAGCGCGAGCAGTCTTCCAGAATCCCAAAGACGGACCAGAAGAGATCAGTAGAAGTCCAGCTCAACACTTCCCCATTTTAATGACTTTTTAGGATTGATGATGTATAGGTCTTCTTCCCCTATGATTCTTTTCTCTCTTGTCAATTTCTGAATAGACTCCATGTATAGGTTTATACATTCCCTTTGAATTTATTCAGATCAATGTGTATAGGGTTCCCCACTCCCTATTTTTATTTGTGAATGACCGATCATCAAAACCCATACTGAGAAAATCCGCCACTTTGAAAACACGTGTTTTCAAAATTGTTTTTCCAAAACTTGGTTTCTTTTTGGCATGCACGTATAATGAAAAGAACGAATAAGGAACGACCCCTCACATTTATATATCATTCATAAATCTTGCTTTATGGGGTGAAAATTCACGGTATCTACAGGAGGCATCCCCTAAGTAAACAACGCCAACAAATGCAACCGAGCAAAAAATAAAACACATGCATTGCATTCATGACACAAAAGTCACTTGCACTTCCAGTCATTTCAAGTCCATCAGTCATTCACGAGTCTTGTCCACCTCAAAGTCTGCACAATCATGTGTTTCATTGTCACCACGCTATACACCAGCTTTCATCCCAAATACCCAGACCGCCAAAGCCCAATCTCAAAGGGATAGGAAAGAAAACCGGGAAGTTCAAACCTCTCCCAATCAGAATCACTATGCACGCCAGTGACAAAAAAGGAAAGAGTGTGTCATATCATGGGGCCACCATGCGGGAGTTGTCACTCCCTAAAGAGTCCTAAAATCCAGGAGCTAGTCACCAACCCGACAGCAACCCCGACAGCTACACCTTCTTCAAGGCCGATATTGAAAGGATGAGCTTCATGGACCATCAACTAGAACCGACTCAAGCGAGACTAGGTGTAGCCTTACCACGCATGCGTTGCATCCAAAAAGAAAAAAAAAATAAAAAAAAAAACATTCAGTCAAACTTGAAATCAACCATCTCCATTCATCATTTTCAGCATTTCATGCATCCTATACATAGTAATTCCATATTATCACAACACATTGCATGGTAGATCGTTGCACTTGCATACTCCCGTATCGAAACGACGTCTTTGGCGAAAACCTTGTTTGATTGTTTGAATATAGCGCGTGAACCGCTAAACTCTCGACCCGTCAACGAACACAAGGGTCTCATCAAAATCAGCACCACAAACCAAGTGAGTAGTGTGTGAAGAGTGGTATTTTTTCTTGAATTCCAAAATAGGGTATTGGACCATCCACCGAGCGATGAGGAAAGATAGAGCGAGTCCATAGAGGTAAAACCATGAGCGACTTGTGCATTCCTTCAGCACATGGAGAGGCACAATTCATAGCGAGACCAATGTTGATAACAAGACACGAACTGTGATTCATGCAAAGATTCGAGAAGTAGTAAGAAAACAATCATTAACTAATGATAATGACGAGGCACTTAGGAATAAAAACCTCCACAAAACCAAAAAAGCTTTGACTGCCCTGTACATAATCCCTTAGTGAGCCCCGCTGAGCCTTTCATGAAAAACTCTTTCTGCAAAAAAAAAAAAGAAAACTCCACAACATGTCAACTCTCACATACACTTACTTTCCCCTACAATAGAGGATCTCGAAGGAGCCGGAGCCATGGCCTCTCCCCATCATCTTTCACAAAAACAACAAATGAAATGTTCAAAGGAACCGGTGAGTCAATGCAACTCCAAAGTCAAACACCAAAAAAGAACACCGAAAATGTTCAAGAAGATCGATGAGTCAATGCAACTCCAAAGCCGAAAGCCAAAATTCAAAGCAGAAAACGTTTGAGAAAGTTGATGAGCCAAATGCAATTTCAGAAAACAAAATGAGAAGAAAGTTCAAGCCGTACACCATAAGAGGCAAGAAGGAGAATTCCAAATCCAAAGGACCAATGATGTCCCGTAGAAATAAATAAAGGTTATCAAAACCAGTCCAATTATTCCACCCATGGCGAAGGCGAAACATATCCTCTATTGCACAAAAGCTCCACAATTCCCAAATAAATCCTCCAGTCCCACGTGACATACATCATACCCTTCAGCCCCATTATAACCCAATAAAAGACCTCTGACTCGTTAGTTGATGAGCGTTTACTGAAAGTATCGGATCTGAAACATGAATCATAAGTTTCGTACTTGTTATCAACATGTCCCTTCTTATCAAAGGGACCATGAGCAAATGAGTGTGACCTACACCACAAGGTCTTATGAGTGCGAGTGAATCTTCATTCTAAACACCAAGACATAAACAGCCTACCCCGTTGCAGGTGAGAAATTTATGAGGATCGGAAGGTCCAGAACCTCAAAAGGAATTCTAAGGAAAATACTGCTCCGATCGTCGAGAGTATCATCACACCATTAGCACACACAGCTATACTCACGAGAGATTGACCCGCATCCCTCCATGAGAGGAAAGTGATTCACACATTCCAATCAACAATCACTCAAGATCGAGCCAAAGATGTTTTATATTCGTAAACCTTGTATTAATAGAGATAGGGCCATACCTTTTCTCTAAAAATTGCATATGCATCTTGCATCGTACCTAGCATTTAATACCTGCATGCATCATAAGCACTCCATCATCAACACCTGACTAGTAAGAACTCTACCTAGTCTCGCTGAAAGTCGACTTCAGTTGCAGTTGTTGAAGCGTAACTTTTGATAAAAAGATGTCAACTGGAGCCATCCCAGACCATCATCAAGCTACCTCAAACCATCTCGGAGCCATCCTGGGCTATCCTCGAGCTACATCGAACCAAACTAAAGCCATCCGAGGTCGTACGAAGACAATTCTGGAGCCATTCAGCATCATGCTCGAGCCTCATCAACACCATATCCATAACCAAACTGGACCCATGCGGGAGCCAACATCCGACATTGAAACCATCCTTAGAACTACACAGGGGGCATCCTAACAATCCGATGACAATATAGGAGCCACCTAACATCCCTGTTAGAGCCATTTCATCACCAGGGTCTTGCCTACATAGTATCGAACTACGTATGGTCTGATCTCAATACAGAATTGAGTACGTAGGCAGCCCGCCCCGGGTGCGACCACCTCACAGGCGAAAGTTCCCTTTTCTTCCTCGCTATCACCAAATGGATCCATCTCGTAGCCCGTCCTGGAGCCATCCTAAGCTATCCTGGAGTCGTTATGAGAGAATCTTGAAGTCATAACCGGACCGAAGCCATCCATCCATGACCAAGAAGTTATCAACCACATCAAAATACATCAAAATCCACTAATCACATCAACCCTCCACTCGACTCGAAATCCAAACCAAAGCAAAACCCACCAACCATCCCAGAGTCATAGCTCACAATGGAGCCATCCGATCGCACCGGAGCCATCTGATCATATCGGAGCCATCCGATCATATCAAGTCATCGAGTTCCCAGAGTCACTCATTCAAAAAAAAAACAAAAAACAAACAAACATACATTCAAAAGAGCGACCACAAAATCACAAAACCAAAACAAGAACTCAGGAGCCATCTCGAAACTCTAGAGCCAAGAGTCCT
The DNA here is from genome assembly GCA_023374045.1 of Limonium bicolor. Lineage (NCBI taxonomy): Eukaryota > Viridiplantae > Streptophyta > Magnoliopsida > Caryophyllales > Plumbaginaceae > Limonium > Limonium bicolor. The sequence goes on along the minus strand of CM041776.1, from coordinate 457,283,183 downwards.
ACCAAAATCTCGAGACTACAGTGCACATTGGGCAAGGCTATAGAAACAAAACCAAAACACAAGTCCCACACTGACAAAGTCAAGGGCCACATCAACAAAAACATTCGACTATCACATCCCTCACAAAGACAACCGAAAGCATCTAATCCCGAACCAATCCACAATCAAAATCATCCTTCAATCAACCACTCAAAATAGCGAGTTTCGTACAACTCCACAAAGTATTATAGGCTCGTCATAAGTCCTATAGCTAGATATCAAGAGGTCTAGTTGAGGCACTCCTAAGTCCTCGTACTTTCAATCGCATTCTAGGCCCGTCATAAGCCCTAGGACTGGATATCAAGAGGTCCAGTTGAGGCACTCCTAAGCCCTCGTGCACCTTAAATCAAATTGGGTTGTTGGTATTATAGGCTCGTCATAAGTCCTATAGCTAGATATCAGAGGTCTAGTTGAGGCACTCCTAAGTCCTCGTATTTTCAATCGCATTCTAGGCCCGTCATAAGCCCTAGGACTGTATATCAAGAGGTCCAGTTGAGGCACTCCTAAGCCCTCGTGCACCTTAAATCAAATTGGGTTGTTGGTATTATAGGCTCGTCACAAGTCCTATAGCTAGATGTCAAGAGGTCTAGTTGAGGCACTCCTAAGTCCTCGTACTTTCAATCGCATTCTAGGCCCGTCATAAGCCCTAGGACTGGATATCAAGAGGTCCAATTGGGCACTCCTAAGCCCTCGTGCACCTTAAATCAAATCGGGTTGTTGGTATTATAGGCTCGTCATAAGTCCTATAGCTAGATATCAAGAGGTCTAGTTGAGGCACTCCTAAGTCCTCGTACTTTCAATCGCATTCTAGGCCCGTCATAAGCCCTAGGACTGGATATCAAGAGGTCCAGTTGAGGCACTCCTAAGCCCTCGTGCACCTTAAACCAATCGGGTTGTTAGTATTATAGGCTCGTCATAAGTCCTATAGCTGGATATCAAGAGGTCTAGTTGAGGCACTCCTAAGTCCTCGTACTCTCAATCGCATTCTAGGCCCGTCATAAGCCCTAGGACTGGATATCAAGAGGTCCAGTTGAGGCACTCCTAAGCCCTCGTGCACCTTAAACCAAATCGGATTGTTAGTATCCTAGGCTCGGCATAAGTCCTAGGGTTAGATGTCAAGAGGTCTAACTGAGGCTCGCCATAAGTCCTCGTACTTTCAATCGCCTTCATGCACTCACGGTCGCATCCCAATGCACCACTAAACCGCAGTGAGAATTTTTGGCGCCCCGTCAACCTTGATCCAATTCTGCAAGGTCCTGCAAAATTGAATCAAGGGGAGCCATCTGTACACCAAAAATTCTCACCCCATAAAGCAAATTCTAGAATGAGAAACACAATAAAGGGGTCATCGCCTTTCTTTTTTTCAAAAACGTATTAACGTGCTTGCCAAAATGAAACCATCATTTCATGACAAGGTTTTAAAACCAATTTCCAAAGCATTTTAGAAAAAAAACATTTTTTCGAAAATGAGTTTCTAGTGACAAATCTGGTTTAAAGCCCATCCATTTTGTGTTATTCACCCATCTAATTTAGCCTTCATTATTTTATATGTGTATTATTACGGTTAGCATTATTACTGTTTTGTTTATCCCATTTTATTTGTTATTGCTTGCATATATTTAATTCATTTTACATTTTTACCATATTTTAATATTTCCGTCATTTGTATACTGGATTCGGAGTTAGTATGTCTGGTTAGAGTATTCCTTGCAGATGGCATTTACCCCAAGTTCGAATCCTACTTCGAACGTGTTGCATTTCTTTCTCATATTTAGCTCGCATTACGGTTTAAACAAAAATCCCCGTACATGTACAGAATGTCGTTGTGGTGTAACCAGTGGTCCTTTCCAATAGGCATGCAAGCATTCCAAGTTCGAATCTGGGCGAGAGCAATTCTCTTTTTCTATTTTGTTTTCCACATCGGGTGGACCAAGCCCAGCCCTCTCAGTTGGGTCCAATTTTTCTGCTCCAGGACTTTAATAAAACCCACTTTACAGCAAGCCCAAATTAAACCCTAAGTTGACATCTATCCCAAAAGAAACCCTGATTCTCCTCTCATAAAAGGCTACAGTTAAACAGATCCCAGGGGAGCAGCCACGAACTTCCATTTTCTATTCTAAAATTTCCCACGTTTATTCTTTCAACCCCTCTACTCTGGCATGCAAGAATCCCAAAAAGAAAAACCCAACTCCTTCTTCTACTTCACGAACAAAAAATTGAAACCACCGTTCTTCCTTTTGCATCCTCAAGATCAAAAAACCCAGCATCTTCTCTTTAGTACGTTGCCCTTCTCCTTCCTGTCACAAACCATCCCCAACCACCACCATAGAACACTGTTTTCCTGAAGAGCACCCCGAATACCCGGCCATTCCCCATGCCGGTTTGCTCGTTCAAAAATTCCATCCCAGTACCCCATTACGGGTCCGTCGCCTTCATTCCTGCGTTAACAGTGCAAGCGACATTTTACTCGTTTCCATGACAAAATCAATTTCGAAACCCACAGTTTTGACAAAAATTCCTCACTGGATGAACTGGCGATGGTGAACAAATTTTGGTTCATTCGGTAAACTGTTGCCGAAACGAAAGCCACATCCACTCCTTCTCTCTGTTTCTCTGTTGTTCATCACATTTTATCAGGATTCTTGACCTGGAACTATGAATCCTCGTTTCGTAAGCTCCAGTTTCAAAAAAATGGTTTCGGTTTGATCTTCTGCCTTTTATGTTCCATAGTTTCCTTTCTGTCAATCTTTCTTTCTTCTGTTTACGTTTTGTTCCATTTCTGCACAAATCCATGGGATAAGAATCTGGCCTGGTATGAACGTTGCAGTTCAACACGGCAAAAAATTGAAATACCGGTTTTAGTTTCGAATCCTGGTTTATTTCTGTGCGCATCTCTAAAAAAAAAGTGGTGTAGTTATACTTTCATTCAATCCTTGTTTTTCTCTTCACTTTTGCTCTAGTATCCTTTCTATTGAAGTTTAATATGTCGAATGGATTGCCCCTGCGTTCAGTTTGGATTGCTCCCTCATCTGTGTTTGTTGTGGTGCGAAACATCTCTGTTCTGTACATGAGACTTAGTGTGCAAACCGTTTCAGATATACTTATCCCAAACCCAGCTCATTTTGGTTTAAGATTTAATGTTGTCCTTCTAACACAACTTTAGATGATGATCTATGGCGTGAGTTCTTATGGATCCATAGGAGATTCTCCTCTCTGCAGCCCTGTTTGCAAAATCGGTGGACATCTGCGTCTCGGTGTGTCCAGATTCTGAGTGTGCAAGTGATTTCAGGGGGTACGAGTCCTTGTCGTTGGGATTTGTTGTGCCTCCTGTCGTTCTTATTTTTGTTGGAGGATGTCCCGCTATAACCTGAGATCGGACTGATGTGTCCTACTTTGGAGATTCTGTTTGTCCATCCCACTCGTATTCAAGAACTAACCCCATATCTAATCTTCTCTAATCTGTTTTTTCGTTGTTGTAGCTTCTTTTCTTAAGTTCTATTGCAGGAAACGTTCTCTTCAATCTGGTATTTATACCTTTAATCAAGTGTACATATATTTGATAGTTGTGCTAACGATGCTATTTGATCTGTATATCGACATTGATTGTGTGTGTATTAGTTTTTCTGAAACATAGGTTATGCGTAAATACGTTTTGCATTCGGTGTCCGATTTTGTTCAAAATGCCTAATCTGTATAGTACTGTATTTGAGCATACTCCCATATCGATCTTGAAGCTGCACGCCTTGTAGGTGTTTACCTTTCGATGGTTTATCTGTCTGAAGCCTATTACATAGCCTAGCAAGAAGAACCTCTTAACTTGTTCGAATACTATAACATATTTGTCATGTTTCTTATGTTTGAACTAATAGTTAAAGATGAGGGAGATAAAAAGGGAATGAACAGAGACCAAGATTTTCTTTTATTAACAACTCAGTCTAGATTTGATTAATGTTGACACCGTTAATTTCGTTTTTAATCCCCTTCCATCTTTCATCTAGGATAGATTGCTTAACTTTTGTTCTTAAAGGCCATAAAACAGCAGCGAACCACTCAAAACCAACTAGCTGTTTCAATCAACTTTAATTGCTATTTACTATGATTTTCTGCATTCTCGTTTTATCTTTCCTGTGTACATGTGTTATTTCACTTCTATCCTTTTATTGCAACCTTTCATTGGATTCATTGTTCTTATTTATTTAAGCCTTAGTTATTTCCCCCAGGGTCTTTTAATCTGACAGAAAAGTTTTGGATGTATTATTGCTCCACACCTAACAGGTCTTTCATTCGTTTCGTGGGGCAATAATCTCCTATAACTTCAGAAAATACCTTAACCACCATTATATGTATATAAGAACAAAAAATTCAAAAAAACAAGCCCTTAAGGCTAACTTAGGAGGGTTTAGGATGTGAAACCACCGCATGCCTAGCGGATCTCTCATTCGTTTTATGTGGGTGGAATCCTCCTTTGCCTTCCACACACCCTAATCAAGAGTTAATAAACAAACAATAAATCAATTCCTTTCACTTGTTAATATCTCACAAATAAGGCCCACATAAAAAAGGGGCCACTTCAGCCAAGCCAAACAAGGCCCAGTTTTGGCCCAACTTCAAGCAAGGCCTTTTTTTTCGGCCCAACTCTAGATAAGGTCCAAATTTCAACCCAATTTCCAACAAAGCCCAGAACGGGCCCAATTTAATTCCAAGGCCCAATTCAAATCCCACTTCAGCCCAAATCAAAAGGCCACTCTGAGGCCCAATTCAAAACCCACTTCAGCCCACAGTTCATAAATCCCATTTCAAGGCCCAAGCCCATTTCGGGGCCAAAGCCCAAACAAGGCCATCAAGCCCATTCGGCCCACTAAGCCCATTCGGCCCATCAAGCCCATTCGGTCCAACTTTGACCAATCCAAACTTTGACTTGGTCTAACTTTGACCAACCTGAACTTTGACTCGGTCCAACTTTGACCAACCTGACCTTTGACTTTGACTCGGTCCAACTTTGATTGACCCCACTTTGACCTTGACCCAATTTTTGACCTGGTCCAACTTTGACCTTGACCCAACTTTGACTTGGTCCAACTTTGACCCATCTGAACTTTGACTTTGACCAATCTCAACTTTGACCTAATCCAACTTTGACCCGGTCTAACTTTGACCCGATTCGTTTTTCAACCCCAACCCGAATTCAAATCAACCCAATTCAAACCCAACTCATTTCAATTTAGTCCAATTCCATTCAACTCGAATTCAATTCATCCAATTCAAACTCAACTTGTAAATCCTGTTCAAATTTCAAACTCAAAAATCTCTCTCCTCAGATTTCAACAATCATTTTATTCAAACTTCATTAAGTTTTCAAAAGAAACCATTTTATGGAATTTTAAAGGAAAAACTCTTCTCACATCACAGAAAACTCTTCTCAAACGCAGAAAGTTCTTCTCACATATACAGAAAGTTTTCTCCTAAAATCATTTCTCAAAATCAGTGTTTCTTCATCGAGAATTCCGAATAACTTCACAAGTTTCCTAACTTAGTTTTCAAACCCAAAATAAATTGTTTTCGGGGAACATAGGATGTCTAACACCTTCAAAGAACATTTTCTTCCTAGTTAGACATTACTTGTTTATCCTCCAAATAAAATCCGAGGCGGGGCACTGGGGTCGTAACATCCCTTGTCGCAGTCTGGATCTCTTTAGGCGGGGCATTAGGGTGACAAACCTCCCCAAATTGCAGCCTAGATTTTTACAAGGCGGGGTGCTAGGGATGTAACTGCCTTCCTAGTTGCAGCCGGGATTTTAGAATCGTCTAACTCCCTTCCGCTCGATTTCAAGGTTTTCGGTTTTTAACGTTTTAAAACCCAGAGTTAGAGACGTTATTCGGGTCTGACCGAGAACATCTCATTCATGGTGTTTCTCTCTAAATCCTATTTTTCGACATAAATTCATTGCCCCATCTTTCGAGCCTCGGCACTTACCATTAATTAAGTGTCGTGTTCGAGGGGGTACATAGGGTAATCCCTCGGGATTATCCGCCCTTTTACAACAAAAATGACTTTTCGGTTTTAAACTTTAAGAGAGACGATTTTGACAATCATTCCTCCAAACAACTCAACCCATCATCATCTCATTTCAAATCCTGAAATATCCCAAAACATCAACCCTTTCATCATCTCAAATCCGAAAAACCCGGGACTTCTCCCAAATTCCAATGCCTCACATACTCAAATCATCATTCAAACTCCAAATCACCTTAAACTCAAATCATCCCCCTAATCCCGACTTATTCCAAACTTCTATAGTCTCATAGGCCCGAGGGCCCCACAGACTCGAACACCTCAATCTCTCTTCCATTTTAAGATTCAAATGTCTCACAGACCCGAGAGTCTTACAGACCTTGATATCCCATGCCCCCCACCACATGAACACCCCAAACGTCTCATAGACCCGAGCGTCTCACAGACGAACACCTCAAAAACCTTCAAAAACCCTAAAATCTCCAAAAACCCGAAAATTCTGAACTACGTAAAGTCTGATCTCAATAGGGAGTTGAGTACGTAGGCAGCCCATCTAGGGTGCGACCCCATTCCAATCCAAAAACCATTCTCCCAACTCTAGGGCGATATTCATGTGTATCAAACATTCAAATCCCCTCTCACTCTCACAAACTCTCGACTGCTTCAACTCTTAAAAGCAGACTCCTAATCTTTCATTCCACACTCATCCGAATTCACCAATTCTTCCTCTTGGCATAAGCTTGGCAGAAAAGCTCGTCTCATCTACTCTCTCTCTCTTCTCATCCTAATCCTATCTTTGGCTTTAAATGAATCTCTCTATAAAGGTTTTGAAAGAAGGTAATCCCGACAATTGGAGACCGAGGTTTCCTCGGGCACCAATCCGAAGTCCTGGTCGTTGCCACTTCTAAGGGGTGTAACCCAGTGCGAACCCACAACAGAATCTCTACAAATGACCAGATAAGTCCTATCCGTAGGTAACAATCATCAGAGTCAATTAACGGTTCTTAGAACCCTTCTCTTCCCTTCCTAGTTCCTTAGGTCAAACTAGGTGGCGACTCTAGTCAATTTCCGCCCTTAGAGCATAAGTCCGCGTGGAGCCCATCGAGAGCGGGTGTAGTGCACACTTGCACTCCCCTCTATGCTTTCTGGGAAAGACGGACGATTTAGTAGGTATTTGAGGGATGCCAGAATAACAGGTTTTCACACCTCCACAGAATGGCATTTTAGGATCTAGGCTTTTCGGTCAAGAACCGTATTTAGATAGACCCCCCTCATACCGAAAAATCACCCTCCACACAAGGCAGATGGAAATTTCAATGGTTTTCTTGTCATAGCGCTTGCAATAGCAAGTGCGCCATGCAGGTGGAAATTCTGGTTCAGTAATTCCCGGTCTCATTGACTCTTCGTCATTTGAGTATTGCTACATGATAATGTAAGCATTAACATCCCGTTCGTATATATATCCGTCAAGGTTTAAAGCTTATTGGTACTGAGTACACATAATCTCAAAAGTCATACACAAAAGAGTGGTCAATGACACACTCCCACATATTTATAACAAGTCTTTGTCTAACATCCAAGGTAAATTCATAACGAAGTAAACAAAGTCTTCCACCAGCGGTCTCATGGAGTTAGGGTATTCATGCCCTATCTACTCCCTTGCCTTTATAGGCTCCAGCATCAGTAGATGTCTGGCCATCCTGACCGCCTCGTGGTACTCCAGATCCTCCAGCTGAGGTCTTCTGAGTATTCTTTGGTGGCCGGTAGTTACGGCTCTCTGGGTTCATCCAGCACTCGAATTCCCTATGGCCCTCTTTGTGGCAGCACCGACACTCGACTTTGCGGCCTTCGCAGTCGACCCCAGGATGGTCCTTTCCACAACGCTTACAGTAAAAATGGCGCTGGGCTGTCCGGTGCCTGATGGTAGTATTTAAGTTTAAGTCAATATCTGTTAATATAAAGATTAAGGTCACAATTCAACTTAAGAGGTAGGTGTCCTCACCCTTAGGAGGTGCAGATCTCAGAGGCTTAGCATCAATAGCTGGGCCGGTCAACTGAAGGATGGGCTCTTTTCCTTTCTTTCCCTGGTGGCCCTGCTGCCCTTTCTTTGGAAAGAATTTCCTGTTAAAGGTTTCGGGTCAGCATCCATAAGGTATTTAATATGGTAAACAATTTAGAATGGGATAAGTCCTTACTTTCCCTTCTTCTGGCTACTGCCTGGAGATGCTCCTCCACCCTCAGACTCTCCTTCGGGGTTCTTCCTTTTCTTAGCCCCGAGAGTCTCTTCCCGAGTCTGGAGCATTAGCTCCGTCCTCGAGGCCGCTTCATAACACTCCTGGAATCTCATTGGTAAGTTCTCACAACGTTAATCGGTAATGTAGTAAGTAAAGAATTTATGGATTTCATGTTAATACCTGGATGGTAGTGTAGAGGGTAGCACCCATCGCCATCTGGATGCGAAACAATAGTCCTCCCCGGAACTTCTCGACCTTCACGGTCTCTGAGTAATCAACACCAGGGATAAAATCCAGCAGACCAATGAATCGAGCGTAGTACTCATCCACGGTCAGACTTCCCTGGGACAATGTCTCGAACTCATGGCGCTTCTTCTGTTTGAGGTGCGCCGGGTAGTACTTCCCTCTTAGTAATTCGACAAAGGCAGCCCACGAAAAGTCGGGCGTAGCCAGGTACTGGTCCTTGACCAACCTCCACCAAGTGCTAGCTGCATCCTTCAAATGGAAAGCAGCAATGGCGACCTTCTTGTCGTCAGGTACTTGTAAGGCTTCATATGCTTTCTCATGTTCAACAATGTAACGCTCCAAAGCCACGGGGTCTGGCTCCCCTGAATATGTAGGTGGTCGGGTCTCGCTAACTGACTTCAGCCAGTTCATTTCCCTGGGCTGTGGCGGGTGGGCTGGTACTCCTCCTATCTGAGTACCCTGCTATGCAAGAACGGCAGCGATCGTCTCAGCAATACCTGGATTCGCGGGGTCACCGCCTCCACCTCTACCAGTACCACGCCCTCTAGTGCCACCAGACATCTGTAGTACAGTATGTCACATAATACTCGGTAAATTACCGTACACAACCAATAGATATTAAATTGCCTTAAGGCTAACCTGTCACGCAATTTGCGTTACTAAACCCAATATCTTTCTAAGACGAATCGTCTCGTATCTCCCAAACGTTTCCCATAATTTCCCAAGTCCTAAGCTCACTGTCTTAACCTACTATCTCGTCATCAGAGCGGTACTCCGCTCTGATACCACTTTTGTAACACCCCTCACCATAAGCACGATATAATCCCTCACGTAGCAACAAATAAAACGTCTCGCAGCGGAAAATGAATAACAATTACAAAACTCACTCGGGTGTCACCGGCCATTACTCGCCCATGCGAGCAACGAAGCCAAACTACATCCAACTTCCAACATACACAAACTGCTAACCGCCGTGATAACGAGAAACTCCTATACATCATACTAAGTCCATAAACCATAAACATCGACAAGTGAGCGTCTACCCAAACCTGAAAATACATAACCTTACCACGATACAATTCACCATCCTCATTGCTACACAACATCTCCATGTGTAGTAACAAAAGCAAAACTCCAATTTCCCTGTACCTGCTCTTCAGCTCCGACAATGATCAACAACCTGTAATGGTGTAGTATCAGCGATAGACGCTGAGTATGCTGGGCCTGGACCCTAATGGTCACTTGTCATTTTAACTATCTTATTATTAGATTGGTTTCATGCTTTACCATTTTACAGTTATAAACAATACTGTAATATATATGCATAAGTATACATAATCATCCATCCAAATATTCATAAACATTTAATCATCCATCCAATCTAATTCATTCAAAGATCACAAACCACAATTATATATCGAACGTATCGAATAACAACAATATATTGTACAATGTACAATCGCCGTAGCGTTCACCATCCATTGTCAATTTATTTTAGTTTGGCTTTCAAGCCCCATCCACATGAACAATGTACATTCGCCGTAGTGTACAGTTTTCATATTTAATTTACCTTAGCCTTGTAGGCTCCATCCAACCATGTTTAATTAATATCAGTAGGGCGTCATGTTAGGACAACCCGATAACCTCACCATGGACAGTAGTCCTCCCATACACACAAAGGTGCTCATTTCCAGAGGTCCGGAGGCCCCTGACTCTCTTATGTCTCGTAAGACGTCCATAAAAAGGCCGTAGCCACCTGATCCACGATCCAGTTTGGGCTCGTTGGATATAACCTGGAGCGGAATCCAATTAGGAAACCCCTCAGTGATCACAAATGCGCAACCAAGTAGCTCGTAAACTACAGGGATTCCTCACCTCATCTCATACCATCTCTCTCTCATAATGTTTAAGATGTGCTCTTAGTCTTATGGAGAATAATTATCAGTTAACTGCCCAATGGGTCTCACGCATACCTAGAAGTAATCTAGGTTATATTCATGTTCGAGATCCATGCTCTAGAGACCGACAATGTCGTGACTCATCCTAAGTGTTTTACTTAGGTTACCATATACTTAATATTAATATCATGGTATTATATCAAGTAATCGTCATGTCATCACAACGCATATGTATGTTTATATAGTCGATCTATAGTCGACGTAGTGTTAGTCCCGTAGGACGCTCGTGCATAAATAAATAATGCAGTAACACTTAATCACATACATGTAACCACACACATAACACACAAGTTATATCAACCAAATCCGAGCCCAAGGAGCATCCTTAGGACAACTCGGATCAAACCCCTTTACATACCGTTCACCCTGATCGTATTACGGTGGAGTATGAATCAGCAAGATCCTATGCTCTGTGTAGTCCACTAGCTCGTCAAGCGTCTTGTCAGGAGTATACTCTAAATAGTAATAAAACTATAAGTCAGTCTCCATGACTAACTACATCCGGTATTTCCGAATAGTAAGTAACCCCGACAGTTCACCCCTGTTTTCTACAGTTGTTTGTTACGGGTTTTCTCTAAACCGGTCGGCTTTGTTACTTAAAACGCGTACGTCATAATTTTCAACTGTTAAGTTTAATTCCTTATACTTCTTTTAATCTTATCCACCATCTAGTTTAGGTACATAACCTATAGTTGCATGTATTCATGCATGATTGTATTACATTATATTCTTTTTCGAATTGTATCATTTTCCCACCATCCATTATAATACAATGTATTATATAATCCATTTATCTTTAGCAAATAATATTTGCATCCAAAATTCATAACTTATAGTTCGTAACTATATTATTATTTTTTAAATAACCACCACCAATAAATCATATGATTTCCAATCAAAATATTATATCCACCTTATATACATTATTCTTGTGTATGTATATATTTACCACGTAGGTAATTCCCATGAGTTTAATAAACTCTTGTATTTTATGTTACATTTTATCATCCTTTTTTAGATGATTATTCCCATTAGTTGTATTATATTATACAACTTTATTAAGATTTATTATCCTAATATTATGTAACATTTTATGTTGTATATTTACAACTCCTAAGGTTTAAATCAACACACACCTTAGTTTATAAATCCCATTTTTATAGTTCATCACATTATTTTATGAATATCCTTACTTATATTAATTCCACCTAAACCATATAATTGCTATAACATTTATAACATTATAGACCTTAGTCTAATATTCATTTTCCAACTCTTATTAACTCGGTATAACCCTTGAATTTATTTAAATTCCATTTTGACCACATAACATTTTGTAATTGAAATACCCCAAACTTAAATATAGTGGTTAAGATAATTCTAATCCTTATTTAAGAGCCTAATAATGCTAGAGTAATATTGGTAAGGAAAAGTAAATCCAAAAGAAATAAATAAACGCTTTAAAAACGGAGAACGCTAAATAAGCGTTAAATAACCATGGGAGGCATGAGACCTCGGTTAGCGTATTATATGGATTCTAAAGGTTTAATAAGACCTAAATAATATATGGGAACAACTCCCGAAGAAAACGGATCCAAATAATGTATTAAAAGCGTAAACGAACCTTAAAGCGCGTTTTTCAAGGAAACCGGGAAAACGCGACTTTAAGCGGGTCAAATAGACTCGTAACAGTTTTGGTCAACTAAATAATCATTAGTGAATATTAGTGAAGCTTTAGAACCAACAAAATTAATTAAACGAGAAAATTCCGGAAAACGGGTACCGGTTAGTAAAAACTGTAACAACCGGTAAGTTGTGGGGTGAGAATGCAAATGAACAAACTAAGTGTGTCCACTTTGCAAATAAAAATAAAAATGTGAGTGTGTGTGCACATGTGGGCCGATTTTTATTAGCCTCCCCCTCTCTCTATTTTCTCTTATGTGCTAAAAGACAAGCAAAGTAAATAAAAGAAAAGAAAAAGTCTCTCTCCTCACTTTCTCCTCCTCCTCTCACGTACCCTCCTTCCTCTCTTTCTCTATTTTCTGAACTCCCTCTTTGCACCTGCGACAGCCATGGAGAAAGGAAGAAACCAACTCAACTTCCTCCTTCTCTCCTCTCTTTGAGTACTCAAACCCTCTCCAAATCCAACAAAAATTATACCATTGCAACCCCCTTGCAAAGGAGAACGTTTTCATCCTTTCAAAAATCCAAAAGCTCAACTTTCATTTCGGTGGGTATTCTCCATTTGAAGGTTCAAGTCCACCATTAGAAGCACCTTTACCTCCCGATCATTTTGAGGTAAAAACATTCTTGAAAACTCATCTTTTTCTAGGCCTTAAGGGCCAAACGAAAATGCAACTAAACCTTGTTGGTGTCTTTTGCTCTAGCCGATTTTGGCTCCATTTTTGGGTGTTGGAATCTTGCTTTGGTTGCTGTCCACCACTCCATCCATTCATTGGAAGGTAATGCTTCATTCTAAATCTCAAACAAACATAAACACTAAATTGATGAAGATAGGTTCTAAGTAGTTGTGTATATTGTTATGGGCTGTAGCATTTGTGTGTGAACCCCATTGGAACCGAGGACAAGAAAGAAAGAGAGAAGGGAAGGAAGGAAAGAGGAACTAACAAAACAAGGTAAAACACTCTCACCTTGTGTTAGTTTGTGTATTGTATTGTAACAGTTTTTAGTAGTGAAATGAGTAATGGAATTGAGTAATAAGTAGTAGCAATGTGGTAGTGTATTGAGAATGGATAATGTAACAGTTTTGAAGTATTTTAAATGAAGTTTAAAAGCTTGGGAAAACCTTGGGTAGTATGTGTATGTGTACAGGAATTTTAATGTGTGTAGTAGTGTTGAATGGTGAGTGTAGTGTATTGTATAAACAGGTTGTGAGAATGTGAATTGTGAGCTGAAATAATGTGTGGAGGAAGTAAGAATTATAGGGGAGACCATGTCAAAATTTGTGTAGAAAGGAGAGGACTTGAGTTGTTTGAGAAGAGGAAGTATTTGGAGAGTTTAGGAGGAATGTTAGTACCTTGTAACAGATTTGAATATGGGTTTATAGATGAGATGGAACTAGGTTGTGAGCTAATGTATTTAAGATGCTAAGAGTGGCATTGGATGAGGAGGTATTGGAGTATAAGAGTAGAGGGAAAAATCTGTAGCATAAGGTATAAGGGAAGAAACAATGGGAGTGTTGAGTTGAAACTTGGGGAAATTGAGTGTATAAATAAGCATAGGATTGTGTGATGTATTAAGGAATGAATTAGCATGATTTGGAGTGTCTAAATAGTACTAAAACATGTTAGGATGCATGTAGGAAGAATAGGGAAGCAATGGGTGAAATTGGGAAAAGAAAACAAGGCCTGTAGCAAAGTTCTGCTACTGTCCGACCCACAGCTGGATCGGACGCTGGGTCGGACAAGGCCTGAACAACGAAAATAAACTTTCTGGAACCGTCCGACCCAGAGCCGTGAGTCGGACGTGGGTCGGACGGGCCTTGAGAAACGACAGTAATTCTTTCTGGAATGGTCCGACCCAGGGCCGTGAGTCGGACATGGGTCGGACGGGCAAATTTTCTAAATGGCGAAGTTTCTGACTTCGTCCGACCCAGAGCCTGGGTCGGACGGTGGGTCAGACGGAGCTAAGCCACATAATCGAAACCTTCTGGAATGGTCCGACCCAGAGGGTATGGGTCGGACGGAAGTGCTGGGTCGGACGGGAGTAATTTCAGAGGACGAAAACCTACTGGAATGGTCCGACCCAGGGTTGGGTCGGACGGTGGGTCGGACGGCCCAAACACTTACAAAAAAAAATGTTTTTATAATATGACTATAGTAATCATATGTATGTATATGTATATGCCTATACACCGGTATGCATATATAAGTAGTAATACACCATTAATGAGGTGATAATGGTAAGAGAGTAAGTAAATGTGTAAGGAAGTAAGTTTATGAGGTAGTAAAGAAAAGAATGGTTTTGTAACCAAGTATGAATGTGAAGAAGTAGTAAGTATACATTGAAGGTATCAATGGAGGAGTAAGTTAGATCAATAATAGATCATTGATCATACTACTTCATGTATGTATAGGAATCAAGTAGTTGATCTCCAAAGGAACCGGTAGTACGTATTCGACGGTGAACGGTATGATTTCTTCATGCTCTGTATCCTAACCTGGTTACCCCGATTTGTGTGCTTATGTGATCACCAATAAGATAAATGCACGAATCGGATTTATATTGCACTCAATTGTGTTTGAACTACTTGTTCTTGTTGTGTCTCCTTGAACAATTAGTTTGTATAATTCATGAAATGAATGAATGGAAATGAGAAGTATGTGTAAGTATTGTGTACTTGTGTATTGTATGTATGTATGGGAATGAAGTACTGACTTCTACTAATTCCTAACATCCTAACTCCTAACTTGGGCAATGAGTAAAATGGAATGAGTAGAAGTCCGATATAGTTTCGGCCACGCGTGAGGATAAGGAAACACAAGAGGTTGGATCCGAATCCTGGCTATAACTTTTCCTTGGACCAATTCCCTTGAATGGGTAGCATCCTGGATTAGTGGGCCACCCTAAAGCCCGGTGGTGGGATGTAGTAATCCCTGCCCGGAGGTCATACCGACTTAACTGGAAGTAAAGTATGTAAGAAGTAAGTATTGTATGTGTATTGGTCTGACTATTGTAAGTCATTGACCGGAAGTAAAAGAGTATCGAACACCCGATTAACCCGGGAGTGTAATGAAGCTAACTGGACCTTGTATGTATTGGAGAATTGTATCTCCGTATTGCGTATTGAGTATGTAATAGTATGTATTGTGTATGTGTATCTGGAAGATGGTAAGTAAGCATTGGTTGACTTGTATTGTCTTCCAAGCATGTATTGTACTGTCGTATGTATGTATACTTGGAGTATATTGTAGTATCGTGAATGAAAGCATGTATGTATGTATGTACGAATGTATGTATTGCAAAATGAATTGCATGTATTCGACCAAATGGTCGGCGTACCCTCGCTAGTACGCGGGGTATGCGGTTATCATATTCAGCGTAAGCTGACCCCCTCGGGGGAACATTTTTAGTGTGCAGGTACCCGGAGCGAATACGGTCAAGGTAAGAGACCGGCGACGCGCTAGTAATTAGAAGTATCTAGTTTGTGAGGAATGGGTAGATTGACTCCTAGTGAGTATGTATGAATTTGGGAGAGGATTGTATTGATTTGGAACCTAGTAACTCGGTATGCGTAGTGTATTATCTTGTACGGAATTGTGGAGTATTGTATTGAATGGAGTAATGTATCGAATGGAGTATTGTAGTATCCAGTATGTAATGAGAGTATGTATTGTATTAAGTAGTACTCGGATATTCCGGTCCATCAGACCGATGCTGTATGTAACAGTAGTAGCCTTGTTAGTCACGTGGGTGACTAACGGCATTGTATCACCCGATGTATGTAAGTATGTATCCGCTGCGTGACTCGGGAAGCACGAGGAGATTGGACGGTAATGACTGAATTAATAGTAGGGGTGTTACAAAAAGTGGTATCAGAGCGAAGTATCGCTCTGATGACTGGAAATACCGAGTGTAGGAATACCGAGTTAGGAATTAGAAGCTTAGGGCTAAGGGCTGAGTTAGCATTAGAGATATGCTAGTTAGGAACTACCGGAGAGTACCGGATACCTACAATACCAGTCCCGCCCGCCGCAAACCCCATGTATAACTTGGGAAAGGACGCCAGAGAGAAGAAAGCTTCTCATACTCGGGGAAAACCCGATCTGGCAGTTGTGAAGCAATCACACAGTAAACAAGAACCGACATGTAGATTCCAAGAATGGAAGACCCGGAATGGATCCCGGTTGAACAATAATGCCCGCACTTAATAGCGGGTATAAACACTCCAACCACAAGGAGGCTACAACTTGCAACAGCATGGGGCGACATGCTTAGCAGTCGCAGAACCTAGCTAAACAACCCGCAACAGGAAAGAAGCACTAACCGTGCAACGAAATGGAAACAGGAGCAATGAAACCCGAGACACAAGTCTACGGGACAACAGTAATAGCCAAGCAACACCACCAATGGTGAGCTAGCTGGCTAAGGACATAGTCTGGAGTGACTGACTCCAAAACTACAACGCCAAAAGGTTACAAACCTGGCCAACATAGCTCAGACAGCTACAGGAATATTCACAAGATATAACCTGACATAACTACAACTGTAGTGCCTAAACCAAATCAGGCTCAGTAGCCACAGCCAAAGTGTGGGAATAAGCAACAAGGAACAACACAACCAAGTCAAAGGGGAAGCTCCAAGAATTGGAGAAGTACCCTGATCAATGACAGCTATGTCAGACTCACTGGGGAGTTACTCAGAAGAGTGATTAACCCAAGTAAATGATCAACAAGATCAAAGGAAGAGTAAACAAGATTACCAATTATGAATGATCGGTATAGAATTACCCAAAAACCACCAGTACCGCGCACTTGCCACGGCAAGTGCAGTAAGAACATGAATATGTAAAGGAACACTAACATGTCACAAGTGCATAGCAATGTACGGTGACCAAAACGAAACAACTACAGGATCACACATCCTAACAACTAGAAGTATGGAACCTTAGAAAGGCCTAACGGCCGGATCACTGTATTTAGAACATACCGGTCAGCGAAAGCTCGACTTGGTCAAGACCTCAAACATGGCTACGCCATGAGAGACTTCTTTTAACACCGAACCATAATTTTTAAAACCCAAAAATTCTTCTTTCAAAACCACAATCTTTCTTTAAACCTTGGATTTTAAAACCAAACCAACAGAATTACGGTGAGTATCATAGAATGATACAAGAGGAGTTGACAACAGAATACTTCACCTAGGCGTGTGACGAACACTACGAGTGTACCCAATTACGGGATGTGGGACAACCGCACTCCGAAGGAGCTTGTGGGCCTGACAAATAGTCGGGTAAGTGGTAACGTATCAATAAGGTACCCCACGTATGTACACAGGTAGTGTACGAAACACGGGAAGTAGTCGACTCCGTTCTACGGACCATCAGTAAGTTCAAACCAGAACAACTGGACACCTCAGACAATTAAGCATAAAGGAACTCAGAAAATCCATCTGAAGATAAGGAGTAAGGACTAGGAAGTGCAGAGAGCACAGACTAGTCGGTATGGACAATGGATATGTCTCCAAGACATCAAGCAAATATATGATAGCTAGAAGGTATACCCAGCCTAACACAGTAAGGCCACTGCCTAAAACATGAACACTATAATGCTCGGCAAATGGGATAGAACTCCCAAGAGCAATCACAGATTACTGAAAAATCCATCATGAGGGAATATTAACCTAGTCAAGAATACCAGGAGCAAGTTAAACGTCTACCCAAACGGGAGACGTTATAACCCAAAGGGATAGCTTAATACAATACCATAAGGCGGTATAGGAAACATACGTTATAACATTAGCCGGATGTAACGGCATAACTAACAACACCCAGGAGCAATCCTCGAAGGGTGTCTGGAATAACAACAGTCGAATGAAGTGTCATGATAAGAGCACGACAACTAGAACGAACACTCGGTTAAGACACCGAAGGGATTCACTTATAGGAAATACCCTAGTCTACAAAAGGCACTGATCAGCACCAGATTGCCTAAGGGTCTCCTATGAACGGAAGCGTGATGTCACGACTTACCATGGAGCCCTGTAATACCTCCAACCTATGGGGTACAAAAGAATGGGAGCGTGTATAAGCAGCTTGCAAAGAGCATAGCTTGCAGCAATAAGGCTTAAAAGCCACCAACCAACTACGTTGTGTGAACTCAAACAGTGGCAAAACCCACACCTTACTAATAGGACTTGCAAGAAATATTATCCCATATGACAAGAAATCAACAACTGGACCATCAATTCAAACCCCTCTTGAGTGGCTTGGAGTAATGGTCAACTCAGCGTCACTGTCACTAGAGCATCAGTCTAGTATGCAGTTGACAAGCTTTAACTACCTTCATGCCTTCTGTAGCAATGATAACACAGGGGCACAGAAATCGGGATAAATGCCAACATTGGCCTAGTCCACACTTGGACACTACGAGAAACCCGAGGGAAGACACCTCTTGTTAACCAAGATCACCAATGTGGTGAAGATGCGAACCCTTAGAAAAGGCTTCCATCTACTATAACAACAAAACCTATGCATAGATATTGCCAAGAGACAACGAATACGGAAATGAGATTTCTAAACCACTACGCCACAAGAAGCCGTGGACTGTAGAAGCACATCGCTTAAGAGCATCGAAGCTCGAAGGAGTAAGTATACTCCTTATGCGCCCAATCATGTGGTGAACCATTGTATAAATACTTACACGGTAAACCTTGTCATGAGACCCATGAGTGGAAACACACCCCCTCAACGAGAACTTTCACCTATCAGTGATAGCACACCCTTTAATTAGAGAACGGGACAAGAAAACCCTTGAAGCTTCTTGGGATGTTCCGGTGATGTATATGCAAGAGTAAAACCGCATAGCTAGAGCCTATGATCAATGCTCAGCACTATGAGACAGTAATTGTCAAAAACAATCAATGAGTGTGCACATTGCACACCATGGATGACCGGCGCTCAAGAGAGCTTGTAACCCGATAAACCACTTCATCTTTGGTCAACCAAGTTATTGGCAAATGATATCATGAATGAGGAAGTAATGTGAGGTGAGCTAACCTACACATGAAACCTAAATTGGAATAAAACATCCCCACAACGGGAAGATAATAGTATCGCGGTATACTACGACAACCGTCATACATATGACTAGGAACCTCCTAGTGTTTGTACACCATAAGGAAATGATGCCAACGACAATGGCAAGGAGTAAAGGTAAGCTACCACAATAACGGAGACCGTAAAAACGACGCTGTATAGTGAGTAAGAATACGGTGCGCAACAAGCGACCGCTATGAGGAAGTCGTTGGACAATGACACGAAGTATAAGTACGAGATGACAAGCATGAATATTCATCCCTATCACATAAGTGATTTACTGCCAAGCGTTTACGCCTCTGCACTCTGTATGACTGGGTGTTTTGGTATTGCACTTGCGCAGTAATGATCTAATGCGATAGCTAGGAATATGGGAATGTGAACCGTAGTAAACCTTTCTTTCACCAACAACATGGCATAAGCCAGTCAAGCAAGCTTAGCAACAAACCGTGCGGCCTAAGGCCAAAGAAGCACGAAAAGTGTAAGCACACTAACAACCACAAGATGTGAATTCCATCGGAATAAAAGGTGAAAGGAGACTGAAGAAAGTCACTCGGACCGACGCATTGAGAATGCAAGGTCATACAAGCAAAGAACACTTGTACTGAACCAGAAGAACTGGTATTATCCAGAAGCTAGTGGCAAAAGAGGAAGCACTGCAACCAGGTAGTGACTTAACCTCGCCCGACAACAAGTCGGAGGAACTTAGTGAATAATCGTGAGAGTACGAATAATATGTATAATAGATTACCAGAGAGCTGGTTACAATCTAAAACTCATTGAGTTCAAACAGCGGTAAAAGAATACCTCACTGTTAGTAAACCTTATTTCCACAATAGAGGGATAGAAAGGTGATGTATAGCACATTAAGGATAACAGAAGGGTGAGTAACCCAGTTATCAGGGTCGCGCAGCAGAAGCTAGTGGGCCCTAACTAAGAAATGTAATACACCTAGTAAGTACGAAAGAATGGCTATTAATGCCTTGAAGCCTAATAGGCTAGAGCTGAATTAATTAGGAGTTAAATAAACTCGTGTACGAATCCTCGGTGCAAAGACTAAACCATTGGAATGGTTAAGACCCTTTGACCAGAGCATATTGTATAGTATATGTAATGAAGCTAAACGCTTCAGATTGCCCAAATCGAGTAAACCAATGTTTAATAGTAACATATGGTAGATTACGTGGGCGTAATCCCTTTTAAGGGGGGTAGAGCGAAAACCGCTTAATGCAAGTTTTATAAATAAAACACATAAAACTATAATGCGCATAGCACAAATGAGAATGGATTTAATGATTGGTACTTATGTTAAATAAACATACGTACTCATTCATATTGTAACTGTGGTAATTAGGCACGAGAGATGCGAATACCATTGAATGAATATAACCACTTGTAACCAATGTGAGAGTATTGTAAGGAAGAGTAGAGAAACTCTTGGGAAATGATAATCCTATTGTGCATGTCTATTTGAAGTTAGACGTGGCATTACGATGCATGAGTCGGTATAAAACCGATGTATAACCTAGAGGAAATTGAGTTCCCAAGGTGATTGTCTTGAGACAATTGAGAATGAGTAGTGGACGGAGCTCCACAAGTATTGTATTCTTAAAGAAGTAGTACGGATTAACTATGAGTAGTAGAGGAATGTAACCCACGAGTGGTGTATTCGTAAGTATGTTATTGGAAGTAAATTGAGGACAGCTGAATTCATAAGTACGTATTCCCTAGTCAGAATAGTAGAGATAATCGAGGGTAATGGAAGGAAGTGGAGAAGGTTGATGAAATGAGCACTTAGGCATCGAATTCCGAGGAAAGTATTTGGGAAGTAGATTGAGAATGATTGATGGACTGAATTCCATCCTTTGGAGTTGTATGAATTCGTATCACGACTAGAAAGAGTAAAAAGATAGGAAATGAAAACAACTAATTAATTGTTTGTTTGAAACTGACGTGGGAAGTCGAACTTGATCCTGATCAGATCAAGGGAAACCGAACACAAATTGGGGTGGAAGGATAGTTCAACCCTGATGCTGATCACATCAGGGTCGAATGATTCTTGAAGCTCCCCTCAAGTGGTCACAAGAATCACACATAGGATAGAAGTAATGAGTATAAATTGGAATATGGAGTTGTATGTTCTAGAATTTTTAATTGGTAGTGGTGGAAGAATTTCTTTTAGTATGGGAATGAGGATGTGTTAGAAGTGAGTACCGAAGAAGATAGTAAGGTAGTATGTGGTATTATTCCAGGGGCGGCGGGACATAGAGGAGTCCCGTGTCTAGATGACCTGAGCGCCTACGGGATTGGGATGTGTATTGCATTGCTTTGGGAATAGCCTTGCATTGTATGTATGTAGAAATCTTGTAATGTGGAACCAGATGGTGGGACGGAAGTAAGTATGGTATACTTGTATTGTATGGAATGTGGAAACCAGAAGTAATGAATTCAGAAATTGTAAGGAGGAAGAATGTACGACCTCTGGCATAGACAAGTAAGAATGAGCAAGTATTGTAACCCTATAACCTTGAGCAACTTTGAGGACAAAGTTCTTAAGGGGGATAGATTGAAATACCCCAAACTTAAATATAGTGGTTAAGATAATTCTAATCCTTATTTAAGAGCCTAATAATGCTAGAGTAATATTGGTAAGGAAAAGTAAATCCAAAAGAAATAAATAAACGCTTTAAAAACGGAGAACGCTAAATAAGCGTTAAATAACCATGGGAGGCATGAGACCTCGGTTAGCGTATTATATGGATTCTAAAGGTTTAATAAGACCTAAATAATATATGGGAACAACTCCCGAAGAAAACGGATCCAAATAATGTATTAAAAGCGTAAACGAACCTTAAAGCGCGTTTTTCGAGGAAACCGGGAAAACGCGACTTTAAGCGGGTCAAATAGACTCGTAACAGTTTTGGTCAACTAAATAATCATTAGTGAATATTAGTGAAGCTTTAGAACCAACAAAATTAATTAAACAGAGAAAATTCCGGAAAACGGGTACCGGTTAGTAAAAACTGTAACAACCGGTAAGTTGTGGGGTGAGAATGCAAATGAACAAACTAAGTGTGTCCACTTTGCAAATAAAAATAAAAATGTGAGTGTGTGTGCACTGGGCCGATTTTTATTAGCCTCCCCCTCTCTTTCTCTTATGTGCTAAAAGACAAGCAAAGTAAATAAAAGAAAAAAATAGTCTCTCTCCTCACTTCTCTCCTCCTCTCATGTACCCTCCTTCCTCTCTTTCTCTATTTTCTGAACTCCCTCTTTGCACCTGCGACAGCCATGGAGAAAGGAAGAAACCAACTCAACTTCCTCCTTCTCTCCTCTCTTTGAGTACTCAAACCCTCTCCAAATCCAACAAAAATTATACCATTGCAACCCCCTTGCAAAGGAGAACGTTTTCATCCTTTCAAAAATCCAAAAGCTCAACTTTCATTTCGGTGGGTATTCTCCATTTGAAGGTTCAAGTCCACCATTAGAAGCACCTTCACCTCCTGATCATTTTGAGGTAAAAACATTCTTGAAAACTCATCTTTTTCTAGGCCTTAAGGGCAAAACGAAAATGCAACTAAACCTTGTTGGTGTCTTTTGCTCTAGCCGATTTTGGCTCCATTTTTGGGTGTTGGAATCTTGCTTTGGTTGCTGTCCACCACTCCATCCATTCATTGGAA
Source organism: Limonium bicolor (assembly GCA_023374045.1). Classification (NCBI taxonomy): domain Eukaryota; kingdom Viridiplantae; phylum Streptophyta; class Magnoliopsida; order Caryophyllales; family Plumbaginaceae; genus Limonium; species Limonium bicolor. Next base: position 457,260,240 of record CM041776.1, on the reverse strand, counting down.
GGTAATGCTTCATTCTAAATCTCAAACAAACATAAACCCTAAATTGATGAAGATAGGTTCTAAGTAGTTGTGTATATTGTTATGGGCTGTAGCATTTGTGTGTGAACCCCATTGGAACCGAGGACAAGAAAGAAAGAAAGAAGGGAAGGAAGGAAAGAGGAACTAACAAAACAAGGTAAAACACTCTCACCTTGTGTTAGTTTGTGTATTGTATTGTAACAGTTTTTAGTAGTGAAATGAGTAATGGAATTGAGTAATAAGTAGTAGCAATGTGGTAGTGTATTGAGAATGGATAATGTAACAGTTTTGAAGTATTTTAAATGAAGTTTAAAAGCTTGGGAAAACCTTGGGTAGTATGTGTATGTGTGCAGGAATTTTAATGTGTGTAGTAGTGTTGAATGGTGAGTGTAGTGTATTGTATAAACAGGTTGTGAGAATGTGAATTGTGAGCTGAAATAATGTGTGGAGGAAGTAAGAATTATAGGGGAGACCATGTCAAAATTGTGTAGAAAGGAGAGGACTTGAGTTGTTTGAGAAGAGGAAGTATTTGGAGAGTTTAGGAGGAATGTTAGTACCTTGTAACAGATTTGAATATGGGTTTATAGATGAGATGGAACTAGGTTGTGAGCTAATGTATTTAAGATGCTAAGAGTGGCATTGGATGAGGAGGTATTGGAGTATAAGAGTAGAGGGAAAAATCTGTAGCATAAGGTATAAGGGAAGAAACAATGGGAGTGTTGAGTTGAAACTTGGGGAAATTGAGTGTATAAATAAGCATAGGATTGTGTGATGTATTAAGGAATGAATTAGCATGATTTGGAGTGTCTAAATAGTACTAAAACATGTTAGGATGCATGTAGGAAGAATAGGGAAGCAATGGGTGAAATTGGGAAAAGAAAACAAGGCCTGTAGCAAAGTTCTGCTACTGTCCGACCCACAGCTGGATCGGACGCTGGGTCGGACAAGGCCTGAACAACGAAAATAAACTTTCTGGAACCGTCCGACCCAGAGCCGTGAGTCGGACGTGGGTTGGACGGGCCTTGAGAAACGACAGTAATTCTTTCTGGAATGGTCCGACCCAGGGCCGTGAGTCGGACGTGGGTCGGACGGCAAATTTTCTAAATGGTGAAGTTTCTGACTTCGTCCGACCCAGAGCCTGGGTCGGACGGTGGGTCGGACGGAGCTAAGCCACAGAATTGAAACCTTCTGGAATGGTCCGACCCAGAGGGTATGGGTCGGACGGAATAGTGCTGGGTCGGACGGGAGTAATTTCAGAGGACGAAAACCTACTGGAATGGTCCGACCCAGGGTTGGGTCGGACGGTGGGTCGGACGACCCAAACACTTACAAAAAAAATGTATAATATGACTATAGTAATCATATGTATGTATATGTATATGCCTATACACCGGTATGCATATAAGTAGTAATACACCATTAATGAGGTGATAATGGTAAGAGAGTAAGTAAATGTGTAAGGAAGTAAGTTTATGAGGTAGTAAAGAAAAGAATGGTTTTGTAACCAAGTATGAATGTGAAGAAGTAGTAAGTATACATTGAAGGTATCAATGGAGGAGTAAGTTAGATCAATAATAGATCATTGATCATACTACTTCTATGTATAGGAATCAAGTAGTTGATCTCCAAAGGAACCGGTAGTACGTATTCGACGGTGAACGGTATGATTTCTCATGCTCTGTATCCTAACCTGGTTACCCCGATTTGTGTGCTTATGTGATCACCAATAAGATAAATGCACGAATCGGATTTATATTGCACTCAATTGTGTTTGAACTACTTGTTCTTGTTGTGTCTCCTTGAACAATTAGTTTGTATAATTCATGAAATGAATGAATGGAAATGAGAAGTATGTGTAAGTATTGTGTACTTGTGTATTGTATGTATGTATGGGAATGAAGTACTGACTTCTACTAATTCCTAACATCCTAACTCCTAACTTGGGCAATGAGTAAAATGGAATGAGTAGAAGTCCGATATAGTTTCGGCCACGCGTGAGGATAAGGAAACACAAGAGGTTGGATCCGAATCCTGGCTATAATCTTTTCCTTGGACCAATTCCCTTGAATGGGTAGCATCCTGGATTAGTGGGCCACCCTAAAGCCCGGTGGTGGGATGTAGTAATCTCTGCCCGGAGGTCATACCGACTTAACTGGAAGTAAAGTATGTAAGAAGTAAGTATTGTATGTGTATTGGTCCTGACTATTGTAAGTCATTGACCGGAAGTAAAAGAGTATCGAACACCCGATTAACCCGGGAGTGTAATGAAGCTAACTGGACCTTTGTATGTATTGGAGAATTGTATCTCCGTATTGCGTATTAAGTATGTAATAAGTATGTATTGTGTATGTGTACTCTGGAAGATGGTAAGTAAGCATTGGTCGACTTGTATTGTCTTCCAAGCATGTATTGTACTGTCCGTATGTATGTATACTTGGAGTAATATTGTATTATCGTGAATGAAAGCATGTATGTATGTATATACGAATGTATGTATTGCAAAATGAATTGCATGTATTCGACCAAATGGTCGGCGTACCCTCGCTAGTACGCGGGGTATGCGGTTATCATATTCAGCGTAAGCTGACCCCCTCGGGGGAACATTTTTAGTGTGCAGGTACCCGGAGCGAATACGGTCAAGGTAAGAGACCGGCGACGCGCCTAGTAATTAGAATTATGTAGTTTGTGAGTAATGGGTAGTAGATTGACTCCTAGTGAGTATGTATGAATTTGGGAGCAGGATTGTATTGATTTGGAACCTAGCGAACTCGGTATGCGCAGTGTATTATCTTGTACGGAATTGTGGAGTATTGTATTGAATGGAGTAATGTATCGAATGGAGTATTGTAGTATCCAGTATGTAATGAGAGTATGTATTGTATTAAGTAGTACTCGGATATTCCGGTCCATCAGACCGATGCTGTATGTAACAGTAGTAGCCTTGTTAGTCACGTGGGTGACTAACGGCATTGTATCACCCGATGTATGTAAGTATGTATCCGCTGCGTGACTCGGGAAGCACGAGGAGATTGGACGGTAATGACTGAATTAATAGTAGGGGTGTTACAGTAATGTTATACCATACACTAATATCATACTATGTGATATTTTTATTCCCTTTAACTTATACCTATAGTTTTTATACAAAACTATTTTATATTGCCTCTTAGGCACCATAGGAAAATCTTATTTTTTTTCCATAAACCATAGTTTCCTTAATTTACAAAATCACCCCTTAAATCATACCATGTTATATATTCCATTTAATATAACATTTCTAACTTATAAAAGAGTATAACCTATGGTTATTTTTTGTAAATTCCGAACAGCCCTTGTGCTATTCTATATTTGCCATTTGGCCCTATTTATAACATATAGTTTACCATATCATTAAAACCATATATTATACATATATTAATAGATACTCTTATATAATTCTAAAAATCTCCAAATTCCACCAAAGGGTTATAAATATCCTTATTAACCCATATACTTTCGGTATTCACATTTCCACCATCTATATTTCTCCAAAGTGTCATAATGACATAATAACTATATATTATACATATATAGTTCATTTTAATTCCAAAAACAACCCAATAAATTCCTAAAAATTCCTAATAGCCCATGGGTGTTTATATTACCATTATACACCCTTAATTTTCGGTAATAACATATTTACCACATATGTTATGAAAATTTTACCATAAGATACTTATCTTATTATAAAACCTTAAATAAGTTATCTAACTTATTTATTTTGGTCAAAACCTAGCATATGGTCAAGGTTGACCTCCTTAACATTTCCTTGACCATTAATTCCTAATAATTACGGTTTGCACCCAAACTTTCTAGAAATCACCATTTAACCCCCAAAACTTTATAAAATCTTATAAACTTTATTTTAACTCCTTTTTACCTCTAATTTTCGGCCTTATTATTCTAAAGCCCCTAAATTTAATTTAATTACACCTAATACCCCATTTATTTTCGGTAATGCATTTATACTACTTAAACTTAATTAAAAGCTTGTAAATGCATAAATAAAATGGCCTAAAATACATGGCCTTATTACAAACATTGGCTTGCAAAATAAATTACACATAAATGTCCCAAAAACACTTATAATTCTCGGCCTCACCATAGATTTCTCATTTAATTTCCAAACTTCCACATAATGTCTTAAATTTGACAATTATGCTTGTTTAATTAGTTATAAAATTTATTAAACCATTCCTTAATCATTTTAAGGTCAAACATGACCATACCACCTTATTCCTCACGGCAATTTATTTAGAAATAGCTTTAGAACATATTAACTTAGCAAAGTTAATGTTTAAGTGATTTATACCTTGATTTAGCTTAGGTAAAGCCTTGTTTGATTCGCCACCTTAAGGAGAGTTTCTCCAAAGCTTGATTTACTTGTCTTCATGTAGAAAACAAGACATGATTAAACTCCACACATGAGCTAACCATGAGAAGTAATTTAAGTCATGAAAATCATTGATTTTTACCTTAGATCTTCAAGCTTGTTATAGATCTGTCTCGGCCCTAATTTTCCAGTAAAGAAAGAGTATCAAAACACTCTCAAGAACAAGGTATAAAACCGTGGGTAATTAGCTTGGAAGATAGCTAAGTTTTACCTTGTTTAAGATGCCAAAAATGGTGTTTTTGGCTTGGATCTAGCTACTCCTTGTAGATCTTGGTATACCAACTGAATCTACATGAAAAGGAGAAGAAAATAAGGCTAGGGAACCAAGGTTTACAACCAAAATTTTCAAGGAAGAAGAGATATGTGCTTATAGCACATTTTTACCTTAAATGGTCAAGACTTGAACTTTCCTCCCTAGATCTTGATATGGCCGAAATTTATTCTTCCTTTAACCTCCAAATCACTCTACATAGATGTATAGAAAAGGTTGGAGTGTAGATCAATGGAAAAAGGAAAGAAAGATGAAGAAAATGGACATTTTTATGCCTTAGAAGCTTACCTAGAGCAAGAGCTCTCATCAATGGAGTTGGAGAAGCTTACCTACGGTTGAGAGGAGCCAAATGAGAGCTCAAGGCAAGAGTCTCACGGCTGAATGGGAGAAATGAAGGAGATAAGCTTAAATTGTCCTTAATGTCATTTTTTGCATTTTTTATGTCATTATTGCTTTGATGACTCACCAATGACTTATTGGGGTTGATAATTGCAGGCTAAATCGGTGGAGACAACAGCAAGGGGCAGCTTCCTTGATTGAGAAAGGTAGGGTATGATTGATTCTAATTTGATTAAAAAATGAGGTAATATGTTACTTTAATCCATAAGTGAAAGATGACTCATCACTCTTGTCTTGCTAGCTTGCTTGGAGCACCGTATAACAAGGAGAAGAGAGGCTCCAAAATCGGCTGGCTTCACATGGGTAAAGTAAGTGGTAGACAACCTTTTTTGTTTTATAAGGTAAAGTTCACTTTTTGTTATTTTATGCAAAAGTAAAGGTCTATAAATAATTGTCACATGGGAATTGTCTCTTGGTCTGTTAGGAGACTCATTCCACCGATTTTGAGAGGTCCAGTTCGTTGTCAATGGTCAACATTGACCAACTTAGTCAATGTTGACCCAAACGGGCCCCACTTTAGGGTTTTATTAATATTTTAATATTAAATTTGTAAAAATTTGTAAATTTCTGGAATTAAATTCCTAATATGATATAATATGATATTTTATCATATTTAACGGTATTTATAACCTTTTAGCCCATTTAAAACCAATTTAGAAGACAATTACACAAAAACATGCTTTAAGGAGTTTTAGTGCACATTTTGTGTCACAAGGTGTTTCTGAGCTTGTTTTTCTTTGACAACGGTTTTTTTGTGTTCCTTACATGATATTTAATCATGGTATCTAATTTTATATCATTTAGAGGTCATTAGACCTTTAAGGTATTCTTAGAGCACATTTTTGCCCTTTTGACCTTGAATCATGTAAATGCTTTTTCTTTGTGTTGGAGTGTTGTCCAACGGTTGTAGTATGTTTAGTAATGTGTTAATATGCTTAGGACAAATTTTTAGGTCCTAAGTAGTTCATTTGGGTATTTATTTACCCTAAACAGTCAAAGGGTGCAACATCTTGTTTTGTGTTGACCACTGTTGTTCTCAGTTGACTTTTAAGGCATGTTTAGGCCTTAATTAATGTAATTAAATATTTTTAATCCATGTTTAACAAGTTTGGGGTATTTCACTTATATATTAAAAGTTATAACCATTTAAAGTTAATATAGTAAAAAAGCAGTCCAGTTAGCAAAACAGTCCAGTCAGCAACTGACTGGACCTGCCATATCATGCCATATCACCAGTCCGCACAATATTTTTGCACGGAACCGCCGTACAATCGAATTTGCCAACCAGATGATGGTTGCAATATCTTCATCCCATTTTTTATTCTGGTTTGAGTGCTTCCACTCCCCTAGGCATGACAATTTAAAACGAATACACGCTAATCCGATCCACCCGATTTAAATAAACGGATGAAAGCCCGAAATAAACATATGACAGTTCATCCATCACCAGATCCGTCATCCGTTTATCACCCGCAACGTCCTCCGTTTATCACTCGATTCATCATACGCTTAAAGTTACACTGTTTTATTTCAAGTAACCAACAGACCTTAAAGAATTTATAAAAAAAACTAAAAAAATAGTTGTAGACTTAATTTTCTGTCCATTTTTATGTTCTCTCATATAACGAACAACACAATACTCTGTAAGTTATTGATATTGGTGGAATATTTTTATAATGTTGGATTGAATTTTCTTGAAGTATAGGGAAATTTTACCTTTAAAATTATAGAAAATTGTTATATAATTACCATACTAAAAAAAGTATTATTTATGATATAGAAAAAATTGCACCCGATCCACCCGAATCACCCACGGATGGACGGATGATGGATGTTATATCCGGATGACGGATGCGGGTGATGATTCACCCGACCCGAACCTGATCCATTGGCATCCCTACACTCCCCCTCCCTGTATTTCTCATATTCGAACCATTGTTAGCTTCAATTTTATTATATTAAATTTTAGAGACGGAATTTACTGAACTCATACGCGCAGTCGGCTTTTCAATACATAAAGTCAGAATTTTAAAAAACTTTATGACTTTGCCCTTACCTATAAGTTTAAGGAAATTTTACATCCCCAGCCATGACGTTTAGTGAAATTACACATTCCACCCATGAGGTTTCAAAAAATTATTATCCCACCCATATGGTTTCCCCCGTTCTAAATCTGACAACTTTTCTAATTTTCTAAGAAAGTTAGTTTTTCTAGTTTTCGTTCAATTTAGAAGAAGCTTAAACATTGTCTGAAATTGATTAAACTTTACATAGGGGTATTTTTGTTCAATTAGGGTAATTTTACATTTTAAAAATATTGTTGAATATGCCTTGAATTTGTTATGTTGCCACTTTGTGTGACTAGTCGAACGGCAATCTCGCTGACCGGTAGGGGCAACGCCCCCATGCTTTTTTGGAAAGAGGCCATCTATAAATCATCTCAGTTTATGTTTCATGTTGTATTTCTAGACTTAGAATATAATAGCCTAAGAAAAAATTAGTCAAAATGTCAGAAAGCGGGATGTCGTGAGCGTCGAACATGGGCTTGGTGTCATGGGCATTGATGCGGGCTTGGCATGGTGAGCGTCAGACGTAGCCTTGGTGTCGTAGGTGTCGACGTTAACACATGCATGTGGCGTGGGGGCGTCAGAGTAGATTTTGGTGAGCCGGTGTCAGGCGCCGGGTGAGTGGCCAGTTTGGTCCTGTTTTGTTTGCTTGGTTTTGCCCAATTTTTCCCGGTTTCGACAAGTTTTGACTGTTTTTGTCTGGTTTTACACGTTTTCAGGGATTTGCTCGAATTGTTCATTTTTTGCCCGGTTTTAGGTCTTTTTCATAGTTTATCATAACTTTCAAATATATGTTGTACTTTTGATATTTTTTAAACATATGACAAAATGACATTTCTGACATTGTTCGTAATATGTCAAAAACTTTAGATGGATATTGTAATTTTTAAAATATTTCAAAGGAAGGGCAAAAATATCATTTCTGAGACTAATATAGTTAATAGAGAAATAAAAACACAAACCTAAAAGTATAGCAACAGACCTCTCTGCTATTTCTCGTTATATTTTCAGTCACAATTCTTAACCTTAAATCATCCAGATACTTTTGTGACTACCTTCATTAGTTTTGCTTAATTATTTCTTTATCCTTAATCATCCTTTTGAATCTTAATGTCTATGATACAATATTGAAACTTTTCAAATGTTTAACATTACCAAGTTAATTCTTTACCTTATATCTTTACGGGTCTCACCCTGGTAACTAAATAATAAGTCTACCCCCGTTGATAAGTATTTCGGACGCGTGCATAAAAAAGGGAGAAGTGAGTAGTAGGTGATATTTAATATTTACGTAAGTTGTTATGTGAGTGATACTTGCTAGTGCTGGAGTTTGTTATTTCGAGCTTGTAGATGCTGAGCTAGAGGAATGAAGTTGTTAGTATGTCAGAGGTGGATTGTGCAAGTATTAGTGTGCACCTAGTAGTAGTATAAGAAGGAGGATATGACGTGTAAGGAAGGTATCAATTATGATATCAAAAGTAGTGGCCTTACCTGAGGATTTTGAAGGGTTTGTCTCATACACTCCCTAGTTCTATCATTCTGGTATCAGAGCGGGGATCTCTGAGCTGGCTCTTGGGAGACCAAATGAAGAAGAGATGGCTCATGATGATTCACTCGCGTCCAACTCCGGTGTGAGTGCGATCAAGGAAAGGGTTGAGAACCTCTATGTTTCCATCGTTGTGTGTGCAAAAAGATATCCCGGCCATCTTGCAGCTTCTACAGAAGGAGTCCTTCGCTGATGATAGAAGATCAACCAATTCTAGGAAGGAATTGGGAGAAAATACTGATCGGCGAGAGTTTCAGGTTCACAAGTTAGAGATGCCCATTTTCACGGGCAACAACTCCCAGGGGTGGATTTACAAAGCTGAACAGTATTTTGCATTGAATAAAATCTCGACTCTGGAGAAGGTTTGAGTCGCGTGAGTTTGTATGGAGGAGGACGCCCTCCACTGGTACGAGTGGTTGAAACACCATGTGGGATCGCTTGACTGGGACAAATTCTAGCGAGAGCTCTACTTGAGCGCTTTGGTTCTTTAACCACTGGGAATATGATGAACTTACTTTGTTCATTGAAGCAGACCTCCACAGTGGAAGAATACCATCATAGGTTTGAATTTTATTTTGCTCACCTTTCAGAAGTTCCTGATTCTGTTTTACGTGTAATATTGAAAAAACAGATTGAGTGCCTCCGTTTGTGTGGAGTGGTCAATATTCTCACCGTGCAACCTAAGGGAGATGATGGTGTTGGTGAGAAATATCGAAGAAAAGAATGAATGGATTTGACTGGGGTGAGTAGGAGTTTTGACTCCATCAGTCAAAAGAGCAGAAGGGGGCCGGTTCTTTATGGCCGGTTCAGCAATAAGTAAAACGGCGGTTGAATCTGAAGTCACTCGGTCTGAAAAAAATAGGGAAATTCATAACCCTAATTTTCATCCTCTGCGTTTGGTTCATCCGCTTCAACGGATTCCTCTAGCCGCACCAAGTTTCGGCAAATTCCAGGTGCAAAGATGTAATGGAGTCGGTCCCAGGGCCTCTGTTTTCGGTGTGGAGACAAATGGGCTCCGACGACCCATAGGTGCAAAACGGTGGGGCTGCAAGTCTTGCTCACCAAAAATGAAGAGGCCGAGGAGGAAGCGTACGAATTCTCTATTGATGGTGATGAGTCCCGTCGATTTCTCAGTTGTTCCACGATGAGTTATCCCTCATGTCGCTACTAGAAATCCCTGTTTGAAAAGCCATGAAGTTGACGGGATTGTTTCAGGGACATGAGGTGCTGATTCTTGTTAACAATGGGGCAACCCACAATTTTGTTCAAGAACAACTGGTGGTGCAGAAATGGAAACTCCCATGTGATGCTAGTTCACAATTTGGAGTAACAATTGGAAAAGGTGTAACCGAATCAAGTATCAGGGTCTGTCGCAATTTGTCATTGGATTTACTGAGGGCTTTCTTCTCAGTTGACTGTTTTCCTTTTCCTATCTCTGGTGCTGATATTATTGTTGGAGTTGATTGGATTATTAAGTTAGGTGACATTTCTGTGAACTGGAATACTATTTCCATATCATTTTGGTGGGAAGGTAAAAAGGTAGATTTATGTGTTGATGTCTCTCACTCGCTATCCAGTTTACCAGTGCAATCTTCCCTGCAAGTAGTGGAGGGGTACTGGCTGGTTGTGTTATACTGACTGTTTAAATTATGTTTATTGATTGAATTTGATCGTTCTGGATGATGTGGAATCAGTTTCATTACAATCCGTGTTGGATGAGTTTCCCAGTGTTTTGCCCCTCTTGATTCACTTCCACCCCCAAGGTTCCATGACCACCAGATCCCTCTCAAGCCTGGCGCTCCTCCCCTTAATATTCGGCCATATAGATATACTTATACTATCAGAAAGATCAAACTAGGGATGATTGAAAGAATTACAGCTTGTTGGGTTTATCCGACCTAGTACTAATCCCTTCTCTAGCCCGGTTCTGTTGGTGAAGAAGAAACTCGGGGAATGGCGATTTTACATGGATTATCGTGCCCTTAACAACATCACTATACCCAACAAATTTCCTTTCCCAACCATTGATGAATTACTTGATGAACTTAGTTGAGCAATTATTTTTTTCAAATTTGGATTTAAGTTGGGGTACCATCAGATTCGGGTGTGTGATCGGGATGTGGAGAATACCGCTTTCCGCACTCATGAGGGGCACTATGAGTTTCAGGTTATGCCTTTTGGGCTGAAGGACGCCCCAGCCTCATTCCAAGCTCTCATAAATGACGTTTTCAGGCCATACTTGAGGAGGTTTATCCTTGTTTTTTTATGATATCTTAATCTACAGCAAGTCCTTTGATGGACATCTATCTCATATTAGGGAAGCTTTAGTTGTCCTCTCCCAGCACCAGCTCCGTGTGAACTTGAAGAAGTGCTACTTTACGTAGCGAAGAGTGGATTATTTGGGCCACGTTATTTCAGGCGATGGGGTGGCTGTTGACCGGCCAAAATACAGATTATGGTAGATTGGCCAGTTCCTAGAACAATCAAAGAACTCTGCTCCTTTCTTGGTCTTAGCGGTTATTATAGATGGTTTATCAAAAGCTATGGGATGATAGCTGCTCCTTTAACTGCCCTGACCAAGAAAACTTTGGGGTGAGGAAGCCCGGCTAGCCTTAGAATCGCTCAAAATAGCATTGTCTACTGCTCCTGTCCTAGCCTCACCCAACTTCTCTACGACTTTCACTGTGAAGATTGATGCTTAAGGCTAGGGTTTAGGGGTTGTACTTATGCAGGAAGGGCTCCCCATTGATTTTTTAAGTCAAGCGATGTCTACTCGAGCTCTTGCCAATTGTCTATGAAAAAGAACTCATGGTGGTGGTGTTTGCAGTACACAAATGGCGGCATTACCTTCTTGGGCGGCTTTTCATTATAAAACAGAAAGGTCTCAAACATTTGTGGGATCATTGCTTGTTGACCGAGGAGCAGTACAAGTGGGTTACTAAGCTACTGGGTTCGATTTCAGATTTACTACCACCCGAGCAGAGAAAGTTTTGTGGCTGATGCTCTCTCTCAAGTCGAAGTCACCGCCACACTGCATCATTTATCCATCACTTTGAAAGATGGAAACAATTGGTGGATGAGAACCACAATGACCCTACAATGGATGGTATTGTTCATAACTTGCTGGTGCAACAAGATAGCCATTCTGTTTATAAGCTAAACAGAGTGAAATACCCCAAACTTAAATATAGTGATTAAAAATTATTCTAATACGTATTTAAGGGCCTAATAACGGCTAAGTAATGTTGGAAAGGAAAAATAAATCCAAAAGAAATAAAGAAACGCTTAAAAAGCGAAAACGCCAATTAAGCGTTAAATAACCATAGGAGGTATGAGACCTCGGTTAGTGTATATATGGATTCCTAGGGCTTAATAAGGCCAAAATAATACATGGGAACCTCCCGAAGAAAACGGATCCAAATAATGTATTAAAACGCTAATAGAGCTTTAGCGCACGTTTTTCGAGAAAACCCGAAAACGTGACTTTAAGTGGTCAAACGAACCCGTAAAAAATTATAACATTAAATAAAAATAATTAAGCATTAATGGAAGCTTAATAACCAATAAAATTAAAGAAACGAGAAAATTCCGGAAAACGGACCCGTTAGTGAATAGTACCGAAACCGGGTAAAATAACGAGTGTTTTCTGTAAAAGACGAAAAACGCTCCAACTAGTATAACAGTAGGGGGCTGGTTTTTAATAAGTCAAAAGCCCTCTCACACACTCACACACTAACTAATTAAAGCAAAAAGCAAAAGAAAGTACAAAAGAGAGGGGGGATTCTCTCACCTCTCATTTCCCTCTTCTCTCTCCATTCTCTTCTTCCCCACCGATTTCTCTCTCTTCCTCCTCCCTATTCTGGCGATTTGGAAGCTCCCCACAACAACAATGGCTTCTCCACTTTACCTCTATGCTCTACCTCCATGTGAGCTCCAAATGTAAAAATAATTACATATTCTTACTCCCTCATCATCCTCTACACTTCTCTCTTTTCAAAATCCAAAAATGAGGAAGTTCATCCCCATGGGTTTTCCCATTCAAAGAGAAAATGGCATCAATGGGTAGCTTGGAGTCTCCTCTCTCCATTAAGGTAAAAATCTACATGAAAAACTCATGTTTCCTTCACCTTCTTTTGTAGCCGATTTTCACCCTTTATAATGCTTTGTTTTTCTCTTTCCTTTGAGCATAATTCCAACCTTGCAATGGTGGTGGAATCACCTTCTTGAACCAAGGGCAAAAACCCCTCCTAAAACACTCCAAAGGTAAACCCTAAAATTAGTGTTCTAAACATTTCTATGAACTAGCATTAATTTAAGGGTTAGTATTTTAATTACAATTGTTTTGTGTGCTTTGGGTGTGGGAATGGAGTTGCCAAACTCCATTCCCCATGTGACCGATTTTGTGCAAGAAAGAGAGAAGGAGAAGAAATGGAAAAGAATAAGGAAATTAAAAGCTCAAGGTAAGAGCTATTTCTTAAATGCTAAAATTTAATGCATTAGAGTAATGGGAATGGGTAAACTACTTAAAGAACCCAAAATCTTGTATTAGTATTGAAGTTTATGAAGTTTTGAGTATTTGTGAACTAGTAAGTGAATTGTAGGCCTTAGAGCCAAGTATATTGTGTATGAGTATTGGTATTGATGTTTGATGAGAGTAATGATGTAATGAGTATTGCTTTGATTGCTGGTAGGACCCTTGTAAGGGTGTGGCTAGTTTAGGAATGAAATTGGTGAGAAAGTATGTGTGTGGATAAGTAAGAAAAGTAGGTGAACTATGGCAAAATTTTAGTAGGAATTGTGCATTAATGGATGACTTGGTGAATGGGAGAACCAAGGTGTGTATTGGAGTTAGTAGAGATGTTTAGTAACCATGGAGTAGTAATTGTTGTAGGAGAATGAAAGGATGTAAAAATCTGTAGCATGAAGTATTAAAATGCGTTGGAGGAACTAGGTGTGTTTGAAGAGCTTAAAGTGTGTAGTAAACCACTTTGTAACAGATTTTGAAAGGAGCTAGATAATGGGGAGGAATTGAGTGGAAGGTAATGTAACGAGGATACTAATAATGGCATTGGTAGAGGGAGTAATAGATGGTAAAAGCTGTTGTAGAAATCTGTAGCATTTGAGAACAAAATTGGCATAAGTGTTGAAGTGTAGTGAAGGAAAGTTATGTAAGTGGATTTAGAAATGAGTAAGGAATTTGGTGGATGAAATAAGGCAATTTTAAGGGTCTAAGTAGTGTTAAAACATGTGGGATTACATGTAGGAATATTGGGGAAACAATGGGTAAAGAAAGAATTGAAAACAGATTTTTAAAACTGAAGTACTGGGCCGGACCGACCTTGGGACCGAACTTGCAAGGTCGGTCGAGCCTTAAATACAAAGACGGGAAGTCTACTGGAATGAACCGACCTTGGGGACCGGACTTGCAAGGTCGGTCGACCTAAAATTTTCCCGTTGTGTAACCCACTAGAATGGACAAACCTTGAGTCCAGACTTGCAAGGTCAGTTGGGCCTGAATTTTTCCAGCGTATTAACTTACTGACTTCGACCGACCTTGGGTCCGACCCTGGGTAAGGTCGATCGAGTCAAAACAAAAAAAAATTATGATTAAAGTTATCATAGGTATGTATATATACATGCCTATACACATATGTATATGTATAAGTAGTAGTACGTCATTAATGGAATGAAATGGTAAGGAAGTACACATATGAGTAAGAAAACGAGTTTAGAAAGTAGTGAGTATAAGAACATTAAGTTAAACTGAAATAACGGGATAACAAGGTAAGTGCGGGAGTAGTAATCATGTATGTAATGTAATGCTTAGTATTAACTGAACCATTTGGCATGTAGTCATTGGTTCGAGAATAAGACTCGAGGAACAAGAGTGAACCAAAGGAACGTGAGGACATCTGGTGAAGTAAATCCCGGTGAAAGGTATGATTTCTTCATGCCCTGTATCCTAACCTGGTTACCCCGATTTGTGTGCTTATTTGATCACCTAAATAAGATAAATGCATGAATCAGACTATATTGCACTTACTTGTGCTTGTTTATGTTGTTCTTGATATATATTGTCTTGAACACTAGTTTGTATAATTCATGAAATATATGGATGAATATGAAGTGTGTAAGTACCTTGTAGGGTAATTGTGTATTGTATTGTATTGTACCTTGTATGTATGTGTATGGGAGTACTGAATTGTTGTGTGGCTTGGATGTGTGACTTCTACTAATTCCTAACAACCTAACTCCTAACGTAAGTATTGAGTAAATTGGAATGAGTAGAAGTCCGATATAGTTTCGGCCACGCGTGAGGATGAGGAGACACAAGAGGTTGGATCCGATTCCTGGTTCTTAAGCTGGTCCACGGCCCAAACCCCTTAAATGGGTAGCATCCTGGATTAGTGAACCAAGTAAATCCCGGTGGTGGGACAGAGTAGTCCCCGGGCCGGAGGTCCCGACGACTCGACTTGAGTAAGTAGTAAGTAAAGTAAAGTATTGTATGAGTAGTGGTCTTGGCTGGTGTAAGTCATTGACCCCGAGTAAAAGAGTAATCTCCACCCGATTAACCCGGGAGGACAAATAGAGCTAACAAACATTGTGCATTGAGTATGTAATGAGTATGTATTGTGTATGTATCGTGCATGTGTAATTCGGATGAAGGTAAATAAGCATTGGTTGACCGGTATTGTCTTCTGTATGTATTGAACTACGTGTATGTATCCCTGTGTAGTATCGTAGTATGATGTATGAAGCATAAATGTATGTATGTATGTACTTGTAAAATGAATTGCATGTATTCGACCAAGTGATCGGCGTACCCTCACTAGTACGCGGGGTATGCGGAAGTCATATTCAGCGAAAGCTGAGCCCCTAGGGGCAACGTTTTTAGTGTGCAGGTACCCGAAGCGGACATGACCATAGTAAGGGATCGACAACTAAGTTCGGATAGCTAGGAGTGAAATGTAGATAGTAGTGAGTTGTACCAGGCTTGTAGCCTTGCCGTAGTAGCGTACCAAGGGGGTATACCTTGTACTTAGAAAGTAAGTAGCTTGTGAGGAATGGGTGGTGTAGACTCTTCATGAGCATGTATGAAATTGGAAGAGGTATTGTATTTGTATAAGGATCTTAGTAAACTCGGTGTATTATATTGTGTGGAACTTATGGAGTATTGTATTGAATGGGAAGTTGTAGTACTTGGTTGTAATTGTAGTAAGGATTGTATTTGTGTAGCACTCGGATATTCCGGTCCATCAGACCAATGCTGTATGTAGTAGTAGTAGCCTTGTTAGTCACGTGGGTGGCTAACGGCATTGTATCACCCACTGTTGTGTATGTAAGTATCCGCTGCAAAGGTATGTAAGTACGTTGTGATTGGACGATAATGACGGTATTAGCGGTAAGGGTGTTACAAAAAGTGGTATCAGAGCGAAGCATCGCTCTGAGGACTGGAAATATCGAGTTTAGGAGATACCGAGTTAGGAATTAGAAGCTTAGGGCTAAGGGCTGAGTGATAGCATTAGAGAGATGCTAGTTAGGAACTCCCGGTGAGTACCAGATATCTACCATATCAAACCCGCCCTCCACAACCCACTGTATAACTTGGGAAAGAAAGCTTGAGAGAAGGAAATACCTCTCATACTCGAAAACCCGATCTGGCAGTAGTAAGATAATCCTAAAAGAGGAAAGAACCTGACATATAGGAAATTCCAAGGAATGGAAGTCCCGGAGATGGATCTCGGTTGAGTAACAACACCACACTTAATAGCACTAGAATGAGCACTCCAACCATAAGGAGACTACAACTTACAACATCATGGGGCGACATGCTTAGCAGTCGCGGAACCTGGCTAATCAACCAGCAGCAGGAAAAGAAGCACTAAACGTGCAATAGAGCGGAAAAAGGAACTGTAACAAAGCCCGAGACACAAGTCTACGGGGCTATAATATTTAAATAGTACCACCAACGGTATGCTAACTGACTAAGGACATAGTCGGGAGTGGTTAACTCCAAGAGTACAATGCCAAGAAGGTTACAATACCTGGCTAACAAAGCTCAGACAGCTACAAGAACATCCACGGAATATAATCCGATAGGGCTACAAGAGTAGTGCCTAAACGAGCTAAGGCTCAACAACCACGATAAACCCGTGGGAACGAGCAACAAGGAAAAACACAAAGTCAAATAAATGGGAGTCTCCAAGGATTGGGAAGTAACCCCGATCAATGACAACCATGTCAAGATCACTGAAAAGCTGTTAAAAAGATTGAATAACCCAAGTAAATGATCAATGGATCGATGGAGAAGCCAACAAGGCTACCGAATATACAAGGAAACAATACCATGACCGGTATAGGTTTACCCAAAAACCACCAGTACCACGCACTTGCCACGGCAAGTGCAGTAAGGACAAGAACAGATAGAAGAACTCTAACACACCACAGGTACATAGTAATGTACCGCGACAGCAATGAAGCAACCATAGGATCACACCTCCTAAAAACTCTAAGAATGAAACCTTGGAAAGGCCTAACGGTCCGACCATTGTATTAAGAACATACCAGTCAGCGGGAAGCTGGACTTGGTCAAGACCTCAGACATGGCCATGCCATGAAGAAATTTCTTTTAACACCGAACTATGATTTTTAAAACCGAAAATTTTCTTTCAAACCACAAACCTTCTTTAAACCTTGAATTTTAAAACCAAACCAACAGAATTATGGTGAGTATCAGAATGATACAAGAGGGTTGCATTAGAATGCTCACCTAGCGTGTGAACGAGCACTACGAGTATACCCAAATACGGGATGTGGGACGACCGCACTCCGAAGGAGCTTGCGGGCCTAACATATAGTTAGGTAAGTGGTAACACATCAATAAGGTAGCCCACGTATGTATACATGTAGTGCACGAAACACGGGAAGTAGTCAACTCCATTCTACGGACCATGAGTAAATGCAAGCAGAACAGCTGGACACCACAGACGATGAAGGAGAAGGAACTCAACTAAGAAGTAAGTATAAAAACTCAGAGAATCCACCTGAGATAAGGAATAAGAACTAGGAAGTGCAAGAGCACAGACTAGTAAGTATAGACATTGGATACGTCTCAAAGACTTCAAGCAAATACCGGACAGCTGGAAAGGATACCCAGCCTGTACACAGTAAGGCAAATGCCTAATGTGAACACAACAATGCTCAGCAGACGGGACGGAATTCCAAAGAACAATTACAAAACTACCAGGGAGCATAATCCATCATTGAAGAGGATTTTAAACCTAGTCTAAAACACTAGGAGAAAGTATGAACAGTCTACCCAAGAACGGGAGACGTTATAACCCAAAAAGGGATGACTCAAACTGCGATACCACAAGGCGGTATAGTGGACACAATGTATCATAAACATTAGCCGGATGTAACGGCGTAACTAACAACACCCAGGAGCAATCCTTGAAGGGTGTCTGAGTTAACATCAATCGAACAAAGCGTCATGATAGAAGCACGGAAGCTAGAAGAACACTCGGCTAGGACACCGAAGGGATTTCACTTAATAGGAAATACCCTAAATTACCATAAGGCATTGATTAACACCAGATTGCCTAAAGGGTCTCCTAGGAACGGAAGCGTGATGCCACGACTTGCCATGGAGCCCGGTAATACCTCCAACCTATGGAGTATACAAGGAGTGGAAACATGTATAAGCAGCTTGCAAGGAGCATAGCTTGCAGCAATAAAGCTTCAAAGCCATGAACCAACTATGTTATGCAAACTTTAACGGTTGCAAAACCCACACCAATTGATAACAAGACTTACAAGAGATATTGTCTCATACGACAAAGAGATCAACAACGGAACCACCAATTCAGACTCAACATCATGAGTGGCTTGGAGTAAGCTATCTCAATGTCACTGTCGTTAGAGAACCAGTCTAGTATACAGTTGACAAGCTTTTAATTTCCCTTCATGCCTTCTATAGCAATGGTAGCACAGAGGCACAAGAATCGTAATAATGCCAACAATGGCCTAGTCCACACTTGGACACTACGAGAAACTTGAGGGAAGATACCTTCGTTGACAGGAGACCACCAATGTGGTGAAGATGTTAACCCATAGGAAGGGCTTCCATCTACTATAACAATAAAGCCTACGCATATAGATATTGCCAAGGGGCGATGGAATAAGGAAATGAAATTCCAAACCATTACGATTTAAAGGAGTAAGTATACTCCATATGCACTCAAGCATGTGGTGAACCATTGTGCAAACACAAACATGGTAAACATTGTCATGAGACTTATGAGTGGAAACTGACCCCTCAACAAGAACTTTCGTTATCAGGAATAGCTTACTCTTCAATTGAGGAACAGGACCAGAAAACCCTTGAAGTTTCTTGGGATGTCCCAGCGATGTACATACAAAAGTAAAGCTACCCAGCTAGAGCCTATAACCAATGCTCACACTGGGAGACAGCAATTGCCAAAAATATTCAATGTGAATGCACAATGCACACCACGAATGACCAACGTTCAAGAGAGCTTGTAACCCAATAAATTACTTCATCCATTGTCGACCAAGATACTTGGTAAAATTATATCATGAATGAGGAAGTAATGTGGGGTAAGCTAACCTACACATGAAACTTGAATTGAAATAAAACATCTTCACATTGGGAAGATAGTAATATTGCGGTAGGCTACGACAACCGTCATACACACGAACATTGGAAAACCTCAATATTCACACCATAAGGAAATGGTGCCAACGACAGTGACAATAAG
This sequence comes from Limonium bicolor, assembly GCA_023374045.1. Classification (NCBI taxonomy): domain Eukaryota; kingdom Viridiplantae; phylum Streptophyta; class Magnoliopsida; order Caryophyllales; family Plumbaginaceae; genus Limonium; species Limonium bicolor. The sequence continues at coordinate 457,240,727 of CM041776.1, read as the reverse complement.
TAAAGAGGAACTACCACAGTAACGGAGACAGTAAAAATAATGTCGTATAAGGAGTAAGAGTATGGTGCGCAACAAGCGACCACTATGAGGACGTAGTTCGACAATGACACGGAGTTGTAAGTACGAGATGACAGGCAGAAATATTCATTTCTATCACATAAGTGATTTACTGTCAAGCGTTTACACCTCTGCACTCTGTACGACTTAGTGTTTTGGTATTGCACTTGTGTAGCTAATGATCTAGTGGGATAGCGAGGAATATGGAAAATGTAAATCGTAGTAAACCTTTCTTTTCACCAATGAACACGGCATAAGCCAGTTAAGCAAGCTTAGCAGCAAACCGTGCGGCCTAAGGCCAAAGAAGCACGAAGAGTGTAAAGCACACTAACAATCACAATATGTGAATTCCATTGGAATAAAAGGTTAAAGAAGACTAAGGAAAGTCACTAGGACCGACGCATAGAAATGCAAGGTCATACAAGTAAAGAACACTTGTACTGAACCAGAAGAACTGGTATAATTCAGAAGCTATTGACAACAGAGGAAGCACTACAACTAAGTAGTGACTTAACCTCACCCGACAGTAAGTCGGAGGAACTTAATGAATAATCGTGGAAGCATGAATAGTATGTACAATAGACTACCAGAGAGCTGGTTACAATCTAAAACTCATTGAGTTCAAACACGGTAAAAGAATACCGTGCGGCCTAAGGCCAAAGAAGCACGAAGAGTGTAAAGCACACTAACAATCACAATATGTGAATTCCATTGGAATAAAAGGTTAAAGAAGACTAAGGAAAGTCACTAGGACCGACGCATAGAAATGCAAGGTCATACAAGTAAAGAACACTTGTACTGAACCAGAAGAACTGGTATAATTCAGAAGCTATTGACAACAGAGGAAGCTACAACTACTAGTGACTTAACCTCACCCGACAGTAAGTCGGAGGAACTTAATGAATAATCGTGGAAGCATGAATAGTATGTACAATAGACTACCAGAGAGCTGGTTACAATCTAAAACTCATTGAGTTCAACACGGTAAAAGAATACCACAGGGATAAAAGGTAATGAGTAGAAAATTTAGAATAACCAAAAAGTTAATTAAGCACTAAGGTTATCAGGGTCGCGCAGCAGAAGCTAGTGGCCCTAGCTAGGAGATTAATGTACCTAGTAAGTATAAGAGAATGGCTATCAATGCCTTGAAGCCTAATGGGCTAGAACCGAATTAATTATGAGTTAAATAAACTCATATAGGAATTCTTGGTGCAAAGACTAAACCATCGGTATGGTTAAGACCCTTAGACCAAAGTACAGTATATAATAGACCGTAGTGAAGCTAAGTGCTTCAAATTGCCCGAATTAAGTAAACCAATGTATAATAATAACATATGGTAGATTACGTGGGCGTAATCCCTTTTAAGGGGGGTAAGCGAAAACCGCTTAATGTAAGTTTCATGAATAAAAACACATAAACTATAATGTGCATAGCACAAATGAGAATCAAATTAATGATTGGTACTATGTTAAATAAACATATGTATTCATTCACATTGTAATTGTGATAATTAGGCATGAGAGATGCAAATACCATAGCATGAGTCGGTATAAAACCGATGTAGAACCTAGAGGAATTGAGTTCCCTAGGTGATTGTAGTGAGGAATTGAGAATGATTAGTGGACGGAGTTCCACAAGTATTGCATTCCTTAAAGAAATAGTACGAAACGGTTGAGAAGTAGTAGATGAATGAAGTCTAGGAGTAGTGTATTCCTAGGTATATTATTGGAATAAATTGAGGACGACCGAATTCAGTAGGCATTGTATTCCTTAGTTAGAATAGTTGAGATAAGGGAGTAATGGATGAAAGTAGCGAAGGTTGATGAAATGAGCACTTAGGCGTTGAATTTCGAAGTAAGTATTTTGGGAAGTATTGAGGATGATTGATGGACTGAATTCCATCCTTTGGAGATGTGTGAAATTGTAATCATGACTAGAAAGAGTAAAAAGATAGAAAATGGAAATAATTGAATTATCTATTTGTTTGAAACTGATGTGGGAAGTCGAACTTGATCCTGATCAGATCAAGGGAAACCAAACACAAATTGGGGTGGAAAGATAGTTCAACACTGATGCTGATCACATCAGGGTCGAATGATTCTTGAAGCTCCCCTCAAGTGGTCGTGAGAATCACACACAGGATATATGTAATAAATGTAAATTGAAATTTGGAGTTGTGTTTTAGAAAAATTTCTAATTAGTAGCTGTGAAAGGATTTTCTTAGACATGAGAATAAGGATTTGTTAGAAGTTGTTTTACCGGGGACGGAAAAAGTAGTAGTGTATCATTTTGTGTTATTCCAAGGGCAGCGGGACATAGAGGAGTCCTGTGTCAAGAGGACCTGAGTGCCTGCGGGGTTGTTGTAATATTGCATTGCGCTGGGGATAGCTTTGCACTGTATGTATGTATGTATGAACCTTGTAAAGAGGAACCGGATGGTTGATAGTAACGCGATTAGGAGTAACCATTGTACGTTGGTATGGTATGGAAAGGAGAAACCTTGAGTAACGGATTTGGGAAATTGTAAGGAGGAGGAATGTATGGCTTTGGTATTAGGCAAGTATAAATGAGTAAGTATAGTAATCCTACAACCTCGAATAACTTTGGGGACAAAGTTCTTAAGGGGGGTAGATTGAAATACCCCGAACTTAAATATAGTGATTAAAATTATTCTAATACATATTTAAGGGCCTAATAACGCCTAAGTAATGTTGGAAAGGAAAAATAAATCCAAAAGAAATAAAGAAACGCTTAAAAAGCGAAAACACCAAATAAGCGTTAAATAACCATAGGAGGTATGAGACCTCGGTTAGCGTATTATATGGATTCCTAGGGCTTAATAAGGCCAAAATAATACATGGGAACAACTCCCGAAGAAAACGGATCCAAATAATGTATTAAAACGCTAATAGAGCTTTAGTGCAACGTTTTTCGAGAAAACCCGAAAACGTGACTTTAAGTGGTCAAACGAACCCGTAAAAAATTATAAGTCATTAAATAACAATAATTAAGCATTAATGGAAGCTTAATAACCAATAAAATTAAAGAAACGAGAAAATTCCGGAAAACGGACCCGGTTAGTGAATAGTACCGAAACCGGGTAAAATAACGAGTGTTTTCTGTAAAAGACGAAAAACGCTCCAACTAGTATAACAGTAGGGGGCTGGTTTTTAATAAGTCAAAAGCCCTCTCACACACTCACACACTAACTAATTAAAGCAAAAAGCAAAATAAAGTACAAAATAGAGGGGGGACTCTCTCACCTCTCATTTCCCTTTTCTCTCTCCCATTCTCTTCTTCCCCACCGATTTCTCTCTCTTCCTCCTCCCTATTCTGGCGATTTGGAAGCTCCCCACAACAACAATGGCTTCTCCACTTTACCTCCATGCTCTACCTCCATGTGAGCTCCAAATGTAAAAATAATTACATATTCTTACTCCCCTCATCATCCTCTACACTTCTCTCTTTTCAAAATCCAAAAATGAGGAAGTTAATCCCCATGGGTTTTCCCCATTCAAAGAGAAAATAGCATCAATGGGTAGCTTGGAGTCTCCTCTCTCCATTAAGGTAAAAATCTACATGAAAAACTCATGTTTCCTTCACCTTCTTTTGTAGCCGATTTTCACCCCTTTATAATGCTTTGTTTTTCTCTTTCCTTTGAGCATAATTCCAACCTTGCAATGGTGGTGGAATCACCTTCTTGAACCAAGGGCAAAAACCCCTCCTAAAACACTCCAAAGGTAAACCCTAAAATTAGTGTTCTAAACATTTCTATGAACTAGCATTAATTTAAGGGTTAGTATTTTAATTACAATTGTTTTGTGTGCTTTGGGTGATGGGAATATCCATTCCCCATGTGACCGATTTTATGCAAGAAAGAGAGAAGGAGAAGAAATGGAAAAGAAATAAGGAAATTAAAAGCTCAAGGTAAGAGCTCTTTCTTAAATGCTAAAATTTAATGCATTAGAGTGGGAATGGGGTAAACTACTTAAAGAACCCAAAATCTTGTATTAGTATTGAAGTTTATGAAGTTTTGAGTATTTGTGAACTAGTAAGTGAATTGTAGGCCTTAGAGCCAAGTATATTGTGTATGAGTATTGGTATTGATGTTTGATGGAGTAATGATGTAATGAGTATTGCTTTGATTGCTGGTAGGACCCTTGTAAGGGTGTGGCTAGTTTAGGAATGAAATTGGTGAGAAAGTATGTGTGTGGATAAGTAAGAAAAGTAGGTGAACTATGGCAAAATTTTAGTAGGAATTGTGCATTAATGGATGACTTGGTGAATGGGAGAACCAAGGTGTGTATTGGAGTTAGTAGAGATGTTTAGTAACCATGGAGTAGTAATTGTTGTAGGAGAATGAAAGGATGTAAAAATTTGTAGCATGAAGTATTAAAATGCGTTGGAGGAACTAGGTGTGTTTGGAGAGCTTAAAGTGTGTAGTAAACCACTTTGTAATAGATTTTGAAAGGAGCTAGATAATGGGGAGGAATTGAGTGGAAGGTAATGTAATGAGGATACTAATAATGGCATTGGTAGAGGGAGTAATAGATGGTAAAAGCTGTTGTAGAAATCTGTAGCATTTGAGAACAAAATTGGCATAAGTGCTGAAGTGTAGTGAAGGAAAGTTATGTAAGTGGATTTAGAAATGAGTAAGGAATTTGGTGGATGAACTAAGGCAATTTTAAGGGCCTAAGTAGTGTTAAAACATGTGGGATTACATGTAGGAAGATTGGGGAAACAATGGGTAAAGAAAGAACTGAAAACAGATTTTTAAAACTGAAGTACTCGGCCGGACCGACCTTGGGACCGAACTTGCAAGGTCGGTCGAGCCTTAAATACAAAGACGGGAAGTCTACTGGAATGGACCGACCTTGGGGACCGGACTTGCAAGGTCGGTCGGCCTAAAATTTTCCCGTTGTGTAACCCACTGGAATGGACTGACCTTGGGACCGGACTTGCAAGGTCGGTCGGGCCTGAATTTTTCCAGCGTATTAACTTACTGACTTCGATCGACCTTGGGTCCGACCCTGGGTAAGGTCGGTCGAGTCAAAACAAAAAAAAAATTATGATTAAAGTTATCATAGGTATGTATATATATACATGCCTATACACATATGTATATGTATAAGTAGTAGTACGTCATTAATGGAATGAGATGGTAAGGAAGTACACATATGAGTAAGAAAACGAGTTAAGAAAGTAGTGAGTATAAGAACATTAAGTTAAACCGAAATAAGGGGATAACGGGGTAAGTACGGGAGTAGTAATCATGTATGTAATGTAATGCTTAGTATTAAATGAACCATTTGGCATGTAGTCATTGGTTCGAGAATAAGACTCGAGGAACAAGAGTGAACCAAAGGAACGTGAGGACATCCGGTGAAGTAAATCCCGGTGAAAGGTATGATTTCTTCATGCCCTGTATCCTAACCTGGCTACCCCGATTTGTGTGCTTATTTGATCACCTAAATAAGATAAATGCATGAATCGGACTATATTGCACTTACTTGTGCTAGTTTATGTTGTTCTTGATATATATTGTCTTGAACACTAGTTTGTATAATTCATGAAATATATGGATGAATATGAAGTGTGTAAGTACCTTGTAGGGTAATTGTGTATTGTATTGTACCTTGTATGTATGTGTATGGGAGTATTGAATCGTTGTGTGGCTTGGATGTGTGACTTCTACTAATTCCTAACAACCTAACTCCTAACGTAAGTATTGAGTAAATTGGAATGAGTAAAAGTCCGATATAGTTTCGGCCACGCGTGAGGATGAGGAGACACAAGAGGTTGGATCTGATTCCTGGTTCTTAAGTTGGTCCACGGCCCAAACCCCTTAAATGGGTAGCATCATGGATTAGTGAACCAAGTAAATCCCGGTGGTGGGACAGAGTAGTCCCCGGCCGGAGGTCCCGACGACTTGACTTGAGTAAGTAGTAAGTAAAGTAAAGTATTGTATGAGTAGTGGTCTTGGCTGGTGTAAGTCATTGACCCCGAGTAAAAGAGTAATCTCCACCCGATTAACCCAGGAGGACAAATGGAGCTAACAAACATTGTGCATTGAGTATGTAATGAGTATGTATTGTGTATGTATAGTGCATGTGTAATTCGGATGAAGGTAAATATTCATTGGTTGACCGGTATTGTCCTCCTGTATGTATTGAACTGTGTGTATGTATCCCTGTGTAGTATCATAGTATGATGTATAAAGCATGTATGTATGTATGTACTTGTAAAATGAATTGCATGTATTCGACCAAGTGGTCGGCGTACCTCGCTAGTACGCGGGGTATGCGGAAGTCATATTCAGCGAAAGCTGAGCCCCTAGGGGCAACGTTTTTAGTGTGCAGGTACCCGAAGCGGACATGACCACAGTAAGGGATCGACAGCTAAGTTCGGATAGCTAGGAGTGAAATGTAGATAGTAGTGAGTTGTACCAGGCTTGTAGCCTTGCCGTAGTAGCGTACCAAGGGGGTATACCTTGTACTTAGAAAGTAAGTAGCTTGTAAGGAATGGGTAGTGTAGACTCTTCATGAGCATGTATGAAATTGGAAGAGGTATTGTATTTGTATAAGGATCATAGTAAACGGTGTATTATATTGTGTGGAACTTATGGAGTATTGTATTGAATGGGAAGTTGTAGTACTTGGTTGTAATTGTAGTAAGGATTGTATTTGTGTAGCACTTGGATATTCCGGTCCATCAGACCGATGTTGTATGTAGTAGTAGTAGCCTTGTTAGTCACGTGGGTGGCTAACGGCATTGTATCACCCACCGTTGTGTATGTAAGTATCCGCTGCGAAGGTATGTAAGTACGTTGTGATTGGACGGTAATGACGGTATTAGCGGTAGGGGTGTTACACAGAGCCACTTATTCCATAAAGGGAAATTGGTGTTGTCTTAAAACTCTAAACTTATCCCACTGATTTTGAGGGAGTATCATGCAGCTCCTGTTGGTGGCCATTCTAGTTTCTTGTGCACCTTTAAGCGCATTTCAGGGGTTATTTTTTGGCAAGGAATGAGGAAATGCATCAAGGACTTTGTTTCTTCTTGCAACCTATGTCAAAGAGTCAAATACAATGCTTGTGCACCAGCAAGCCTACTCCAGCCTATCCCTATTCCGGAACATGTTTGGGAAGACATTACAATGAATTTCATTACTAGACTCCTGAAAGTACATGGCTATGAGATTATCTTTGTGGTGGTTGATCATCTCACCAAATCTGCTCACTTCTGTCCATTAAAACATCCTTTTACTGCTCGGGAAGTTGCTATGGTGTTCATGTCTGAAATTGTCAAGTTACACAGCATTCCAAAGTCTATAATATCTGACTGTGACCCCATATTAATGAGTTTGTTTTGGAAATAATTGTTCAAAGTTGTAGGCACCCAGTTGTGCCTTTGCACTGCTTCTCCCCCCCCCCCCCCCCCCAAACAGATGAGCAAACGGAGGTGGTTAACAACCGTTGCCTAGAAAATAACCTGCACTACCTATGTTTCCAGAAGCCAAAGTTGTGGCTAAAGCCTTGCCTTGGACTGAATACTGGTATAATACTACCTTTCACCAAAGTTGGGTAAACCCCCTTTCGGGCACTTATGGTCGTGATCCATCGTTGGCACTGCTTCTCCCCCCCCCCCCCCCCCCCCCCCCACACACACACACACTCCTTAGTGAATGAGGTGGACTGATAACTTTCTGAGCGGGATTTATTGCTGGATGAGTTAAACGAGAAACTTTCACAAGCCCAACAACGTAGTGAAACTGACCGCCACCACAAGGATGTCTCTTATCAAGTGGGAGAATTTGTCTTTCTGCGCATTCATCCTTACTGGTGTGTCTCACTTGTCAAGAAGCGGAATGCTAAGCTTACCCCCAACTATTATGGCCCATTTGAGATCCTTGGGTGGGACATGTTGCCTACAAACTACAGTTACCGCCTGAAGTAAAAAATCATTCCATTGTCAATGTCTCACAACATCGAAAAACCACCAGTCACACTATCTCTCCATTGCCGTTGCCTGATGGTCTGACCACTGACTTGGAACTGCTATTACAGTTGCTTACCGCCAGCGTGAAGGCCATCCACAAGAAGTGTGAATTTTTTGGTCAGGTCGTCCAGATTAAATTACCTCTTGGGAGATTGTTGTTGCCATCCACGATCAGTTCCCTTTTTTTCACCTTAAGGACAGGTGATAGTGCACATATCTATAAAAGAAGGGAAGAAGTGAATAGCAAGTGATATTTTATATTTACATTGGCTGTTATGTGAGTGATACTTGCTAGTGCTAGAGTTTGTTATTTCTAGCTAGTAGGTGCTGAGCTGGAGGAATAAAGTTGTTGGTATGTCAGAGTATTAGTGTGCACCAAGTAGTAGTATAAGGAGGTTATGGTGTGTGAGATTATGATATCAAAAGTAGTGGACTCACCTGAGGATTTTGGTGGGTTTGTCTCGTACCCTCTCTAGTTCTATCACTATATGGGTATATGGTATAATTTTTTAAGTTCACAAGTGAATAATATAACACCCGTACTTCAGAGGAGCGCAAAATAACTTCGCCCAATTTAAAATGAACAAAAAAACAAATGAGATTTGACCGGAAGCTTATAGCCACTGATCATAGTAAATAAAATTTGCCATAAGCTGTCACCTAAGCAAATTCACAGTGAAGGCAAGAAATACTGATCATGCCGTATCAAAACTAAAAAGAAAACGATTGACACCCTGTACAAGGTTTACATGAGTTCCATCAGCATATCAACTTCAGAGAACCACTTCCAGGATAATCGGAGATTTTGGGAAGAAGAAAGATAATAAATTATATATCCAGTTGCTCAACGTCAATCAAGCTAGCTGCGTTTTTTATCAATTCCTTCCTACCATCGACCTGAAGAATTAAAACAACAAAACATAGCAAATTGTTAAACAAGGTCATGTCAAGCTAACAGTAAAGCATTAATAGTACGAATCAAATGCTAATCACAAGCCCCCTCGTTCTTACTAAAAACAAGCAGCCCAGTAAGAAAAGAGGATGCCAAATGGAATGCGTAAACTTTTGTAATGATCTATTGGATTACCCGAGCACCCATGAGAGAAGAGAAGACATAATTCGCCTCAGCAGCATCCTCAACCCTAAGTTGCTTCAAAAGTCTTTTCTCTGGGTCTAAGGTGGTATCCCACAATTGAACAGGCATCATCTCACCTAAGCCTATCATGAACAACCACCTCAGATTAGGAGTCTTTAGAGGAATTCAATCAATCAGCATAGTCTCTTGTGGTGACTTATGACATATTAATTGTACAAAACATGCGTTTACAAGCTTATTTTTCTTATCTCCAGTAGGATTACCTTTAAACCTCTGGATGTTGTAGGATGCATTTGAAGGCATAGACCTCTGGAGTTTCTTAAGCTCCGCTTCATCGTAGCAGTAATGAGCTTGTTTTCCCCTCTCCACCTAATCAGGTGACGAACAAATAAAAATCAAGGATTTAACAATTCCTAAACCTCAACAAGCTTAAGGTTTACCTTGTACAGTGGTGGCACCCCAACATAAATGCAACCCTCGTCAAACAAAGCTTTCTGGAAACGAGTTTTAATTCAAAACATGTTAGTTTTCACATAAATACAGGACCCAAAACATTCATGAAGTTGATCAAATAAAAACCTGATATCTGTAGAAGAATGTCAACAGAAGTGTTCGAATATGGGCTCCATCAACATCAGCATCTGTTAGGATAATGATCTTATGATAACGAAGTGCATCTTTTTTAAAATCTTCCCCCTGAAAAATGAGCTAAGTCAATGAATGAGCCAGAGAGGATGAGAGAAAACAAGGAAGGACGGTTTGCATATAAAATTAACAAAGGACCACCTTCACCCCAAGTCCCAGTCCAAGAATGAGATTCTGAATCTCTTCATTCTTATACATTGCTGCCTCATCCTTTCTCTCAATATTTAATATTTTACCCCTTAGTGGAAGGATGGCCTGAAAACGTCTGTCTCGGCCTTGTTTTGCACTTCCACCAGCTGAATCCCCTTCAACTATAAATATCTCTGCAGTAACGCAAATAGCAAAAAAGTTTATATAAATAATACCCAATTCTTCTGAATCCCGATGACCAAGAGCATCCATGGGCAACGGGAAACATTCATCTAAGGGATAAAGTAATTTAAAACAACAATGCAAATCCTTCAGGTTCAGTACACACCAGACATCAGAGCTAATATTTACAGTCTCCGCATAGTAACCTCTAATTCATAGCAGCAGCCACCCTAAACGTACAGTCAAATTTCACCAGACAGAAATGAAATATTTGCAGAATTCAATTTGAGTGCACACCATCTCTAATAGCCTTGAAGAGTAGGGAAAGAAATAGCATACCAGCTTCTTCAGGGTTGGTAGCAGAGCAGTCGGCCAGTTTTCCTGGAAGAGATGATGACTTCAACACACTTTTCTGTCTTACCAGCTCCCTTGCCCTCTTCGCTGCCAAAGCTGCCTAAATATGGAACCATGTTCAATTTCTACATTTTCAACTGCGATAATTCCCAGATATATTCTCTACAGCTAGTTGAAGGGAGAAATACTTTGGTAGGGGAGGAAATCCAATTTTAGAGAACAAACCTTTAGAGCATTTAGACTCTTTGATAGGATGGAGTCCAATACATCAGGATGCAATTCCAAGTACTCAGTCAGATACTCCTGAACACACTGGTCAACTACCTTCCTGACCTCTGGATTCCCTAATCTAGTCTACAAATGTGTGATAATGTCATCAGCAATTTCCAAGTCAGCCCTAACGTCTCACACTACTAGCAAATATACCAAGAAATAACAACAGGGAGAGCCACAGTACCTTAGTTTGCCCTTCAAATTCTGGATTCGCGACTTTAACAGATATCACACAAGTTAAACCCTCACGCACATGTTCGCCACTTAGTGCAATATCTTTCTCCTTCAATAACAATAGATTGTGTTTAATAACTTTCTCATGACTGCCCTATCTCAGCCATTCTCAAACTAGTAAATCATAAATCACTTGAAGCATGTAGTCACTAGTCAGCAAACAAGAACATACTAATGTCATTATAAATCTTGGACAGGGACTTGTACAGATGGTTTTAAATAATTAAATATAGAATAACAGAAGATTGATTTTATGTAATAAGGTTCAACCAATCAAACAAAGCACCTTTATAATCTTTGACTTCCTCCCAAGGTTGTTGAGTGTTCTTGTCAAAGAAGCCTTGAGACCATCTATATGAGATCCACCATCAATAGTACGAATACTATTAGCATACCCTAGCAGTGTATCGGAATATGCATCTCCACACCTAATAAATACGAACGACTTTTAAATTCATGGGAAGGAAAACAGAAGGAGGGGAAGGATTGACAGAAGCTATGGATGAGATGAAGAGCCTGACCACTGCAGAGCAGCATCAATTCTCAGTCCACCAGTTTCTTTTGTAAATCCTAGAACATCGTGCAATGGTTTCTGAAATATTTTTGTAGAAATAATGAAAGCCAAGTATATACAAATATGTAAACAATTAGGGCAAAAATATTCCTACATCACGGTGAAAACTGAGAATTGACAGCTGTCTCTAGAAAAATGGAAAAAGAACACAGTCTAGTACAATAAGGACATCAAGAATATCAAATAAATGTTAAACAACGGCAAACCTTATCAGTATTAAGCCATTTCACATACTCAACCAGTCCGCCAGCGTAGAAGTATTCATTGTAGTGTCTTTTCTCAGGATCTTCATCTTCCTTAGCCAGGGTAATTGTGAGCTATATATTAAATGAATGAAACTATTAATGCCCATATCTAAAGTTAGCAACGAAGTAGGTTGGAGCAAGAGTTTTACCAAATGGCTACCAACTATTCGTTTCACTGCTTTTAAATGTATATTTTTCACATTAGAGTCCACAATGCAGCCACAAACAAGTAGTATCCCACAATACGATTACTGGGGACTTATATTCAAAAGCAAAGTTGTATCACCTTAGGGTTGAGAAAAGCAAGCTCCCTTATTCGACCAGCTATATTGTTGTAGTCGAACTGTATTTCAGTAGTAAATACTGCATTACAAGTCTTTACTCACGTCAAAGTGGCCATTAACCAAATCCACTAAAATAAAGATCAAAGGTAAGAATCATAATATAAAACACAATCCTTTACAGTTTTACCTTCTTTGTCGGGCCAAAATCTAACACATGTCCCTTGACGATCTTTTTGTTCAGCTTCTAGTACAGTAGACCGAAGAGCAGTAACAGGTTTACCACGAACATAACTTTGCTCATGCTTCATTCCATCACGCCAAACATGATTTCTAATTTCTGTCAAGTCATAGTTCATTATATTTAGCAATAATTAACCACTCGAGCATTTGGCCTCTTGCAAGCATGTAAACAATTTGAGAAAATTCAAAACATCAAATTCGCAAGGTCACATATCGAATTACACAGAAAAATGAAAGTATAGTACCTCTGATAGAGCATTTACAACAGACAGGCCAACACCATGCAATCCACCAGATACACTATATCCACTACTTGAACCACCAAATTTTCCACCGGCATGTAGGACCTGCAAATTATGAAAGTGATATTAAGGCTTGTCATTCAACATCATGAAACTTAGCAAATAGACCTGACTTTTCAGTTGTCAATGTACCTAATAAAGATAAACAACAAGAATTCAACCATGTCATGAATAACCAATTGCTAAGAGGTATCTACATGGTGAAGTTACACAAATGGAAAAAAAAGAGAGAAGTTCTATCAGCAATACCGTCAACACAGTCTCCAGAGAAGATTTCTTTGTTGCAGGATGCATGTCAGTAGGAATCTGGCATGAGCCACAAAAGCATCAAGAAAGTGTCAGATACATCCGACAAATTAAAGAGCAATAATATATGAGAAAAAACACTAAATTTGCTTTATCACATATTCAATAACCGACAATGCAACAGGAAAACCAAGGAAAGTTTCTCCATTAGAATCCTATATGACACTACTTTTTGACTTAAAAGCAAGCAATAGGTTTAAGAGCATTCCTGGAATCCTAGATCGTCAATCAAGGGCCAATTTTCTGTCCCTCAAGGAAATGATCAGATCTACAAATCAATTTTTCTAAATAAGTAATGTGCTATAGTTTGAATATAGGCGTAAATCTCATACCCCACGTCCATTGTCAGTGATGCTCACAGAATTGTCAGCAAGCAAAACAACATCAACCTTTGAAGCAAATCCAGCTTGAGCTTCATCTATTGAATTGTCCAGTATTTCATAGACCTGAATCAAATTTCTAATCAGGTTATGACCTACCAGATTGTTTTAACCTTAACATAAACTTCAGATTGAAAACGCGGAATGCCAGCAAGAAGAGAGCCCATCAAAAAGATACCAAATGATGTAAACCACGTGGGCCTGTGCTTCCAATATACATGCCTGGTCTCTTTCTCACGGGATCCAACCCTTCAAGAACCTGGAGTGAGAGCATCCATTGTAATTTAGTAATGATCAAACAGCACAAGCATATAGCTATTGCAGGAAGGATGCAAAGTCCGTTCAATAATGTTTGTCATTCTATAAACTTGCACACTTATTAAAGAAACTAGAAAAATGACGCATGTACCCCTGCTTGTTACTTTTCCATCTATATAATAATTATTTTTGTGTTGAATAAGAGGGTTAAAAGTGGAAAAATATGTGTCAAAAAGCTAGAATGACATATATTTTTGAACAAGAATCTTCCTAAAACGACATACATTAATTAACTGAGGGAGTAATGAAAAGATTGAACACAAAAAGTCATAAAGGGGCAGAATCATGTTCATAACAATACTACATAGATAACTCAGCCTATGCCTTTGAAATATTGTAACATCTTCCGCAGAGGAGCAACAGTTGACGTCCATTTATACAGCAGCCTCATGTTAAAACTCGTGTCTCGGTGATTATCCAAAAACCATTAGACTACCTGAATTTGCTCCGACCCATAAGCATTACTGGCCGGAGTATCCTGTAGAGCCTCAGTTGTGCTCCTGGTAGTGGACATGAAAGCTTTTGGAGTGACCACATTTACTAGCTGACCCCGGTTGGAAACGCTTCTTAGCCTTAAAGCGACCAACCTGCACCACATCCACAACTTACAACTCCAAAGGGATATGCCAAAAAATTGGCATTCAGGCAACAATTTCAACAGCCACTACCCGACGCTCCAAAAGAGACAACCATTCAAAGCACCTTAAGCAGATGGTGAGAATCAAAACCCAACGGTTAAACATCCGCCAAGGCGCGTAGAGGGTATAAAGGTGCACTACAGGCATAAAGTGGGAGTGAAAGAGGTACCTGTTTGAGGCAAGGGCAGGGCGGGAAAGAGGGAAAGACGACGGAGAAGGGAGAGAGTGGAGAACCGAGTATGAGAGCAGCCTAGAAGCCATGAATCGAATAGAGGAATTCAGGGGTCTCAGAAGTGGCAACGCCATCCAACAGCCCCTGCACGTCTTCTTTCTCTACTGCTTATTTTAGTTGCAGCCACACCCTTAGCCTCACCCTCAGCTGGTTCGAGCAGTGTAATATTCAGAAGGGTACCCCGCTCTTGTCTTCTTTTCCACCTATGGTTTGACAGGTAAGGAAACAAGCAAGACTTTGCTCTGGATTTTGCCAGCCAATGCTAAAACCCTAATTTCTAATTCTTGCGCGCCAAACGAAATAAGACTAACTCTCATATCTACAAGAAACCTGTTTTTTGTTACGAGAATAAGAATATGAAAGAGGTAAAACAAAGGAATAACTAAGGAAACTTTACAAATTATCCCTAAATTTTCAAATCACTATAATTAGAGGTGAATTATCCTAACTTAGTAATAATATATATGTTTTAACAGATAAGTGACGTAACCAATAATCATTTTATATGTTACATTAATAACGGTTAACTACCCAATAACTGAAATTCTGGAAATAATCGAACTTTCTAAAAGTACCGAATTTTCTAAAAGTACCGAACATCCTAACATGTTT
Organism: Limonium bicolor; assembly: GCA_023374045.1. Taxonomy (NCBI): domain Eukaryota; kingdom Viridiplantae; phylum Streptophyta; class Magnoliopsida; order Caryophyllales; family Plumbaginaceae; genus Limonium; species Limonium bicolor. The sequence continues at coordinate 457,225,626 of CM041776.1, read as the reverse complement.
GAAATTCCTGAAATAATCGAACTTCATGAAATAACTGAAAAAATGAATTAACAGATCTGAATTAAAGAGCTTAATAAAATCTTTAGATACAAACTCATAAACAAAAAAAAATTAAAAATAGAAATGACGGAATTATTCCACCTAAAAAAGAAGGAAAAGCAAAAACTTCAAACAAATGACGGAAGTATTCAACAAGCTTCTTAATCAAAAGGCGGGAACACAATGTTCAAGAAGGGGGGAGGGGGGACTACAATCAAACGGCGACATGAAAAAACATGGACTTGACAGGGAGAAAGAGACCCAATTGGGTGTTGGGACTCAACTTGAAGTTAGTGTAGGAACATTGAGTAATCGAGAGTAAGTGTAACTTTAAGATAAAAAAAAAATTAAAAAATTTATATATATATATATAAACAGTTATTCCGAAAAATCGAAGTTTGAATTTCAATAACCGACAACTGAATCATACTAAACTACGGATAACCGTTTTAACTGAAATAACTTACCTTTGTAGAACGGTTAAAAAATACAATGATCAAACAAAAAAAAACGGTTAATTCAGTTCGAAATAGCCGCCCCGTTTGCTCTCCTAACTATAATATACTCTCGGGTTTATTTTACCCTACAATATACCCCTGTAAGTGTAACAAATATTTTTTTCACGATATACTCTTGGACAGTGTACCAGACATTTTTATGTATATCCCTATGCAACATAATGAATATTATTTTCACGGTATACCCCTCCCTTGTGTAGTGTAATGAATATATATTTTTGTGCGATATACCTCCTCAAGCGTAAAAGAAATGTTACTCCTCCTCATAACTTGACTGATCGGATGGAGCTCGATTTAACTTGGTGTACCCACTAAAATTAGTGTAAATACCAGGAAGATTGCACCCAGCACAACACCAGTTGCACTATTCATTTCACATTATAGATTTTTGTAACTTAGAAAAGTTGGTTGAAGTATGTGAAAAAATAAGATATAGAACAAAGATTCTTTACGTAGCATGATGGTAGAATAACGAGTGCATTAATTATCCCTAGAAAATGCTCTGGCCTGAGATAAAGGCTTCCTAGAAATATACGAAGGTTCAAGTGACCAACTTACAAATAAGAAGAGACGACCATACTTGTCAAACACAATTTATAACATCTCTACCTCATAATCCGACATAATTAAAAAATCCTGATCTTCACCTTAAGCAAATCAACAATTTACAGACAGAACCCTGTATCGATAGCAATTAACCAACGTGGAACGTTAGCGCCATCACACACACCCACGTGCGTAACAAGGATCAGAGATAGTATTAACAACATAGTCTACCAACATTTACATCTTTAAACATGATTGTGAGCATATACAATCTACATCAAATATTTCCCAAAATCAAGATACTTTCTCCCCGAGCCAACTCTGCATCTTCTCGTCTCCATCTATGCTCCTGTAAAAAAAAACATTTGTTAGAGGGGTCAGCCCAACTGTTGAGTATACTATCATGCAACCCTACTACACTTAGATATTTGGTCAAAGTTAACATTCATTACATTTTACATATATTTACCAATTTACATCAAATTAATAACATAACACAAGAATATTCAAATTATATAGATTATGACTTTCATAACATCATTTAATCAAAGATAATCATTCACACGGATAGTCACAAGTATAATTAATCATACAGTAGAAAATTCATTGCTAACTGTGAAATTATTTTCTCATGTCTTCGGGCCTTGCTTGTTATCTTTTAAAGAGTTCATATTTCATAATCACCTCATGTTTCACTTCCAATAAAGAATCATCTTATATAAATAACATAGAGATCCATGTCTTGCATCCCAAATCACTGAAGTACCTTCATGTTCGAAGATAGCACATCCCCTATTATAAGACGGGATAATCCTGCGATAGTAGTCAGGGCCAGACGAAGTGAACCGACCAACAATCAATTGACTCGTTGGATTTTACCAATACCTGGAGTGGACCCGATCTCAATAATCCACCATGTAATCACAATGTGTAACCAAGAATATCTTGGATTCCTCCCCAATAATCAATAACCCATATTATATTAATCTCAACTCCAGTATGTATATACATGATTCATCCACACCATATTTTATATATCCAATCTTAGTATGGATATAAGTGATCCATCCGTACCATAATTATTCATTTCAATTTCAATATGGATATAGGGTATTCATCCGCACCGTGTTTGATAAACTCAATCTTAGTATGAGGTGATCCATCAACACCATGTTTATAGACTTTTTCCCCAATATCTTGACTTAAGAATTATTCGTAGGGAATCTCACATAATGGATTTCATAACAAATTTCCATATGTCTTTTATTATATATGGTCTTTCCATCCCATTACATAAGATATTTTTCTAAGGTTATTCCTCACTTTTATGGATAACTTATCCCACATTTCATTCTTCCACCAGTAAATATCTCAAATGAATCCAATCATCCAAGTCTAGCCATTTGCATTCCATTTTCCAAATCCTATATTTGGAAGTAGATATAATTCATTAATTACATTCACTTTTGGATTAAAATATATTACTCTGTTCATTTGTCTGTCCCACCAATTTAGTTTTAAAACATTACCACTTAGCTTTAACGGGTTCCTCCCATAGTGTACGAATTTGTAGGTTGGGTTTTATTAAACAATCACATCACTCTAACTATCCTCTCTTATGAATTAATTAGTTAACTATGGTTTCTCTTTATCAATTTGATTAAAGGTCATGTTTTAAATTCTTCTAAACGTACCCCAAAAGGCTTAATTCACTTACATCTTAACCTATTGTTTTTTCTTTTTAAGTTAGGACTAAGCTAGTATAAACTCTTGGGCCTTTATAATATCATTATTTAAATTCCTATTCAAATTTTCCTAGTCATTCACCTTGGCCCAATTATTTCTTATTTGAATTTCTAGGTGAACTAATTCTAGTCCACTCTTCCTGCTCCATTGCTACTTGGTACACAACTCCCTAATTGGTGAACTCATTTACTAAGCCAGATTGAGTTTTAACTTAATAAGGCTTTCTAATAGTCCTTCTTCTTTAAGCCCAAATTTATACTCTCTATCCCAAATTAATACTCTCTAAAGTCCATCAAGCCTTTACTTTCTTTTTAAATCAGTTGAAAATTCTAAATGAATTATAGTTCCTAAATGGGCCTAGCCTCTTAAGCCCACATATTTTTTTTCCATGTCCATTTCTATATAACTAACCCAGTCTATAATTTAAGCTTATCCAGACTAGATCTTCAATTATTTAGAGATGGGCCTTTCCCTTGGTCTAACCTTATTTTGGGTCAAAGCTCTTATCAATTACTTAGTTAAACTAGTCAACTGGACCATTTGGTCAATATGGGTCAATGAAAACAATGGTCAATTTGACCCCGTGGTCAATGCGCCTAAATTTAATCAAAGATCACGAAGTCAATAGTATAAATTCAGTCAACGGGTCCACCAAGACCATTTTGGGTATGTGTCCACATTTTTGGATTGAGTTAGATTTGAGCTTAGTCCCTAAAACCCATGATCTATTTATTAGCCCAAGTTTGATTCACTTGTATTTATGGGATTTCTGTTTGGGCTCGACCCAATACTTAGCTAGTTACCCCATATTTCAATATAGCCCATTCCATTAACCCAATTGGACTTGCCCATATAATAAAGTAATTATAACATAAATTAATTAACAAGGTAATACTAAACTTAAATCTGAAACATAATACATTAATAACTCAACTATTAATCATAATTATCCTAATTTGAATTTACCAAAAGACCCGAAATAAAATTTTATTTTCAGATCTACCGCAACCACAGATTTTTACCCAATTTCTAAATGTAACCTTAAACTTACCCGAATTACACTTTCGCCCCAACTTTCCATATTTTCAATATCTTCACAATATTCGAAATATACTCCAATTTTTTTTCTAAATTTTAAATTTCCTATAACACCCTTATTTTATTTCATATTATAACAAATTTTAAACCTAAGTTTTTAATACTTTCATAATTACCAACTTACCCAAAATTCTTTCATTTTTTTTGTTTGCCTTTATATTTAAATAAAACCCTAATTCCCAACTTAACAAATTTCTAACATTTTCTCCCTACTTTTTTGAGTTGACCAAAACCCTGATATTGACTAACCTTACTTTCGACCAACTTTGACTCAGAAACCCTAATTTCTGTTTTAACCCTAAAATTTTCCTAAATTCCAATTTTACCCAAAATTTTACCAACCAATTCCAGAACCCAAATTTCACAAACTTTCCCCAATTTAACCCTAAATGCATTTTAAACCTAATTTCAGCCGTACATTCAAAATTCCTCAAATTTAAACCCTTATTTTAGAATCATCGAGAAACCCTAGGTTTGACCAAGTCAAAATTCCCAATTTTAACACAAATTTCAAAATTTAATAAACCCTAATTTTTAAGAAACCCGAATTTCAAAATCTTTAATTTCAACCCTATATTTAACCCTAATTTTCGGACAACAAGGTTCCCACAAAAAATCTATTTGATTTCAACAATTCTCTCAAACAGAGCTTTAGCTTTGACCTGTACAGATTCTGAACCAAGTAGTAACATCAACTTAATTTTTGGACATCATTTTACAGAAGCAGAAGCAAAAGCAAAAAAAAATCTGATTTATAGAATTCTTAACACACCAAGGGTAAATTTCAACCTTGATTTCTAGAAGCGGGTTTTGACTCCAAACTCTCGGCCCTATTGGAAATGAGATGAAGTTTAGGTTTTTATTTCACATTTGAAGATATAATGAAGTTTTTAAAGTCAAAGTTTCAAATCAAGCACTTACTCTTTGATTGGGGGTATTTTTCCCGGCTGGTTGTGGTTTTACTCACAGTTTTCCTAGATCTGGACAAAACAAGGGCGTCTTTGACTTCCTAGCTCAACCGAAGAGAAAATAATGGAAGAATAGAGTTAGGGCTGGTATGGGGTTTCGGAAATCACAAAGGAAATAAACAAAATCAAGAAAAACATACTCATACCCCTTTATTCGGTCCGAATACAAGAAGAGAATGAAGGGAGACGGGTGTTCCTTGTTTGGCAAGGAAGAACCCAACAAGAAGAATAAGAGAATAGAGAGGTACTGATTTCCGTTCACTGGTTATGGTTGTGGTTTTACCCACAAAATGAAGAAGATAATGGAGATTCAAAAGAAAAAATGAAGAGAAGGGAAAAGAGGTCGGCGACGCAGATTGAAAGAGAGAATAGGGAGTGTTAGGGTTTCATAAAAGAAAGAATGAAGAGTGGCACTTGTCATGTATGTTCATTGTGCAATTAGGGTTGTAAAATGTGAGCAAGAGTTAGAAAAAGAGAATAAAGAGAATGGAGGCGCCCGGTTGGGCATCCATCACTATTACAAAAATGGTCTATCGCAGCGCACCTACTGCAGCGGTTGTAAAAACAACCGCTGAGATAGGCCGTTTTTAAAATCCCGCAAACCTATCTCAGCGGTTGTTACTTACAACCGCTGCGCTAGGGTCATTCAAAAAAAAAAACTCTATCGCAGCGGTTCCTACTAAGAACCGCTGAGATAGCTCTTTTTTACTGACCTATCTCAGCGGTTCTTAGTAGGAACCGCTGCGATAGATTCTTTTATTTTCCCCAAATCAGCCACTCTGTCATTCTCCCTTCATTCTCTTCTGTCTCGTGAGAACGAAGAAGACGACGGCGATTTCTCCCAGCTCGACGCCTGCGACAACACCACCACCACCGCCTTCTCCTTCCGCGCGCGCCACCATCCTCGCCGTAGCAGCTCGTTCCGCCAAGGAGGTCGCAGGCGTCTTCGTGGCAAAAATACAATGGTATTACTGAAGCGCAGTGTAAGGAGTTAGTTGAGAAGCGTTTGACCCTGAGTTCAAGGTGAGTTTCACACTAGTAGTTGTTCTTTTGTATGATAAATGTTTAAAGTGTCCTTAGAGTTCATTTGGTTAATTTGTCTTTTTCATATATTATTTGAATAATTTATCTTTTCATACATATATGTAGGCTATAGTGAGAAACAGAAACAACAACAAAATGCCAAAAAAATCGTTACCCCCATCACATGGGGAGTACAAGTATTGCTCAGCGTGTGCCGGAGTGGGAGAAAAAGGGGTTGTTGCCACCTGAATCGAATGTCAGCGAAAGAAGGATGAAGGTTTGGGACTTAAGTCGACGGAAGAAACCTTCAGATCCGGCGGCGCCTACTTAGTATGATGACGCCACGAGAGAAGTCATCAACCAAATGGTAAGTGATTTTTAGTTTAAAAAATGTTTATTATATTTATAGAGTAACAATAGCAGTTACATGAAACGAAAGTATCCTTATTGAATTATTAAACTCCATAACAGGATCAGTTAAGCTCTCAAATCACCCAGGGCACTTGGCAGCCCATTAGGCAGGATGATCCACTTTCCCGCTCTCTCGGGAAGAAGGATCATCCGGGTCGTGCAGTAGGCTTTGGTGGTCATGTCGGTATACGCCAAGCCTTGTAATCCTGGGTCCAGACACGGTGCAAGAGGGATCATTTCATATGAGGAGCACTTACGCTAGAATGCAGAGCTTGAGCAGCGACTACGAAATGAATTTCAGCAGCAAATCGCTCAAGCTATAGAGATGCTGCGATCTGAGAGGATGAGTCAGGAGGTTTCTAGACCACCAGATCAGGCACAAGCATCAGAGCCCACACCAGTGCCTCCCAGTAGTGTTCACTCCGTCAACCCATTTCCATATTCATCTCTCAAGGTTAGAACAACATGTTAACTACAAATACAAAAAAAAACAAATTATACACTTGTTTATGTGCATCTAAAATCTTTAATTTTGAAAATTTAGAACCGATTGATTGCACATTGTTCCAAGTGATTGGCGGTGACGAAGTCGAAGTAGGGTGGGGAAAACTTTTCAAGTCTTCTCCTGGTGACACCGTGAGGAATGCAGCGCTCCGAGAGTACCATGTCGGGTGCTTGTTGATGGTTACGCGCCTGTGTACGCGGATTGCAGGTACCGGTGCCCAGTGCAGACATATCCCTTCGTCAAGCTGAATCCATGACAATACAGTGGCCCATTATATTGATTAAGCTTGGGGAGCAGCAGGTAAGCGCATGAAAAAACTTATTCTTTAACATATCCTAGAGTAGAAACATATACTTATTAAATTATATATTAGGAACACATTCAATCAAATTCTGATAAGGCAAAAGGAAAGAGAGTTGTTGTTGCACCAGCTAATCCTTCGATGGCATCCGCGACTAGAGTTGTGATGAGATCGAATTTGCTAGAACCGGTGGTTCTGAATGTCTTACCCCCCAAGCTGAAACTATTGCACTCCACACTGTTGATGACGCCGCCAGCAAGAGATTCGGTTACAGTGGAACCAAGACCGGATCTTTTTTACTATGAAGGCTCTCAGAGTTTTGAAATCTATCTTAGTGATTTTGTGGAGTTGTTCACGAAGGATTGGTTGAGTGCGTCGATTCTCAAATTGGCTTGCATGTGAGTAACTAGCATACCTTGTACACATTTTACTCTGTATATTTGAAAATTAAATCACTAATATTGGTTTCTTTATATTGTGCAGGTTTGTTGATGACAAGGCGGTCCAAGTACATGAGAATAGTAGTTTCGGGTTCTTATGCCCTGACTACTGTTCTGAAGCTAATATGGGATCTGACCCCCAAGCTTTGGTCTAGTACTTGTTGACTGTGATGCATGCGTGTGTAGTTGCTGATAAATCTTACATAATGCTACCATCATCAAGGGTAAGAATTTTATCAAATGTTAAGTTAGTTTAAAAATTATGATATTTGTATTATGTAATTGATTGAATTAAGTTCTGCTTGGATTGTAATCTATGAACAGCCAACACTGGTCTTTGCTCGTCTATGTCTAAAAATCCCAAGAGTCCTGCAATTTGACTCAGCATCTCGGCGTCCCAAGAAGCCAGTTATATATAACATGTTGATGAGGTGATGAATTTACTTAACTTGATTAATTATCAATTTTAGTTATTTCTTAATCATCCGGTTGATAAATTTTACTTTATCTTCCGTGGAATGTAGTCAAGGTATTTTTGCAGTCCTTATTCAAATTTTGTAATATGTTCATTAGTTTTGAAATAGGAACAATATTATAATTTATGTGTAAAATCGATTTTGAATATGTACGTATATGAATGTGCAGTGTCCACAGCAGCCGGGAGGTTCAGAATGTGGCTACTATGTCATGCGGTTTATGAGTGACTTGGTAGCGGCACCGAGACTCTTGCCAGAGAAGTCTCTAGACAAGGTAAGTAGCATTCTCGAAATATTTTGGTTTTGTAGATAATTTTTAACATTAATTCTTAAACTCAAAGTTTATTAGCAACTAATCATATTCTTTTTTTTGTTAATGTAAGGCTTTTGAAGAGTAGTAGAGGTTACGGGTGAAGGACATATAACCGAGGTGCTCGAGGAATGGGCAGAATACATGAGCATTGACGTAGGTTGCTTTTAGTGTTTGGTAGGATTGAGTAGAATGTTTTTGAAATTCTCATGAAACAATTGTGGTTTGTGTAAAGATTTTGTTGATGTTTTGATTAATTTGCTCAAATTTGTAAGTGTAAGTGGATTATTGTCCGTAGATGGGTCTGGTGGCCATTTAAATGGCGAAATGGTTGATCTACTGCCCCACTGTGGTGGCATTGTTAATTGTTATATGTTAACAGGTTTGATTGATTCTTGGGTGTGTTTGGTACAATTGTAGGGTGGAATGAAAAAACAAAACAACCTATTGCAGCGGTTCTTAATAACAACCGCTGCAATAGGCCCTGTCTAATGTTGGGATAAAAGTGTGTTACAACTTCTACCACTTAGGCAGTGTACCTATCGTTTTGCGGAATAGTGGATTTGTGGGTTGTCGTACTCTTGGGGACCTCGATGTGGATAACTGATAGTGTAGTAAGTTGACTGAGATTTCTAATAAACAGATTTTATCATTTTTGGGAGAGTATGATTAACAGCTAATTCATAAGACAATAATAAAAACAATTAATCAAAACAGAAAAGAAATAGAAATTGTAAATCTTTTTGTGTTTTAAAGAAGCATCCCGGGTTACTCTGCTTACCTATTTTAACCAATTTTATCAATATAACTTTCCCACTTTAGCAATAAACTCAAGAATCTTAATTAGTTTATTGACCGTTCCCTGTGCAATAAACCCTGATTAATTTAAACAACAAGCGCAATTCTCGCTCAAGTTATTAATAAATTAATCGCATTATTAACAACTCCTATTGGAGATTGGTTAACCTATACGGCGAGATACGCTTCTAGTCGTTAAACCATTTTGACTTCCTGTGTCTAAAACCTTGTCTCAGCACTGCATTTTTACAAAGAACTACAAATATCACTTTAATAATTGTACAAGAGAATTAAAGCGCATTAAGGACAAGAATCAAAATACTGCTTAGATAAATTATACTTGAAAGCTTACATAACACAATTATATAAAATAGGCTCGCTTCCTAACCCGGGAGGCTAGGTTTATTAATCACACATAATTATATAGTAAAACAAACATAAGAAATAAGATAGTAGGAACCAACGAAGGATAACGAACAGATGGCCAATCGACTTCTTCGTTGGTTCTCTAGAAACTAACAGCGTAAGGCTAATGAATGAAGAAAGAAGATAAAATGGAGAAGTGGGGGATAAGAGGATGGAATGGATCGTAGGTGTGGTACGTATTGTGGTGTGAGCGATGGATTATGGAAGGGATTTTATTTTTGAGCAGAAGGCTCGTGGGTTTTATAGAAGAAATGAGAAGGTTGGAGACAGGCTGGAACACACGTGATCAAGTTGAGGAGTGGATTGGGGTGACGCCTGATATTGTTAATGGAGTAGATGAATATGTCTGTAGGCGCCGCAAAGGAAGAAGCAATTGGGGAAGACGGTCGGCGAAGGAAACCAGTCGGCGAAGGAAACCAGTCGCGTCAATTTCTGGATCTGGTTGCATTTCTATTTGTTGTCCGGTCTTTTTACCACGGACAGCTCTATCTCTTGTCCGTCCATATTTCCACGGACATATTTATGTCCTTGTTGCGTCCGCCCCTTGTCCGTCCCTTGTCCGTCCATAATTCCACGGACTCATTTATGTCCTTGTTGCGTCCTGGCTTAATTCCACGGACGGCTCTTCAATTTGGTGCGTCCGGACCACCGTCCAGATCACCATGGTTCGGACACTTCTATTGTGTCCGCCCTTTTCTCTGCGGACGCGCCTCGGACACATTCTTGTCCGCTCATTTTTCATCGGACGTAGCACGGACATAACATTTACAGTGTCCGAACCATTGTCCGGACAAACCTGGTTCGGACAATAATTGTTTTGCTCCTAAAATATTCGTTTCAGCTCCGTTTTAAGATCCGTTTGTGCCTATGCCTTCGTCTCTTCGTCTACTTTGCTCCTAGCTTGGTTTTCCTCATGTTTAACCAATAAACTTGTGAGATAACCAATAAAACATAAACTAGAGGAAAAACATATGATAAGTGAGAAATGAGCAAGAAAATTGCTAATATAATATATGAAATACACCCATAAAACATGCTCATTTGGACACTTATCATCTAATAATTTCTGAACAGACCCTAATGCAGCGGTTCCTTCAACAACCACTGCGGTAGGTACGTCTAACACAACGGTTCTTTTAACAACCGCTGTGGTAGAGTACCTACTACAGTGGTTGTAGAACCGCTGAGGTAGGTATCTAATGCAACGGTTGTTAAAAGAACCGCTGCGGTAGGTGAAATACCCCTAACCTTTAAAATATAATTAAATGATCTATTAATGATCTAAGATGGTTAATAAACACCTAAATATTACTGGGGAACAATCTAAAGATCTCAACAAGGCAAAACATGCCTTAAGATCGGTAAAGCCAAAAAGGTGCTTTAAGACACCATAAAGATTGTATGACCTCAGATAGGATCCAAAGTAGATTCCTAAGTATTATAATGAAGTAAGGAACACAACAAAACCATTATCAAAGAAAACTAAGCTCAGAAACACCTTGCAACACAAAATGTGCACTAAAACTCCTTAAAGCACATTTTTGTGAAATTGCCTTCTAAATTGGTTTTTAATGAGCTTAAAGGTTATAATTACCTTTAAATATGATATTACATCACATTATATCATATTAGGAATTTAATTCCAAATTTTACAAATTTTTACAAATTTAATATTAAAATATTAATAAAACCCTAAAAGGGGGCCCGCAGGAGTCAATATTGACTAAGATTGGTCAAGAGGTCAAAGTTGACCCCTTAGACCATGTGAGTTCGACATTTACAAGCCAAAGAGGCTCCAATTCGCCACATGTACACACAATAAACAAGAACCCACCATATCTTGTTTTTGTGTATTAAACATGTCTAAATCATGTGGTGATTTTTCCTACAAGAGGCCGAGTACATACAAGGGCAAATCAAGGTATAAACACCTTAAATCTATGATTTTTATAATTTTTAAGCTTATGTATTAATATTGCCGAGAGTGAAACATTAAATAAGGGTCTTATTGACCTAAAAATGGAAAAAAATGACCAAGAGAAATTAAGCTAGTCATTTAAGAGATTTAATTAACATAATGGTCAAATTATGACATTATGTGGAAAAATAATCAAATACAAGTGAGGCCGTGAGTATGTATTATATTTTGAGACATTTATTGTGTAATTTATTTTGCAAGTTCAAGGTTGTAATAAGGCCATGTCATTAGGCCATTTTAATTTAAGTTTATACGCTTATTTAGTTTTATATATGCTTATAATTAAAGTTGGGGCCAAACGGTAATTATTAACAAAATATTAGGCCGAGAGCTTAATATAGAGGAATTTAGGGTTTTTAAATGAATTTAATAAAAATTATAACATTTTATAAAGTTTTGGGTCAAAATTGTAAAAATGGAAAAGTATGGGTGAAGTTTGGTGATTACCGAAAAGTTTGAGTCCAATTTGGTATTAGAAGTCAAAGTTGACTATATAGGAGACTTTGACCAAGCTTGGAGAATTTTAGAAATTAAAATACAACCTTATAATAAGATAAGTATTAATTTGTAAAAGACTTAAAAGAGATGGGGCTATAATGTAATTTCTGAAAACTTGGGGTACTAAATGGAGTTTAGTACAAACCTTAGGTTATTAGGAATTTCTAGAAATTGATTTGGTTAAATTTGGAGTTTATAGGAATTATATAAGTATAATATAAGATATTTTATGATATTGTTACAAATGGGTAACATATGTGGTAAAACCGAGATTTGGAGAAAATATAAGGTTAGGAATAATGTTTATAACCTTTTGGTATAGTTTGGTGATTTTTGGAATTATATATAAGGTTTTATAAAGACATATGTATAATATATAGTCTTGATGATATTAGAAAACTATATGTTATAAAGAGGAGAATTTGGTGAATATAGAAAGTTAAGTGGTGGAAAGATAATTAAAATAGTATTCGGTGTTTTAAAAAAAAACTATAGGTTATAATTATTTTAAGGCTTAAAGGGTATAATATGAGATATATGATATAAGTGTAACAATGAAATATGATTTGGGATTGATTTGTGATTTATAGAAGTTTAGTGGTTGTTTTTGAAAACCAAAAATATAAGGGGTTGTTTGGTATTTTACAACAATTTACAACTATATGTTATAATTGTTTTAATGACTTAAATGTCATGACATAAGTTATATAACTATAATGTAACATTACATTAATTATGTGGGATTTTGTAAATATTTAAGAACATAAGTGCTGTTCGAAAATGTTGACATTTTAAATTGGAATTTATAATATGGTTTTATGTTATAAGAGTTATAACATTTATAATATAAGGGGTATTCATTAAAAAGAATGAATATATATTATAAGATTTACCATACAAGAAATATTTCCATAATACATGATTATAAGTAAATGTATGTTATGGTGGAAAATATAACATGGTTGAATGACCATGTATTTTCATAATTAAAATGACATATGATAAAAGGAAAAAAAATTACAAACATTGGATATGGGATTCTAATGTTAAGAGGGTACATGTGATAATAAGAATTCATGTAATTAAAAATATCGTTTACAAATGAATTATACCACATTAGATTTTTTTTAAAAAGAAAAGAGACAAACCTTAGAAAAATAAATACTAAGGTGAGATGTATAGTGCATGACAAAGGATCACACATGCAATAATGAAACAAACTATATGACATACAAGGGTATGTTAAGTCACATGCGATAACAAGTTCAACAATAACTATATTAATATACAAGACAAGACTACGCATGTAATATAACACTTTTCTAACCTCGAGTTAAACCGAAAGCCCAACAAACATTGACAGTTAGTAACGGGGGGTTAACCGGGGGTTAATAGTGACGGTACGGGGTACCGTAGGATTGTGTTGTTATACAGTATGCTAATCAGTAGCATTATGTATTGTTTAGACTAATAGAGACGACACACGGAGCATAGGATCTTGCTGATTCATACTCCACCGTAATACACCAGGGTGAACGGTATGTTGTTATGTGTCTCTGATTGTCTCTGAGGGCTTCCTCAGTTCAGACTTCTGTGTGATCTGTGATAAGATTGTTTGTCTGAATGTGATAATTAATATGCATGAATTGTATATTTATAGCTGCTTATTATTTACTGTTGTTGAGTTAACAGTATTGGTTCGTATATAAGAACCTATTTATATAAAACGAACTAGCGGCTATGGTACTATCTTATATGAAATATAAGGAACGTAAAAACGTTGTAGCACTATGATAATAACATATACATATTATCTGAGACTTTTATACGGAGCATTGGCCTTTCTATACGCCGCTCTCGTATCTAACACTGGATCCCGAGTTTACAGACTCCGGATTGGACTAATGATCTTAGCCTGCTGTGTTAGAAAAAAATGGTAATGCGATGCGATGGTATAATTAATTAATGGAAAGTTAGTAAAGCCAAGAGGATGTGGCTCTTGGTGCGCGCTGTGATCACAAAAACGATACCAGGATGTCCGCGTACGGGTCCGCAAGTATCAAGAAAATTTCCCGTGAGCTAGAATGGCTCGTTGGTCGGAGACTCTACCGTTGGAGTGGCTACTGCCGTGGGTGACCCGCCATAATATATGGGTAACTAGAGACATGTCGTTTTAACGAGACATTGTCACTAGGTATAACTGAACAATTAATACAATTGAGACTTGTACAGTGGCGAACATTATTGGTTTCTACACCATGGACGAGAATTAATACTTGTTTGTTATTCTCGTTGTTTCGCTTTGTTGTTCATTGGTTATATTTGTGGTATATTATGTGTGTTGATGGTTGTGTTGTATGGATATTACTGTTATTAATTTTACAGTTTATAAATTAAAACGGTATTGCATGTAACGAACCTCATGCTCTCGACCAAATAATTGAGGGGTCTTTGGGGGCATGACGGGGCATGTGATGACATACTCAGCAGGGGCTGATTCCATACCACAAACCATTTTTTATTTCAGGAGAGTAGCTGGTGGTCGACGCGAGGCGCGGCGGTTGTATTATATTGTTGTTGTTTAAGACTTGGTACGGTTGATACTGAAGACGTTTTGGACTCGGGTTGTGTAAACCGAGGTGGATTTGTTTTAGTTGCTCACGAGTACGGTCTGTAATAATTGGTTACTGTTGGTTTGTTTTAAATTGTTTAAATTTTTACTATCTATCTCTTGTGGTCACTGCGGGAATACGTTTCGCATGTTGATTATCAGGTAACTCGTTATCACCCGTATGGGCGAGTGATAACAGTGACACCATTAGAGCGACAATCTGTTATTTACCGCTGTGATTATATTGTTTTTAGGAGCAGAATTAGTAGGGGTGTTACAAAAGTGGTATCAGAGCGGAGTACCGCTCTGATTACAAGAGATAGTAGTTAAAGTACCGTGAGCTTAGGTTATTCACACACCAGTACCAAGAGATAGTTGTAAATGATTTGAGTTAGGTTATGATTGAGATAAGTACAGTACTTATACCAAGAGCTGACCTTGATTTTGAATTCTTCAGATGTCTTCCGGAAGACGATCAGCTGGCAGAGGCGGAGGTGGTGGTGGAAGAGGCGGCGGGCCTGGATGAGGACCTCCTGAGGCCCCAGCCGTGGGCGTTGCTGAGACGGTAGCGGCCGTCTTTGCTCAGCTAGCCCAGATGGGAGGCATCCAGATAGGAGCACCACCTGCACCACCTGTAGTCCCACCCGTACCCGCACCTAGAGAGCCTAATAGGCTGAAGAGTGTCGCTGACACAAGAGTACCTACGTATGACGGGGTAGCTGACCCCACCGCCCTTGAGAGATACATCGTTGAGCATGAGAAGGCCTTCGACGCCATTCACGTGCCTGCTGAGCACCGGGTCGGCATAGCGGCCTTTCACTTGAGGGACGCCGCCAGCACTTGGTGGAGGTCCGTGAAGGCGCATTACCTTGCTACTGAGGGTTTTGGATGGACAGGTTTTGTGGAACTGTTGAGGGAGAAATACTATTCTACGCATCTGAAGCAAAGGAAGCGGGAAGAGTTTGAGGCCCTGAAGCAGGGTAGTATGACAGTAGATCAGTACTACTCCACTTTTACCGGGCTTTTGGACTTTGTCCCAGGAGTCGTTTATTCTGATACTGTAAAAGTTGAGAAGTTTAGAGGCGGGCTGCGATATGCGATCAAGGCCGCCATGGGTGCTGCACTATACCCTACAATCCAGGTAAAAATATTAGTTGACAGATTATACCTTGTAACTCAGTTTGTTTTACTACAAGTTCGGGGAACTCATTGATGCATTGTAGGAATGCTACGAGGCTGCTTCCCGGACCGAGCTGTTGGTGAACAGCCGGGAGGACGGCCAGGGGCAGAAGCGTAAGGCCCCAGAGAAGGAGACGGAGGTTGCGGCTGGAAGCGGGAGCGGCAAGAGCTGGAAGTAAGATCCACCTTTAAGTTATTTAATCCATTTAAATTACTTACTTGCTGCCTGCTTTTATACCTGCTATTCCTGACACTTCGACGATCACAGGAAGAAGAAGTTCTCCTGGAAGGAGAAGAAGAAGGAGCAGGCCAGCCAGAAGGGCAAAGAGAAGGTCCCGATGCTGACCGGGCCTACCTACGATGCCCAGCCTCTTAGATCTGTACCCCCTAAGGGTAAGCGATCTAACCTTATGAATGAGTTGATTATTACACTATCCATTACCATCCATGTGATAATCTGAGTGTGATATGATAATAGGTTCTGCACCCCAGCGCCACTTTCACTGCAAGCGTTGTGGTAAAGACCACCCGGGTGTTGACTGCCACGGGCAAGCGGTAGACTGCCACCATTGTGGGAAGAAGGGCCACAGGTCGTTCGAGTGCTTCTCGAACCCGGAGAGTCGAGCGTACCGCCCGCCGAAGGGGACTCAGGGCGCACCTACTGGAGGAGGTGGAGCCCGAGGTGGCCAGAGGGGGCCGGCGCCCCAAGCCCAGAGGGGCAGCAGCAGCAGCAGCCGCAGCAGCAGAACCAGAACCAAAGAAACCCGCCGGGCAACCGCGTGCTGAATGCAGCGGGAGCATCGGGCGCTGGTACTAGTACCCAGCGCGGTGAAGGTTAGTATTTGAAACCTTAACCATTGTATGAGAACATGACTGGGTGTTAAACGCTTTATTTAAGCATGAATGCGTGTTTTAATTACCGCCTTAGATAAACGACTTATCTAGGAAACCTTCTACCTCTTAGGAGACTTCGACATCTGCTATCCCACACTTACAAGACAGAGATCACCTAGACCCGCGGAAGAAAGACGGGAGTACCCTAGTGAGTTGTGTCATGTGTCAGACCGGGCATGATACTTCTCAGAGAGTTCCTAACCCTAGATGAGCAAATCGCCATAGTGAATGAGTGTAGAGCTTTGGGTAAGGGCATAGGAGGATTTTATACCCCTGTATTTAATAATGGTTCTAGAATGAAACTGCACATGATGTGCTTAGGGAAAGATTGGGATCCACAAGCTAGGGTTTATCGAGAGGTGAGGATGGTAGGTGGCGTATCTATACCTAGGATACCTGAGAGTTTCCTAACCTTGGTGAGAAAGCAATGGATATTGCTCAAGACTGTGAGACTTACCATTACCCGACATGACACCTGACGTTTGCATCATCAACTACTACGAGCAGGAGGAAAACTTGGATGCACCAGGACCGTGATGAGACGACCGAGTCCATCACCAGAGGAATACCGGTTGTGTCATTCTCCATCGGCGATGATGCTGAGTTCATCTATGGAGACCAGAAGAGGATGGATCTAGCAAGCAAGATCATCCTCAAGTCTGGGGATGTGTTGGTATTTGGTGGAGAGTAGGCTTGTATACCATGGTATTAAGAGCATTAAGCTCAATACCGCCCACCAGCTCTAGTGAATGATACCCACATCCGACCTGGCCGTTTAAATTTGACTTTCAGACAGTACTGATGTAATAGCAGTAGCTAAGTGTGTAACCTTGTATATACAGTTGAATGAATGAAATAAGAGTTTTATGCCTTCAAGCATATGTGTTCAGTTTTTATACCGTTGATTCATAACTTCAGGCTACGAAAATGGAAAGGAGGGTACCATCTGCATCTTAGATATGGCGCAAGCCAAGGAGTCCGGTAATGTCATCACAGGTATGACAATTACAACCGACAGTAGATTACTGATTTATTGGGACTCGATGCTAATACGAGAGATGATCTCAGGTACCTTTCCTGTTGATGGTGTTAGTGCTTCCGTATTGTTCGACTCAGGGGCTTCACATTCTTTCATTTCCTCGGCATTTGCTATGAAGCTGGGGGCTGCCCCCGAACAGCTTTCAGACTTTTCAATCACCCTTCCATCGAAGGAGAAAGTAGGTTGCACCAGGCAGTACTTAGGGTCAGAGATCAGTATTATGAATGAGACTTTTCCCATCGATTTGATTGAGTTTAAGAACTTGGGCTTCGACATTATAGTGGGTATGGATTGGCTACAGAAGCATAAGGGCCGCCTTCATTGTGCAGAGCATCGACTACTACTGAAGGGGCCGAGCGGCAAGACAGTGTCGTACCGCAGTGTGAGAGGAGCCGACTGTCAAGATCGTGTCAGCGTTGTCCCTGATGAAGGACGTTAGGAAGGGCCGACCAGCCTTCCTCTGTTATGTACAGGACACGAGACAGTGCGACAAGATGGATGTAGACATTCCAGTCGTGGCAGACTTTCCTGATGTGTTTCCTGATGAGTTGCCAGGCATGCCGCCTGTGCGTGAGGTTGAGTTCGCCATTGACTTATTGCCAGGTACGGGCCCTATTGCTAAGGCACCCTACCGCATGGCACCAGCTGAGATGAGGGAGCTGAAGGTACAGCTGGAGGACCTCCTCGACAAGGGATTCATTCGACCGAGTGTTTCTCCTTGGGGTGCTCCAGTATTATTCGTGAAGAAGAAGGACGGCAGTATGCGACTCTGCATCGACTACCGCGAGCTTAATGCGGTCATGGTCAAGAACAAGTACCCGTTACCACGGATTGATGACTTATTTGACCAGTTGAGAGGGGCCAGTGTGTTCTCGAAGATAGATCTCAGATCTGGCTACCATCAGATTAGGATTGCAGAGGGTGACATAGAGAAGACAGCTTTCAGGACACGGTATGGACACTACGAGTTCACCGTTATGCCATTCGGATTGACGAATGCGCCAGCCATATTCATGGATTTGATGAACCGTCTCTTCAGAGAACAGCTTGATAGTTCAGTTGTGGTGTTCATCGACGATATTCTGATCTATTCGAAGACCAGGGAATCATGAGTTACATTGAGACAGGTATTGATAATGAGGAAGAACCAGCTGTATGCCAAGCTCTCGAAGTGTGAGTTTGGTTAGACAGCGTGTCATTTCTAGGACACATCATATCAGCAGACGGGATATCTGTAGATCCTGCTAAGATTGAGGCAGTGAAGAGTTGGCCAAGGCCAAAGACAGTTACAGACGTCCGCAGCTTTCTGGGTTTGGCTGGTTACTATAGAAGGTTCGTGAAGGACTTCTCCAAAAGGCCAAACCAATGACTAATCTCATGAAGAAGGAATCCCAGTTCTTATGGTCTGCAGAGTGTGAGCAGTCCTTTCAGACGCTGAAGGATCTCCTGACATCGGCGCCCGTTCTTACTATCCCTGAGGGCACCGATGGGTTCGAGGTATACTGTGATGCCTCTGGAACCGGTCTAGGCTGTGTGCTTATGCAGCACGGGAAGGTAGTTGCCTACGCATCCCGACAGCTGAAGAAGCATGAGGTGAATTACCCCACACACGACCTTGAGTTAGGCGCAGTAGTCTTCGCTTTGAAGATCTGGCGACATTATCTATACGGTGTGACAGTCACTATCTACTCTGATCATAAGAGTTTACAGCATCTCTTCTCTCAGAAGGAGCTGAACATGCGACAGAGAAGATGGGTCGAGTTCTTGAAGGACTACGACATAGACCTGAAATACAAGGAGGGCAAGGCGAATGTAGTAGCTGATGCCCTGAGCCAGAGCTCATTCATTATTTGCACTGGTAGCGAGCAGCAGTATGATTGATGAGATACGAGCTGCACAGGAGAGTGATCAGTACATGGAGAGCATTAAGCAGAAAATGTTGGAGGGTTGTTTTGAGAGTCAGAAGTATGACTTCGAACTGTGTAATGATGGCATGATTCGACTGAATGGACGTTTGTGTATTCCGGAGTCTTCTCCTGACTGAAGGAGAAGATACTCCAGGAGGCTCATAGCTCGTCCTTATCCGTCCACCCCGGTTCTTCGAAGATGTATAAGGATTTGAAGGTTCATTTCTGGTGGAGCGGGATGAAGAAGGATGTAGCTGACTTTGTGACTAGATGCTTGACCTGTCAGAAGGTTAAGTTTGAGCATAGGAGACCCGGAGGTTTAGTGCAGTCTATGCCTATTCCTTGTTGGAAGTTCGAGGACATCTCGATGGATTTCGTTGTCGGTCTTCCACCGACTAAGGGAGGACTGAACACGATATGGGTCATTGTGGACCGTCTGACGAAGGTGGCTAAGTTTGTTGCTATGAAGGATACCTGGAAGGTCCCGAAATTAGCGGACTTGTTCCAGAAGGAGGTGATCTGGCACCATGGTGTGCCAAAGACTATTGTTTCTGATAGGGACCCTCGATTTTTGTCCAGATTCTGGGGACAGGTTCAGGAAGCCTTGGGTACGAAGTTGAAGCTTAGTACGGCATTCCATCCACAGACCGACGGTCAGAGTGAGAGGACCATCCAGACATGGAGGACATGCTGAGAGCATGTGCCTTAGATTTCAGGGGAGTTGGTTAGAGCGACTACATCTGATAGAGTTCGCCTACAACAACAGCTACCACTCCTCGATACAGATGCCACCATTTCAGGCACTTTATGGTAGACCATGTAGGACTCCCTTATGCTGGGATGAGGCCAGCGAGAATACACTTCTAGGACCTGAGTACCTAGAGCAGATTAAGGAGGATGTCCTACAGATTAGGAAGAACATGAAGGCAGCTCAGGACCGGCAGAAATCATATGCAGACACCAAGAGGAGGGACATTGAGTTCACTACCGACGATATGGTATTCCTTAGAGTGTCACCCATGAAGGGGATATTCCGGTTTGGGCAGAAGGGCAAGTTGAGCCCAAATATGTTGGACCTTATGCGATTAGGGAGCGAGTGGGCCCATTAGCCTACAGACTAGATTTGCCAGCAGAGCTCGGGAGGGTGCACAACGTATTTCACGTTTCACAGTTGAAGAAGTATGTGCCCCACCCATCGCACGTTTTGCAGCCAGAGACTTTAGAGTTGGACCCCGCTCTACGATATGAGGAAGTACCACTCCGCATTCTCGATACGAAGACGAGACAGACTAGGAACAAGACCGTTAGCATGGTCAAGGTTCTCTGGTCGAACCATGAGGTGGAGGAGGCTACATGGGAGTTAGAGGACTCCATGAGAGCGAAGTATCCCGCACTCTTCGAGTAGTAGCTGTGATACTTGTACGGGTTCGTGGTCAAACCCTTTTTAAGGGGGGTAGACACCACTTGGCTTGCGCATATGTTATGCATTAGGTCTTGTTTTGGTGGTGTGTTTTTCTTGGTATGCTGCGTCATACATGTTTGTTTGGATGATTATATGTTGAATACATTTTATGTATGTGCCTTAGTGCACCTGTTTGAGAATATATATATACCGCTGAGTACTTTGTTGATGTTGGTTGTGCACCTTGTTTAGTGCTATGAAATGAATGAGTATATACCATGTGGTTTGGTTATTTGATATATGTGTATGTATAGACTAGGTTTGAACCTAGTGGGAGTTACTCCCTAGTGATGGACTGTTTGGTTACTTAGTGGAACTTGATTCCTTAGGTGAACTGTAGAGGATTAAGGACTTCGGGACGAAGCCTTTTTAAGGGGGGTAGACTGAAATACCCCTAACCTTTAAAATATAATTAAATGATCTATTAATGATCTAAGATGGTTAATAAACACTAAATATTACTGGGGAACAATCTAAAGATCTCAACAAGGCAAAACATGCCTTAAGATCGGTAAAGCCAAAAAGGTGCTTTAAGACACCATAAAGATTGTATGACCTCAGATAGGATCCAAAGTGGATTCCTAAGTATTATAATGAAGTAAGGAACACAACAAAACATTTCAAAGAAAACTAAGCTCAGAAACACCTTGCAACACAAAATGTGCACTAAAACTCCTTAAAGCACATTTTTGTGAAATTGCCTTCTAAATTGGTTTTTAATGGCTTAAAGGTTATAATTACCTTTAAATATGATATTATATCACATTATATCATATTAGGAATTTAATTCCAAATTTTACAAATTTTTACAAATTTAATATTAAAATATTAATAAAACCCTAAAAGGGGGCCCGAGTCAATATTGACTAAGATTGGTCAAGAGGTCAAAGTTGACCCCTTAGACCATGTGAGTTCGACATTTACAAGCCAAAGAGGCTCCAATTCGCCACATGTACACACAATAAACAAGAACCCACCATATCTTGTTTTTGTGTATTAAACATGTCTAAATCATGTGGTGATTTTTCCTACAAGAGGCCGAGTACATACAAGGGCAAATCAAGGTATAAACACCTTAAATCTATGATTTTTATAATTTTTAAGCTTATGTATTAATATTGCCGAGAGTGAAACATTAAATAAGGGTCTTATTGACCTAAAAATGGAAAAAAATGACTAAGAGAAATTAAGCTAGTCATTTAAGAGATTTAATTAACATAATGGTCAAATTATGACATTATGTGGAAAAATAATCAAATACAAGTGAGGCCGTGAGTATGTATTATATTTTGAGACATTTATTGTGTAATTTATTTTGCAAGTTCAAGGTTGTAATAAGGCCATGTCATTAGGCCATTTTAATTTAAGTTTATAAGCTTATTTAGTTTTATTTATGCTTATAATAAAGTTGGGGCCAAACGGTAATTATTAACAAAATATTAGGCCGAGAGCTTAATATAGAGGAATTTAGGGTTTTTAAATGAATTTAATAAAAATTATAACATTTTATAAAGTTTTGGGTCAAAATTGTAAAAATGGAAAAGTATGGGTGAAGTTTGGTGATTACCGAAAAGTTTGAGTCCAATTTGGTATTAGAAGTCAAAGTTGACTATATAGGAGACTTTGACCAAGCTTGGAGAATTTTAGAAATTAAAATACAACCTTATAATAAGATAAGTATTAATTTGTAAAAGATTTAAAAGAGATGGGGCTATAATGTAATTTCCGAAAACTTGGGGTACTAAATGGAGTTTAGTACAAACCTTAGGTTATTAGGAATTTCTAGAAGTTGATTTGGTTAAATTTGGAGTTTATAGGAATTATATAAGTATAATATAAGATATTTTATGATATTGTTACAAATGGGTAACATATGTGGTAAAACCGAGATTTGGAGAAAATATAAGGTTAGGAATAATGTTTATAACCTTTTGGTATAGTTTGGTGATTTTTGGAATTATATATAAGGTTTTATAAAGACATATGTATAATATATAGTCTTGATGATATTAGAAAACTATATGTTATAAAGAGGAGAATTTGGTGAATATAGAAAGTTAAGTGGTGGAAAGATAATTAAAATAGTATTCGGTGTTTTTTAAAAAAAACTATAGGTTATAATTATTTTAAGGCTTAAAGGGTATAATATGAGATATATGATATAAGTGTAACAATGAATATGATTTGGTGATTTTTGATTTATAGAAGTTTAGTGGTTGTTTTTGAAAACCAAAATATAAGGGGTTGTTTGGTATTTTACAACAATTTACAACTATATGTTATAATTGTTTTAATGACTTAAATGTCATGACATAAGTTATATAACTATAATGTAACATTACATTAATTATGTGGGATTTTGTAAATATTTAAGAACATAAGTGCTGTTCGAAAATGTTGACATTTTAAATTGGAATTTATAATATGGTTTTATGTTATAAGAGTTATAACATTTATAATATAAGGGGTATTCATTAAAAAGAATGAATATATTATAAGATTTACCATACAAGAAATATTTCCATAATACATGAATAAGTATGTATGGTGGAAAATTAACATGGTTGAATGACCATGTATTTTCATAATTAAAATGACATATGATAAAAGGAAAAAAAAAAATTACAACATTGGATATGGGATTCTAATGTTAAGAGGGTACATGTGATAATAAGAATTCATGTAATTAAAATATCGTTTACAAATGAATTATACCACATTAGATTTTTTTTAAAAAGAAAAGAGACAAACCTTAGAAAAATAAATACTAAGGTGAGATGTATAGTGCATGACAAAGGATCACACATGCAATAATGAAACAAACTATATGACATACAAGGGTATGTTAAGTCACATGCGATAACAAGTTCAACAATAACTATATTAATATACAAGACAAGACTACGCATGTAATATAACACTTTTCTAACCTCGAGTTAAACCGAAAGCCCAACAAACATTGACAGTTAGTAACGGGGGGTTAACCGGGGGTTAATAGTGACGGTACGGGGCACCGTAGGATTGTGTTGTTATACAGTATGCTAATCAGTAGCATTATGTATTGTTTAGACTAATAGAGACGACACACGGAGCATAGGATCTTGCTGATTCATACTCCACCGTAATACACCAGGGTGAACGGTATGTTGTTATGTGTCTCTGATTGTCTCTGAGGGCTTCCTCAGTTCAGACTTCTGTGTGATCTGTGATAAGATTGTTTGTCTGAATGTGATAATTAATATGCATGAATTGTATATTTATAGCTGCTTATTATTTACTGTTGTTGAGTTAACAGTATTGGTTCGTATATAAGAACCTATTTATATAAAACGAACTAGCGGCTATGGTACTATCTTATATGAAATATAAGGAACGTAAGTAAAACGTTGTAGCACTATGATAATAACATATCATATTATCTGAGACTTTTATACGGAGCATTGGCCTTTCTATACGCCGCTCTCGTATCTAACACTGATCCCGAGTTTTACAGACTCCGGATTGGACTAATGATCTTAGCCTGCTGTGTTAGAAAAAAATGGTAATGCGATGCGATGGTATAATTAATTAATGGAAAGTTTAGTAAAGCCAAGAGGATGTGGCTCTTGGTGCGCGCTGTGATGTGATCAAAAAACGATACCAGGATGTCCGCGTACGGGTCCGCAAGTATCAAGAAAATTTCCCGTGAGCTAGAATGGCTCGTTGGTCGGAGACTCTACCGTTGGAGTGGCTACTGCCGTGGGTGACCCGCCATAATATATGGGTAACTAGAGACATGTCGTTTTAACGAGACATTGTCACTAGGTATAACCGAACAATTAATACAATTGAGACTTGTACAGTGGCGAACATTATTGGTTTCTACACCATGGACGAGAATTAATACTTGTTTGTTATTCTCGTTGTTTCGCTTTGTTGTTCATTGGTTATATTTGTGGTATATTATGTGTGTTGATGGTTGTGTTGTATGGATATTACTGTTATTTATTTTACAGTTTATAAATTAAAACGGTATTGCATGTAACAAACCTCATGCTCTCGACCAAATAATTGAGGGGTCTTTGGGGGCATGACGGGGCATGTGATGACATACTCAGCAGGGGCTGATTCCATACCACAAACCATTTTTATTTCAGGAGAGTAGCTGGTGGTCGACGCGAGGCGCGGCGGTTGTATTATATTGTTGTTGTTTAAGACTTGGTACGGTTGATACTGAAGACGTTTTGGACTCGGGTTGTGTAAACCGAGGTGGATTTGTTTTAGTTGCTCACGAGTACGGTCTGTAATAATTGGTTACTGTTGGTTTGTTTTAAATTGTTTAAAGTTTTACTATCTATCTCTTGTGGTCACTGCGGGAATACGTTTCGCATGTTGATTATCAGGTAACTCGTTATCACCCGTATGGGCGAGTGATAACAGTGACACCATTAGAGCGACAGTCTGTTATTTACCGCTGCGATTATATTGTTTTTAGGAGCAGAATTAGTAGGGGTGTTACAGTAGGTGTTTCACCTACCGCGGTGGCACCCGTCTCAGCGGTTTTCAACCGCTGCCATAGGTACCAAACAACCGCTGCGGTATGGTGTTTTTCTACTAGTGCATGTGTTCATTTTTATTAGTACATGTTGGGCTGCTCTGAATTTAAAAGGGAGTTGCAGGCCCGGTTGGTCCAGTTGGCCAAACTGGGCTTATTTTTAGCATGATCTATTCTCCCAACTTGCTAGCTGAACTTTATTAATTAAGAGTTTGTTAAATAAGGTCTCAAGCTTCCTCATATAAATTGTTATGATATTATTTCATATAATATTGTATATTACATGCTACACAAATTTTATTATAAAATTTCTCTCTTTAATTATATCCTTTAATTTCATCATTTGATGTGATGATGCGTATTACGTTGTTACGCCAATTTTATTATTTAATCTCTCTCAAAAATCATATTTTAAGTTAATTATTTCATGTAATAATGAACATTATATGTTACATTAAATTTTATTACATAATTTCTTTCTTCAATTATATTCTTCAAAATCATTATTTTATGTGAGGTTTAACAATCTTTTTTAACCTTATATTATTTATATGATTATCATTAAGGTTCCACAGATTTTAAGTTATGTAATGTTTACATAACCCATTGTTGGGACGTATTAGCCTTAATAAATTATTTAATTATTTAATTAAATCTTAGGGAATTGTAACACCCCAACATACAACAACATACTTAACATAAACTGCAGCGGAAAATACACATCATCACATAACTTAACGTATCGGTGTTACACGCCGTTAACCACCCACGTGGCTAACAAGGCTAACATTTACACAACTGTATCGGTCTGATGGACTAGATCCCCGAGCAACTACACATTACTGTCTCCTTCATCAACACCAACATTCATTATACAAATACCTTCCAACTGTACCGAGTATTTACAACTAATGCCGAGAACAATTTCGGTCTTACTACACCTACAGGTTACAAGTGATTACATCAATTACCCGTACGCAACAACTACCCCGTCCTACTCTCGAACGGCTCCAGCTCCTTGTACCTGAAACAGAAAAAGGAAAGAAAGGGTGGCCCCCCAGGGGCTCAGCACCTTTGCTGGTATGGTAATCCCGCAGCCCACATGCTACCGGGCCACGCACAACTATTTGTCGTCTTAGCATGCAGTTGATTACATTTAAATCAAGCATGTGAAACATAAACTCACAACATGATACATTTCACCCCAATGGGCTTAACAAATACAACTCATTTATACGTAACCAATCATCCTTTGAGTTCTTCAACCCTATAGTATTTCTCCTCTAACGGAGCTATTACCTTAATAGACGACATTTACCCACTATCGGGTTTCCACAAACGTCTCTTTTACATACTAGGAATCATATCCATGATCCTCATATTTCACTTCTAATCACATATAACATCACATCGCAATAACTTTGCAACATATCAACAACACATACATAACGGGTACGGATCTCTTAGGAACCGGCCCAAACATAGTTAACACACTGGTGAGCCTAGAGAATGATATCACCCCCATGTTAAGCTCGTTATAAAAAACTCATTACCGCCCCAATAGTCGGACGAGTAACTTACCTAAAGATGGATCAGATTTAGTGACCCGAACTCACCACACAAACACATGTTCCCCCAAAACCGATCGTAAGTCAGAATAGCTAAGCTTTGGGATAAGCTAATGGGAGATCATAACCCGTGAGGGAAACAACCATAACAGAGAGAAGGGTAAAGCTAAAAAGGATACCCACTCCCAAACAACGCGCGACCGGCCAAACCGGATTCCTCACTACTGTTAGTACATACTTACTTTTAATTTTTCGTTAGAACTCCACTACGGAATCTATCGTACTTACACACCATACAGTGTTACTCTTGGGTTAAACATACAAGGGAGATCCCTACATTCACACACACATACCACACATTTAACTCACGCATAGCCGTGGTTAGAACGCCCCATGGTTCAGGTCGTTTAATCCGAATACCAAACTCTCCTGTGATCCTAGACTCAGTTAGCTAAGGTTTAACACTTTCGAGGTTGGATGGTATCGGAACTAAACACGCCACATATATGAATTACTGTAAACTCATTACATGTTTTATCTTACAACGTGGAAACATACAGAAAAACACATTGGCATACAAGCCGGTGTAATCCGGTAGGACACAGGTTGCAAGAAAACCATACCTGTCACCAACGTCCACTCTAACGTGTCGTCTTAAGTTTCTTGAACAGTTCTTGAACAACTGGCAACATTACATTTACTTTTATCAACATCGGGGTAACACGTTTGTTTAAAGTCTAACGCTCATAACTTACCCTCGTTAACTAGTTAAACAACTTTACATTTTTAACTTGTTTTACTTTCACATTTTATTACAACTTTCCACCCACTTGGTTGTCTTTATATCACATCTAACATGTCCTTAACATCCTTACAACATCATTACTTATCAATCCCCATCTTTACACATCATTTTTATACCTTAAACAACATTTTTAGAGTGGTCCGGGACTTGGTCCTTACCTTAAGTCCCGGATCAACACTTACACAAACTCACGGTATGTTTTGATAGGGTGGTCCGGGACCTTGTACTCACCCTAAGTCCCGGACAAAGACAGTCTTGTACTCTCGGCTACATTTAACAGGGTGGTCTGGGACTTCATACAAGTCCTAAGTCCCGGACCAGTCTAGGCAAAAACTCTCGGGTGATTTAAGGAGGGTGGTCCGGGTCCTTGTACAAGACCCAAGTCCCGGACCTATCTATGTATAACTCTCGGCCTATTTTGCACCTCTGGTCCGGGACATGACCCATGACTTAGGTCCCGGACCCAACCTACAGAATCGACGTACTTGCAATTTTTCAAGTCCTGCTACGTAAGTTCTTTAAACCCATCATATGTATAAACTTCCCAGTACACTCTTATACTCAAAACTTCACCAAATATACACCACATAACAACATAGTGCACAATTTAAATTGCATAGCACTTAGCTCTTAAAATGCATAAATCTTAAACACTGAATTTCCCACAATATATTTGCCTTTGACCTGCAAATACACACAATAATACGTATGTCCTTTACTAGTCTCTTTGAGAACATTTTTCTAAGTCATTTACCATTGGCTCTTTAGGTAGTTTCAGTAGACAACATACGTTCATTTTCCAAAGGAATTTCAAGCTATTTTTGGTTAGCATAATTACCTCCTTTCCTCACAATTTCTTTCTTGCTTCAGAAATCGGTAAGGATATTTGCTTGCTTGTCAACTTAGAACTTGAAGAGAGTTTGGTAACGTGTCAAGAGAGGACTCCACCCAGTCCTTGAAAGGTTGGAATGAAGCTTGAAGCAAAGGAGCACAATAATATATGGAAAGATGAACTCAAGCTCCTTCCATGGAGATTCCTCTTGGCACCAAAATGGAGCTCTTGAAGATTTGAAAGGACTAGGTCGAAGACTTGACAAGACTAAGAGATCGGTGGTCTTAGTTTTTAATTTGGACAAGTGAGCTAGAAGTTACAAGGATTTGAAGATGGCATATGGTGCTGGTGCTGTATTATCGTGAAAGAGAGCAAGGAAGGGGATAGTCTACGTGAGACAGCAAGGAGGAAATGAAGAGGATTCACTGATTGCAAATGCTTTTGAAGATAATTGTTACGTAAAGCAAATAGTGCTTTATAAAGTAGTATAGTATTTTATTTATGTCTTCCTTCACTTATTTGATTGCAGGTGGTGGTGACTCACCTTACAAAACCGGCCCCATATATTACTTAGGGGTGTTTTGGTCTTTGTTAACACATTTAATTACTTAATATAACATATGTTACAAACTAGCTTATAAAAGTCACTATTCATACAAACAAGGCACATAACTGTGAAATTTTTGGTTTCCCATTGATTTAAACTTCCAAATGTGATACTAAGTAGTACACATATTAATTAAAGAGTAATGATGGACATTTAGCCATTCAAAACCCATTTACAAGACAATTTTTTTCAAAAATGTGCTTTAAGACTCCTTAAAGCACATTTTGTGTTTTAACTTGTTTCCAAGCTCGGTTTTCTTTGATAATTGATTTAATAGGCTCATTAATATATAAGTAAGTTCTTGGTAAGTTCATCAAGCCTTAATCAAAATTATCCCAAGCTTAGAGCATACTTTGTCCTTATTGCCTTTTAGGCAATTAATTGTATTTACTATTTATTAAATTGTTTACTAGTGTTTCTGAGACTCTTTTTAGTCTTAATAATTTATTATTTAATGTTTAAACAACTTATTAAGGTTTGGGGTATTTCAATCTACCCCCCTTAAAAGAACTTCGTCCCCGAAGTTCACACTTCCCACATATCATTGGATTAGAATACGGGAACTACTTGTATAATAAAACACTTCCGTAACCAAACATACTTTACATCTCAGTCCCGGACTTGACGGTCCGAGTAACATATCCACATCCACACATCACATAACATACTTGTATAGTAACCTCGGACTTGCTGGTCCGGGTACCTTAACAACATTTGCACATACATAACAACCCTT
This sequence comes from Limonium bicolor, assembly GCA_023374045.1. Taxonomy (NCBI): domain Eukaryota; kingdom Viridiplantae; phylum Streptophyta; class Magnoliopsida; order Caryophyllales; family Plumbaginaceae; genus Limonium; species Limonium bicolor. The sequence continues at coordinate 457,195,371 of CM041776.1, read as the reverse complement.
AGACTCTCTTGTCTGGGCAACATAACAACATTTAGACCCATAGGTCCAGATAACATAACATCCTTTAGACACATAGGTCTAGGTAACACAACATCATTTAGACTCATAGGTCTTGATAACATAACACTTCGGACTTAACCATGTTAGGACTCAAGGTCCAAATGACAAATTTTTTTCCTTACACATTCCACACAACACGTTTTAGCACGTATAGCAGCTAAAAATTTCTTTTACATACACTGTGCTCCCGCAGAACCCGGTCGCGATGGACACATATTGTCCCCGTTCCTTTGGGAGATCAAAGCAATCACTTAAATTTAAAATTTCTATGAGATTAAGTAAGAGAACTTATTTATGTAAGGTATCTATCGACGTTTATAATAACCGGTTCAAAACTCTTTTGAAAACACATACAACTCCAAGTCCAACTTATGCTTTTTCCCTTTTTTCCAGCGTGGTTATTTGTGACCACTGTAGGGAGCTTAAGAATCATCCAACCTGATGTGATCAGCTCAATGTTGAAACTATCCTTCCCCCCAATTTGTGTTCGGCTTCCCTTGATCGCATGCAAATCAAGTTCCACCTCCAATCATTTTCAAACAGCAACTAATTCAAACATGTATCATTTTCTATCTTTAATCCTTTAGTCAAAAACATACATCTCCAAGGGATAGAACTCCGTCCATCAGTTATCTCCATTCATTAATCCGTTACCTAGGGAATCTTATTCTCACTAGGTTCTATGTCGGTTTCATACCCTTTCATAGGTCACTATAGTGTACATATAACATATTTTATCAAAATACCACACACAGTTTAAACATTTAGTATCATATGAACATATACTGTCGGGGTTTAGTTCCCGGGAGTTTCTTTACTCCCACACTTGTACCCTCACACACAACTGTTGCCAAAATGAACACATTCATCACAATGGTACACATTCATCACAATGGTATTTGATCTTCGGCGCGTAATTACCACGATAAACCATGAATGATGCGTATGTTTATGTAACACACACACCACTATCAAAACAACTTATTTTGTGCTATGCACACATAGTTCACGTACACTTGCACGGTAATAGACATTAAGTGGCTTTGCGCCTACCCCCCTAAAAGGGATTACGCCCACGTAATCAATCACTTACTCACTGTGCTATAAAATCCACCGTCGTGAAGTGTTTAATCTCCACACGGTTATTATACAATGTATTCTGGTTGAGGGATCTTAGCCATATGGCGGTTTAGTCCCTAACCACGAGTTCTCTTTAGAGTTTATTTAATTTCATAACCAGTTTCGATTCGGCCTGTGAAACTTCTAGGCGGTGCTATTTAGCCATTCACTCATATTCACAACGCACATCCAACACTTGGATCGCTTGCCTCACTAGTTTCTGCTATGCGATTCCTGGTATCTAGGACTTAGTGTTCATACATTATTCTATGTATTGTACATTCCTGATTATCACCCTTATCTAGGTAATAACGGTTCTAACCGACACGTGTATTTCTTACCATGCGCGAACTCGGTGAGTTTCAACTTTCTATGCATTTCATGATAACTTACTGTACTCACCCTGATTACTGATTTCTTCCGACTTACTGTCGGTGAATTTGAGCACTACTTAACATGTAGTATTCGCTCAGTCATTTCAACAACTGTGGGTATATTCCATACCAATATTAAACATACTGTGTAATATAGTCACTTATTGTGAATCAAGTATCCTTCCATTGATACGACCTTGCATTTCCTATGCCCGGTCCTTATCGCGTTATAATACTCTTTATACTTCTACCACAATTGGCACTCCCGAATTTTCTAGCTATCCCACTCGATCATTACTGACAAGAGCAATACCAAAACGCTCAGTCATACAGAGGGCAGAGGCGTAAACTCTTGGCAGAAATCTCTTATGCGATTGCAAGGGATTTACACGGTATCTTATCACATAGTATGAAGTATGGTTTATGCCCAGTCTGTAGTATATTTGTCTTACATGTTCATTGTGTCTAATTCATAACTGTGCTTGTTGGCCATTTTATTATTTAATAATACTCATGCAACGGTCGTTGCTGCGCACCTGCGGTTACTCATTGTATAATATCAATCGCACTGCATTGCTGTTATATTAGCTTCCGCCATTACACTGTGTTTCGCCATTTATTAGGCTGATTACGGGTACTCTATTCTTCGGGTCTTTATGCTCTTGAGCGTGTTGCTCATTACAATTAGCATCACAACATATAGGGTGGTTGCCATTAGACTTATTACTCATCCGTCTCCACAACTGGTACAAACAGTTATTTTCGAATTTTTCTACTCACATCATTCCTGGATATTAACAATATGGTCAACCCTTAACATATTCTCTAGACATATTCCTACTCATTACTACCGTTCTGGCGGTTTCACATACTAAGAGGTGTCCCCACTCTTTAGATAGTGGTTCGTTATCCGCTTTTATTACTTATATACCATAAACTTTCGTAGTCGACAAAATTCACTTATGACATTTTACTTGTGGCTTATAAGCCCTATTGCCTCGAGCTCCGCTCATTATAGGCTGTTCACATTCATTTACTTCTCCGAACAATTTACACGGTTTACAGGTTGTATTGGGCTCCATGACAAGGTCGTTATTCCTTTCATGGGATGTCCCTTCAAGGATGTCAGAGTTCCTCCTGACGCCTTAAGATTAAACTGGGTGTTAGTTTCAACCCTTGTTTCTGTCACGTTATTCCGTTCAACCACTGTTGATCCAAACACCCCTTTCAGGATAGCTCCTGGGTGTTACTAGGTTATGCCATTACATCTGGCTTTCACTTATGGTACATTCAATTAACTGCATTTCCTTGCATTCTTGCCTGGGTTAAATATTCTCTTCAGTGGATTGATATCCTAGTGATCATCTCGGGAGTCTCATCCCGATCATTGCACATTAACATATCCATAATAGGCATCTGCCTCACCATCTGTAGGCTGGGTGCTTACTCCAGCTATTACATTCATCCCTCAGGATTCTTAAGACATATTCCATGTCCTTATTTACCAACTAGTGCACTTCGCACTTGTTCACCTTTAGACATTTCCTTAAAAAAATTCACTGATTCTTGTAGTCTTATTACCTTACTGGTTTCTTTACTTCTACCATTCTTGGTAATTTTTTCTTTGTCTGACTTTTACTTCGGTCCGTAGTATGGAGTCGACTACTTCCCGTGTTTCAGACTCCACTCGTATACATATGTGGGGTATCCTGTTGATACATTGCTACTTACCCGGTTAACCTATAAGAAGGTCTGCCAGGCCCACAAGCTCCTATCGGAGTGCGGTCGTCCCATAATTCAGTTGGTACACTCGTAGTGTCCGTCACGCGCCTAGGTGAAGTATTCTGTTGTCAACTCCCTTATATTATCCTGTGATAATATGCATTCCGTGCTTCCCGATCTTAATCAAGGGAAGGTTTATCCACTATTGTGTTTTTTTTTTGGTCTCCATCCATTCCCTCGGGTTGCTACCCTTGGGTTTACCGGTTTCCATCCGGTTATTTAAAAGTCACTGGGCATAACTTACCTACCACGCGGTACTGAGGCCGGTGTAGGTCTCCTGGTCTGGTTTCAAGGAAGGTTGGAAATAAATGGGTTTGAAGAAAATTTGGTTTGGAAAAAGGTTTTGAAGATGAATTTAAGTCTAAAAGATTAATTCTCGTGGCTTCACAACTTTCCTTGCTTTAACCAAGTCTAGCTTCTGCTGACTGGTGTACTTCCAATTGCAGAGGTCGGCTGCTAAGCCCTTCCACAACTATGCTGATCTCACTTAACTTCACGGTACTTTCTAAGTACCTGTAGTTGTTTTAAGTTTTCCGTACAGCCTTGTATAGCGGCACTTGCCATGGCAAGTGCGCCATGCTAACTGGCTACTGGTCCAATAAGCATTGGTTGCGGTATTGTTTCCGCTTACTCTGACATTAGTGGCCTTGCTGGCCCTTACTTGATCTCACAGTCTTAACAATAATCCTCTGGGTTTTTCTCACTATTTTCACATGGTGACCATTAACTAGGGTGTTTCCCCTTCTGGGAGACCCCTTTTACTTAGTATTACATCCTCCTCATACTACGTTGTAGTTCCTTATTCGGTCGGTATACCATGTGGTGTATTAGTTAACATTGTAGTCCCGTGGACACTTGTCTCGGGTTTCATTACCTCACTTCTTGCCTGTTGCACGCTTGGTGCGTTGCAAGCTGGTTTCTCGACTGCTCGGCATGTCGATCCAGGTTGCTGGAAATTCTATTCTCTTTGCGCAAGATTCTTCACTTTTCGCTATCTTATGCGGCAGACATTGTTAAAATGGGAACCGTCTTCGGGATTCACACCTTTCGGAATCTACCGTATGACAGGCTCTCCGTACTTATAAGGACATTTAAGTGCAGCCAGGTCGGGTATTCCCGAGTAGAGGGGGCTTCCATCTCTCTGGCGTTCTTTCCCAGTTATAATCAGGGATTGTGGAGGGTGGGATGTATATGGTAGGTTTCCAATATTCACTGGTCCTCCTAACTAGCGTATCTCTCACGCTATCACTCATCCCTAACCCACAATACTGAAATCCTAACTCGGTACTTCCTAAGCTCGGTAATTCAGTCATCAGAGCGACACTTCGCTCTGATACCACTTTTTGTAACACCCCAACATACAACAACATACTTAACATTAAACTGCAGCGGAAAATACACATCATCACATAACTTAACTCATCGGTGTTACACGCCGTTAACCACCCACGTGGCTAACAAGGCTAACATTTACACAACTGTATCGGTCTGATGGACTAGATCCCCGAGCAACTACACATTACTGTCTCCTTTATCAACACCAACATTCATTATACAAATACCTTCCAACTGTACCGAGTATTTACAACTAATGCCGAGAACAATTTCGGTCTTACTACACCTACAGGTTACAAGTGATTACATCAATTACCCGTACGCAACAACTACCCCGTCCTACTCTCGAACGGCTCCAGCTCCTTGTACCTGAAATAGAAAAGGAAAGAAAGGGTGGCCCCCCAGGGGCTCAGCACCTTTGCTGGTATGGTAATCCCGCAGCCCACATGCTACCGGGCCACGCACAACTATTTGTCGTCTTAGCATGCAGTTGATTACATTTAAATCAAGCATGTGAAACATAAACTCACAACAATACATTTCACCCCAATGGGCTTAACAAATAACTCATCCATACTTAACCAATCACTCTTTGAGTTCTTCACCCTATAGTATTTCTCCTCTAACGGAGCTATTTCCTTAATAGACGACATTACCCACTATCGGGTTTCCACAAACGTCTCTTTTACATACTAGGAATCATATCCATGATCCTCATATTTCACTTCTAAGCACATATAACATCACATCACAATAACTTTGCAACATACAAAACACATACATAACGGGTACGGATCTCTTAGGAACCGGCCCAAACATAGTTAACACACTGGTGAGCCTAGAGAATGATATCACCCCATGTTAAGCTCGTTATAACAAAACTCATTACCGCCCTAATAGTCGGACGAGTAACTTACCTAAAGATGGATCGGATTTAGTGACCCGAACTCACCACACAAACACATGTTCCCCCTAAACCGATCGTAAGTCAGAATAGCTAAGCTTTGGGATAAGCTAATGGGAGATCATAACCCGTGAGGGAAACAACCATAACAGAGAGAAGGGTAAAGCTAAAAAGGATACCCACTCCCAAACAACGCGCGACCGGCCAAACCGGATTCCTCACTACTGTTAGTACATACTTACTTTTAATTTTTCGTTAGAACTCCACTACGGAGTCTATTGTACTTACACACCATACAGTATTACTCTTGGGTTAAACATACAAGGGAGATCCCTACATTCACACACACATACCACACATTTAACTCACGCATAGCCGTGGTTAGAACGCCCCATGGTTCGGGTCGTTTAATCCGAATACCAAACTCTCCTGTGATCCTAGACTCAGTTAGCTAAGGTTTAACACTTTCGAGGTTATGGTATCGGAACTAAACACGCCACATATATGAATTACTGTAAACTCATTACATGTTTTATCTTACAACGTGGCAAACATACAGAAAAACACATTGGCATACAAGCCGGTGTAATCCGGTAGGACACAGGTTGCAAGAAAACCATACCTGTCACCAACGTCCACTCTAATGTCGTCTTAAGTTCTTGAACAGTTCTCGAACAACTGGCAACATTACATTTACTTTTATCAACATCGGGGTAACATTTGTTTAAAGTCTAACCTCATAACTTACCCTCGTTAACTAGTTAAACAACTTGACATTTTTAACTTGTTTTACTTTCACATTTTATTACAACTTTCCACCCACTTGGTTGTCTTTATATCACATCTAACATGTCCTTAACATCCTTACAACATCATTACTTATCAATCCCCATCTTTACACATCATTTTTATACCTTAAACAACATTTTAGAGTGGTCCGGGACTTGGTCCTTACCTTAAGTCCCGGATCAACACTTACACAAACTCACGGTATGTTTTGATAGGGTGGTCCGGGACCTTGTACTCACCCTAAGTCCCGGACCAAGACAGTCTTGTACTCTCGGCTACATTTAACAGGGTGGTCCGGGACTTCATACAGGTCCTAAGTCCCGGACCAGTCTAGGCAAAAACTCTCGGGTGATTTAAGGAGGGTGGTCCGGGTCCTTGTACAAGACCCAAGTCCCGGACCTAATCTATGTATAACTCTCGGCCTATTTTGCACCTCTGGTCCGGGACATGACCCATGACTTAGGTCCCGGACCCAACCTACAGAATCGACGTACTTGCATTTTTCAAGTCCTGCTACGTAAGTTCTTTAACCCATCATATGTATAAACTTCCCAGTACACTCTTATACTCAAAACTTCACCAAATATACACCACATAACAACATAGTGCACAATTTAAATTGCATAGCACTTAGGCTCTTAAAATGCATAAATCTTAAACACTGAATTTCCCACAATATATTTGCCTTTGACCTGCAAATACACACAATAATACGTATGTCCTTTACTAGTCTCTTTGAGAACATTTTTCTAAGTCATTTACCATTGGCTCTTTAGGTAGTTTCAGTAGACAACATACGTTCATTTTCCAAAGGAATTTCAAGCTATTTTTGGTTAGCATAATTACCTCCTTTCCTCACAATTTCTTTCTTGTTCAGAAATCGGTAAGGATATTTGCTTGCTTGTCAACTTAGAACTTGAAGAGAGTTTGGTAACGTGTCAAGAGAGGACTCCACCCAGTCCTTGAAAGGTTGGAATGAAGCTTGAAGCAAAGGAGCACAATAATATATGGAAAGATGAACTCAAGCTCCTTCCATGGAGATTCCTCTTGGCACCAAAATGGAGCTCTTGAAGATTTGAAAGGACTAGGTCGAAGAGCTTGACGAGACTAAGAGATCGGTGGTCTTAGTTTTTAATTTGGACAAGTGAGCTAGAAGTTACAAGGATTTGAAGATGGCATATGGTGCTGGTGCTGTATTATCGTGAAAGAGAGCAAGGAAGGGGATAGTCTACGTGAGACAGCAAGGAGGAAATGAAGAGGATTCACTGATTGCAAATGCTTTTGAAGATAATTGTTACGTAAAGCAAATAGTGCTTTATAAAGTAGTATAGTATTTTATTTATGTCTTCCTTCACTTATTTGATTGCAGGTGGTGGTGACTCACCTTACAAAAACCGGCCCCCATATATTACTTAGGGGTGTTTTGGTCTTTGTTAACCATTTAATTACTTAATATAACATATGTTACAAACTAGCTTATAAAAGTCACTATTCATACAAACAAGGCACATAACTGTGAAATTTTTGGTTTCCCATTGATTTAAACTTCCAAATGTGATACTAAGTAGTACACATATTAATTAAAGAGTAATGATGGACATTTAGCCATTCAAAACCCATTTACAAGACAATTTTTTTCAAAAATGCTTTAAGACTCCTTAAAGCACATTTTGTGTTTTAACTTGTTTCCAAGCTCGGTTTTCTTTGATAATTGATTTAATAGGCTCATTAATATATAAGTAAGGTCTTGGTAAGTTCATCAAGCCTTAATCAAAATTATCCCAAGCTTAGAGCATACTTTGTCCTTATTGCCTTTTAGGCAATTAATTGTATTTACTATTTATTAAATTGTTTACTAGTGTTTCTGAGACTCTTTTTAGTCTTAATAATTTATTATTTAATGTTTAAACAACTTATTAAGGTTTGGGGTATTTCAGATATTTCACAGTTTTTCCAATATCTAGACATGTAATGATATGTTTGTCCTTATCTAAATATTTCCGCAATCGATTATCAAAAGATGTAACCAATGATTGAAAATACAACGAACAACATAACATTGACCCACCCCTCTTGCACAGTTGATGGCATCGAGAGGAGTCACATGCCCAATACTTGTTAACTTCTGATAAAAAAAGATCATAATAAGATTAACAAGTGCAATTCAAGATTATAGAATAACTTAGACACCAATCTATGAGGCTTGGTTTACACTACAAATCTAGAACAAGAGGTGGGGACCTTCGAAGTTCATCTACAAAGTCAAACAAGACAGAAAACATTTATCTTCACCAAAAATGAAAGCTAAGTTGACATTGATCTTATGTCATACCACTGAACATTGTTTGTGAGACACTACACCTATGTGTTATTTTCAGCATTTAAAAACCAAAACTAGCTGCTACACAGTGCACAAATATATTATGAAAAAAGTAACCGTTACATTGCAGAGGTATATCATAAAAATAATTCATTACAGTGCGCAGGGGTATATCGTGAAAACATATATTTGTTATACTTCACAAGGGTATAATGTATAGTAAAATAAACAAGAGAGGTATATTATAGTGGTTTGTAAAGTTTAGGGGTATTTTGTAAAAAATAGGTAAACCTCAGGGGTATATTATCAAATTTCTCAAGTAATAATAATTGGTCATTTTAGTTGACTTGATATTTAATAGTATCTTTTAAATTTTATTAATTCATTTTGTAAATATAAATGGATTAATATCTCTAGCTATGATCTACAGAAAATTAACTATCTAATAATAATAAGTAAAAGGCTTAAACAATCTTCTTACTAATTTTTTTTACCAATGTGTATTTTTGCTCTAAGATCATGTTTATTCATATCATACAAGTATATTCCTATATTACCATTATACATATTTTTTAAAAATTAATATTGTTACCACTTCCCTAAAACCATACTGTATTCTTCTTTTTCTTTAATACACCAGAATAAGAATAACAACATTAATTTTTCTTTCTATGTATAATTAGGTTTGGATTTTAAATTTGATACAACTCACAAATTTAATGGGTTGTCCAATATTTATAAACAATGATTTGAGAATTCTACTCATCCTTAAAAAATGTGTTAGGTTCATATTTGGTTAAAATTATTTAGTTTATGCTTAACTTCCTAACTTGGAACAAGCTTGAAAGAGATATTGAGGGTTCATTCTGAATGCAGCATATGTGGTTCAGGACCCAACAATATCTACGGTAGATTAAAATTTCTCAAATGTTAGTTACCTTATGTTTTAATTGTGATCCCACGATAGTGGGAATCCCAACTGTTTATTCATATCAGTCTAGCGATTGTGCGAGATGATTGCACCTAAGTTGGTGCAGCCACATGCCATGCTGGAAAAATAATTGCCATGTCAGCATTTTTTCAGCATCTTAGATTAAAACGAACAACCAACAGCGACGAGAATAAACAGAGATTCAATGATTTCCACAAATCAAAAGAATAAATAATATTTCATTGTCATTAAATGATTGTAACTTTTAAACTATAAGTCCAAAATTAAAAAAATTTGCACCATTGTTCATCTAAATTCAAACTCTTTAAAACAAGACCAATCATGGGTATGTTTTGACAAGTTTAAAAATTTATGTTAGTTACATATACATATCAACATATATCCACGACACTTATGATTCACCACATACAGTTTAAAATACAACATATAACATTAATAATACACCACAAAACAATAATGATCCAGTATTTGTTCTGAAATTTGTTATCTAATTCACCACTTATTAGTTAATAAATCATAATACTAATTTCAATGAATCATAATATCAAATTTAATGAATCATACCATAATTTTAATGTATCATCAGTAACATATAAAAATAAAAAATTTTAAACAATAATACAACACAAAACAATATTTGATACGTAAGAAAAATACATGATTCACCATATAAGGTTTAAAATACATTACAATACAATAATACACACTAAAAACAATAATGATTTTTTATCGGTTCCGGAGTTTGTTATCTAATTCACCACTTATTAGTTAATGAATCATAATATCAGTTTTAATGAATTTTAATATCAATAAATCATATTTTTCATTTTAGTGTATCATCGTAAACATATAAAAATAAAAAAATGTATACAATAATACAACACAAAACAATATTTGGTATGTATGAAAAATATATGATTCATCGTATAAGGTTTAAAATACACCATACAACAATAATAATACACTACAAAATAATAATGATTTTTTATGGGTTCCGAAATTTGTAATCTAATTCACCACTTATTAGTTAAAGAATGATAATATCAATTTTAATGAATCATAATATCAAAATTAATGAATCATATTATCATTTTAGTGTATCATTATACACATGTAAAAATAGTTTTTTTTCAAAGTTATCAAAATATATCCATGTCTGATCTTGTTTTGAAGAGCTTGAATTTAGATGAACAGTGATATAATTTTTTTTCATTTTGGACTTATATATTAAAAGTTACAACCATTTAAAGTTAATATAGTAAAAAAGAAGCCCAATCAACAAAAGAACGATCAACTTCCCACTCCCAGCTCACGTACGAACTCGCTGCACAGTCGAATTTGCGATCAATCATACTCAATTGTAATTTTTCTTCTATTTAACATCGTTTAGATGAGTAGGGGTTTCCAATATTATGAAGATAATAGGTAGTTTCACTTCAGACTAAATTTCCAAGAGCAAGCACTTCCCATTTTCATAGAGTCGTCCACGAAGATGAACTTTGGATGGCTATTCTGAGAAATCAAGATTTCCTGCCTTCTAACAAGTAGTAATTCACAGTAATACTGCCTAGACAAGCATTTACAAAGATGAGGGCGGGGATGACAACCCCAAAACCCCTAAGTAGTCGGTTAGCTTTACATTTGAATTGTTAGAAAGACGACACACACACACACACAAAAAAAAATCAAAGCACACTAAATTTTGTCTAGATTGGGGTGTAACGAATAAGCCTAATGGAGCCTCGTATCAATTATAATCCTGGAAGATTGCTTCATGATGCCCTATTCCACATTCTTCATATCTGCCAAAATCTATATAACCTACAAGTTCCTCCCAACTCTGGAGAAAGAATTTAACAAAAGAACGATTCTTCTCAGCCAAACAAACATCAAAACACCAATAAAAAAAAGTGGAGTAATAGGATTAATCATTTCACCTTAAGGTATTGGAGGATTGTCCATTCATTCCTCTAGCCATGCTTAATCTTCGAGGCCTTGGTTCATTTTCCTTACTTCCACGCATAGCAGCAACTTCTTTCTCCATGGCAGCAACCTCCCTTCTCATTTTCCTAGCTTCAACTTCCATTGCTCTGTTTAAGGTCTCCACCTTCTTCGACAACATCTGAGAGGTGGTTTAAAAGCAAAAATAAAATAAAAATCAACATCTTTAAATGAAGCGACCCCCCCAAAAATAAGCTCACAATATGTAAGTATATAAACCTCAATGGCATCATCCTTGTCCTTAAGACTTTGGTCCTTCTCGTGACAAGCTTTTCTCAGATGCATGACCTCCTTCTGTATCATATCATACAAAGCCCCAGAAACAACGTCATCACCATCCATTTTCATTTGAACAGCTGGCTTACCATTCTCACTCTCTCCCCTAGCACTTCCATTAGTGCGGCCAGTGTCTTGTGTTTGTTGGCTGGTGTCAGAATTAGCAACAGTTCCATTCCTTAGTTTGTCACCTTCTTTTCCATCATCACCGTCAAATGATATTGATGAAAGCTTAGTACTTTTTAACAAAGTGGTTGCAGCCTTTGATCTAAGCCCCTTTGATGGTGAGCTTGGTGTTGTTCTCTTGGGTAGATAACTATTAGATCCCAATCTAGAGTAGATCTCTGCTCCACCGAGAGATTGACGCCGAGTACGACCACTGCTTGCACTTCTTGGTGCTGATACGATAGGGGAGGGGGTTCGGGCGGGAGGTGTTCTCAACCTTTCTTCCAAAACCTTGAATCTTTGTTGGTATTTTTCCTGAATCAGTTCCGTCAACAGCATCATGAATCAGATGGAAACCAAAGGGATAAAAAATTGCAAAGGCAAAAATCTCACTTTCAATTGTGCCTCTGCCCTAGCTGTGCGTTCTGCCACGGCAAGCTTATCCCTAAGCTGTTGCATCTCTCCCTAAAAGAAAGTTAAAGCCACTTGACTATCATAAAGCACATATTCGAACTATCTCAAAAGTCAACAGCAATATTAATATTATGTCAAAAGAAAGGTACTGAAGGACTTAGCTTACTTGATAGTATTTTCGCTCTTCGAGCCATTGTTTAACGGGCATTACTTTGTCGTTGGCATCTTTCCAATCATTCGCAACCACAACAGCCACTCGGTTGGCACTAACTTTGGCACGAGCGAGCTCTCTATCCAGTGTTTTCTTCTCCTCCTAAAGGAAATTGCGTCTTGTCAGGCAGGCCTATACACTAAGCAAAATGCCACCTACCCTATCATGAAATTGATTCTTCTTTTAATTCCCTTGTTCAAAAAGAATGACTAGACAGAATTCAAAAGAAAGCAAGTATTACATTCATCTCCTGTACTTTCCGTTGGTAATCACGAACAGCATTGGCTGCAGCTCCACCAGCCAAAACAGCTTCTTCAAGCTCTCTAACTGTCTGAGTCAGTTTCTCCACTTCTACTACCTTCTGTCTTTGCAATTTGTCAAGAATTTTGTTTTCCTCCTGATTCGATTTCACAGATTAAATTTCATCACCTACAGCACATGGAAGTATCATGCACCTATTGAACTTAAGTACAGTATACCATTAATGAAACAAACCTGGCATATTTCTATCTGTTTCATTAACTCCTGATTTTTATTCTGCAGATCATCAACGAGTGCAGCTTTGGTTAGAGCCATTTGAATAGTCTTTTCAGCCTCCAGAAGGGCCGCCTCCTTGGATTTGGTCAGACGGTCCAATGCTCTGTTGTCTTCTTGCAGTTTGGCAATCTAAAAGCCAACCAAGAAACATGAGTATAAAAGTTGAGAAGTGACTAGGTTACATAACTGTGGTTTCAAGAAAAAAAAAAGACTAGGTTACATAACTAAGTTATCACACTTCAGGGAAAAAAGACAGCAATAGACGATGCATGCCACTGGCTTTTAGATCCATATATGTACCTCCTGCTTGGCAAGTTTCAGATCCGCCTCTAGGGGAGCAAGAATGGCTTCAATGGGAGGCATATCATCATCCTTTTGAGCAGCATGCACTCTTCGAAGGGTGGCTTCTGCTGCAAATTGTGCAGAAAGTGCTGCTTTTTTCTCTTCATTTATCTTTTTAATTTCAAGATTCTGCAGGCCATCATTACAACCATCATTCACGGGTAATAGTTCATGTTTTGATGATCTGTGGCTGCAGAAAGAGCAGGGATTTCCTAGAAAACAATACCAACACATTGCATACCTTACTTTCCAGAAGGGCTTCAGTTGTTTTAAGCTTCACATCCACTTTATTCAGTTCTTCTGTAAGCTATCCAAAAGAAAAATAGATGATAGACTGGTATCAGCAAAGAGTGCCTACTTGGTCTGTGATGATAAAAGCGTATGTGCAAGTATTTGATGAACCAGATAAGAATGAGCTGCATACAATGTTTAGGGTGGCTAAGCAAAAGGTCATCAGACCAGATATTGCATGAGCTTTATTATGACTAGAATTCATTTCCATCTAGAAACAGGATGTGCTAACTAACTTTTCATGTACCATTTTATTGTAATTTGCAAATACGATACAAACAAAAGTGGTGCATCGTATAATAATTGCACCAAAAGGAAGTGAAAGACTATCGTGCCATCTAAAATAACCAACTTCTCCAAGCTAACACAAAGCGCAGCAGGAGTACCTCTTCAACAGCCTTTTCTTTTAGGCGGTCAGAGTATTTCAAGGCCTTGATTTCTGCATGAGCATCTCCCAACTCTCTTTCTTTATCTATAGTTGGCCAAAGAAAGAGAACAAATTAGACAATTGATTAGATAATATATTGACCGATCAGCACACTTGTCCATCAGAAAAGAAGAGCATAAAAGACTGCAATTTGACAATAACTGTTGAATCACAGAAATGCAGAGTTTAACTTACTAGCTTCTAACAGTAGTCTTCCGTGGTATAATATAATACAAAAAAAAAAGAAAAAACTCTTTCCATCCCTCAGAACACAGAGCGAATCCCTAGACGAGGCGCTAACGGACATGCAGGTTGTTCTCTGCTATAACCTCTTCCTTTCACCAGTGACATTGAGGAAACAAATACCGTGCGCGAGCGCAATCACCCGTGAAATGCTTAACTGCAGAAACCCCTAATATGACACCGTCATTGTTGTTTTTTAACAAGGAATTGCAACAGATTTCTTTAATAGGGGTTTCTTGTCTGAATGAAGTACTGATTATTATGTGCTTCCGAGAAGGTTTCTTGTCTGAATGAAGTGCTGAACATTTATACTACGCAAAATATTGAACTCCACACTTCCACTCATTATGCGCTAATGCGAAAGAACAAAACTCTAGACCACCCAAATCTACTGCGTTGGTTTTGTTTATAATTATACATCTATAGAGACTCATTTGGATTGTAGCTTTCAAAACAAATAATTTATCATTCAAATTAAATAAAAGGTCAGCATGATGGGACAAGGGGCAAAGGAGATAGAACAACTAGCAACAGTGTACTAATCAAAGACGCATCCCGTTAACCTACAATAATCAGGGAGCCAATCCCGGAATCTCCGTGAAATCCGGCTCAGAGTTTGATCAAGTTGTTCAAATTCAATTGCACAACCGAGACCGGTTCAAAACCTCTCCAAACCTATGTGGTTTCCTAAAATCAATAATAACGAGAACATTCTGCTGGTCGCTGAAATAATAAATAATATAAATAAAGACACAGACAAAACGAACAGAATCACGAGAAAAATACAAAACACAGTGCGGGGAGAGTTCGATAAGGAGAGAGGGAACAGAACCAAACCTCGAACGTCATTCTCAAGGCGTGTGAGCTCGACCCTGATTGGATCCGACCCATGTAACATATGAAAGAAATCATCAACCTCAGACCCGACCCGGGAATGTGAAGCGGAGCCACCATTCCTCCTGCGGGACTTATAAGAAGACGAGGAAGTCAATCTCGCCGGCGGGGCATTTCCGTTCGGCGTATGTGTGTTGGTCATTTCTCCACAAGATCTAGTAAGAATAAAGGTAGCAGCACACGACGACAGGCCACTTTCCCCAGCGAGCCTCTTCCTCAGCTCATTTGGGGAGGGATCAAAACCCTAGAAAGAAGTGTGGTATGATATAATTCCCGAGAGGAATGAGGGAGGAAACACGAGCGGCCTGCGGTGGAGTGCTCGGAGCTCTGTAAAGTGAGAATGATGGTCAGAGAAACGGGATGAAGGAAGAAAGGGAACCTGGGGACGGGGAGGGTGGTGGTAGTGGAAGTACAGAGCGAGTTTGAGCTTTTTGTTGCAACCGTCTGTCTGTCGCTGTCACTACTCGGTAAATTCTTCTTTACATTTTTTAAAAGTTTCTTGTTAGAAACAATTAAATCAATAATTAATGAGTGTACTTAGAAGAAAGTTTGATTGGTGCCCGTTCCATTCATATCTGACAGATTACAAGGATTATTTAGCTTTGGAGATTAGGCGGTCGAATTTAAATTTGTCTAACCTGAACGTGCCCCCCTCTCTCTCTCTCTCTCGCTTGGGAGAGGATGGGTTCGTGATTTAAATTTAAAAAGTCTTACAAGGTGGCCCCCGATATTATGTCTTCTGTATACTGTAGGATTTCCTTTTTATGACTGTAAAGATTACAGAAAGTATATAGTATTACCGTAATGCTGTCATAATCTTACTGGTAGAATGGTTTTAACTTATAAGGAAAATTTGAAAAAAAAAACAATGAAACAGCACGTGTAGAAGAAAGAAAGATCATTTATATCATTCACTCATTTTTTTGTCAGGTGTCACATTCTGGTTGGATGAGTAGAAAAAAAAATCAAACTGGTATAACTTACAAAATATAAGTACAAAAATAAAAAATTATATTATTATTCATCATAATTCAAACTCTTCAAAATAAAATGTGTTATGAATATATTTTGGTAAACTTAACATTACCTTTTACATTGTGATGTGTTATACAGAAGTCAATCTTATGTTTTCTGCTATAAGAGATTTAGTGAACAGATATTGTTTAACTAAAGTGAATAGGAGGTTTAAGTAAAATGAATCAAAGATTGCTAAAAATTGAACCTAAACCCTGCACTACAAACCCTAAAACTTCATTCAACGTTTTTTAACTTCTCTAGCTGGTTTTTAGGGTGTAGTGTAGGGTAATCTTTTCTAAAGTTGTTCTAATTTTATAATGTGTCACTGATTCGATAGTTTTTTAGGGTTTTTAGGGGGTAGGGTAATCTTTTTGCTATTATTTCTACAGTTTATATTGTCGTCACTGACTCGACAGTTTTTTAGGGTTTTTTTATAATTATAGGCTTTCGCCATTTTATTGATAAAGAGGGATGGGTTGTTGAATAGTTTGTTTTTAGGGTTTGTGGTTACCCTAAACTCTACATCACAAGCCAGAAAAATGCCTATGGCGTTTTTAGCTTTCCTAAGGTGGTTTTTAGGGTGTTTAGGGGGTAATATTTTTAGCATTATTTCTACACTTTATATTGTCGTTACTGACTTGACATTTTATTAGTGTATATGGTTTAGGGTCGTTAGACTTAAACCCTGCACTACACACCCCAAAAATGTTTTTGCCGTTTTTAGATTTCCTATGGTGGTTTTTAGGGTGTTTGGTGGGAGGGGGGATAGGGTAATCTTTTTGGCATTAGTTCTACACTTTATATTTTCGTTACTAACTTCACAGTTTTTTATGGTTTATGGTTAAGAGTTTATTGAAAAGTGAATATTTCGTTTAAAAAAAGTGAATCACATGTTAAGTAAAGTGAATCTTTTATTTAAGAAAAGTGAATCTTATGTTTAAGAAAGATGAATCTTACCACAAATTTAATGCGAGAACAATATGAATCATTCGTTTAAGAAAAGTGAATATTTTGTTTAAAAGAGTGAATCAAATATTTAAAAAAAAGTGAATCTTACTACTAACTTGTGTGAGAACAATACAAATATTTAAAAGTGAATATTTCATTGAAGAAAGTTAATCAGATGTTCAAGAAAATGAATCTTATATTTAAGAAAAATGAACCATTCACTTTAAATAATGTGAGTCCTTTGTTTTTCTAAAATTGAACTTTAAGAAAATTAAATCCTGAAGAAGATTCATTTTGTTATTGAATAGGGTTCATTTTATTATTAAAGAATATTCATTTTGCTAATGGATAAGATTCACTTTCAAAATATGTAATATATATTCATTCTAAAAACATAAAAATTTAAGTTTACCAAAACATATCCATGATGCATTTTGCTTTGACGAGCGCGAATTATGATGAGCAATGATATAATTTTTTTTTCACGTATATTTTGTAAGTTAGAATATTTTGAAGAACAAAAAAATTGTTTCCCTCTCCTATGCCCACATTCACATCACACAAGCAGAAAGGGGAAATGCACACGTAAGGGTATTTTTTACTCTTTATTTTTTATTCCTCCAGTAGATGTTTGACATGTGTCCTAGAGCCACCATACATATACCCTGGCGAGTCTCCGTGCAGAATAATAAAAATGTTCGGGGAGATGTAGAGATATTAAGAGATTGAAACATATTGTGCTCGTTTGAGGAACAACTTCCAACAGTAGACAACTTCTCAATTTCTAAAATCAGTAGGTTTCCATCAAACATCTAAAACCAGCAGGTGACAGCTTATACAAAATCATCAACAAACAACTTCTTAATTCACAGCAGCAGATTCTAATAACAGCCTCTGCTTTTTAAAACCACCCGACAGCGTTCCACCAAACTCTAAAACTAGCAGCTGACATCTTTCACAAAACCATCACCAGACAACTTCCCAATTTCCAGCAGCAGAACCCAACAACTTAGAAAATAAGATTGTCCAATTCTTGTGTACAACTTTCAACTAGTTTAGACATTATCAGTTGGGTTGATCAGTTCACCCCATTACGATCGATCATGCGGGCACGCCGTGTGCAAATTAGGTGCACTCTGTCCACTTGGCAGTCCAGTCAGCTGCTGACTGGATTATTTTGCTGACTGGACTGCCTTTTTACTATATTAACTTTAATTGGTTGTAACTTTTAAAATATAAGTCCAACATGAAAAAACAAATTATATTATTGTTCATCTAAATTCAAGCTCTTCAAAACAAGACCAAACATGGATATGTTTTGACAACTTTAAAATTTTATATTACTTACATGTATATATGTAGTAGATATCAAGCATACTTGTTTTAAAATTGGTATGCAAGAAGATATGATGAACCAGTTGACTTAAAATATATCATATAAAAATAATAATAATAATACACCACAAAACAATAATAATACATTACAAAACAATAACAATTTTATCAGTTTCCAAATTTGTTATCTAATTTACCACTTATTAGTTAATAAATCATAATATCAATTTTAATTAATCATAATATCAAAATTAATGAATCATAT
Source organism: Limonium bicolor (assembly GCA_023374045.1). Classification (NCBI taxonomy): domain Eukaryota; kingdom Viridiplantae; phylum Streptophyta; class Magnoliopsida; order Caryophyllales; family Plumbaginaceae; genus Limonium; species Limonium bicolor. The sequence continues at coordinate 457,176,370 of CM041776.1, read as the reverse complement.
CTTTATTTGAGTGTATCATCGCAAACATATAAACATAAATATTGTTACGCAATAATATAATACAAAACAATATTTAGTATGTATGAAAAATACATGATTCACTATATAAGGTTTAAAATACACCATTCAACAATAATAATACATTACAAAACAAAATTGATTTTTATCAGTTCTGAAATTTGTTATCTAATTTACCACTTATTAATTAATGAATCATAATATTAATTTTAATAAATCATAATATCAAAATTAATGAATCATATTATGATTTTAGTGTATTATCGTGTACATGTAAAAATAAAAATTTTAAACAACAATACAACACAAAACAATATTTGGTATGTAAGAAAAATACATGATTCACCAAATAAGGTTTAAAATACACCATATAATAATAATAATAATAATAATAATAATAATAATAATAATAATAATAATAATAATAATATACTACAAAATAATAATGATTTTTATCGGTTATGAGGTTTGTTATCTAATTCACCACTTATGTAACACCCCAACCCAAAACTCCATAACCTAAACGATGATAGCTCCCAACTTCAACTGGAAATGCGGCGGAATAAATACATAAAACGGGTGGTGCTACAACGCCGCTAGTCACCCATGTGACTAACAAGGCTAACTCCATTACAACTTATAAATGATACGGTCTGAGCGCTGAATACAAACCTCTTAAAACAACAAAAGTCAATAATAAAAGTACAGTACTGTAAAATGATGCCGGTAGTAATAATCCCCTGTCTTAATTCTACCCCGCCTACACTCGGTCGGGTATTCTCTTCTTTCTTCATGTACCTGGAAATGGTTAGCCATGAAACGGCTCAGCAAAATAAATTGCCGGTATGAGAGCGTGCAGCCCACAAGCTACTGGGCCACACCAACTACTTTGTCGAATACATGCAGATCATTTTTTTTGTAAAGCTGTAAACACACAGCATAATATAATCACAACAAATATCCATACAAGGATAATAATATCATACAAAACCAGACTTCAGAAGGTCAAGTTAGATGTCCTGTAATTGTTTACTAGAAGTTAGATCCTCACAATGGGACTAACATGTATATAAGAGTACCTCACAGCAGTGGAGGTATAGTGACCTCGTTAAACTCCATCTTCACAGAGTAAATTGGTCGGGTATGATAAACCCTTAGACGAGATGGGACTCTCGTACAAGTAGGTGGGTAATAATTCCCTCAGAAGATAACGTAGTTAACTCCTATACTAAAAGAGGTGGGCATCGTACCCTCAAGAGAAATAAAGTCTTCCTCCCAACTTGAATTGTTCCGGTACGGTCCCGGTGAGTGGACATAGAGTGCACCTAAAACTCCCGTCGCGACGTAAATTGAATGAAGACGACCTGAGACAGGTACAGCTCCTGTAGCATGCATGGCCAGATACAACTGGGCTCCTCGCTTCTCGTAGTATAGAATTTATTAGATGTCACTCAAGGACGTTAAGCAAGAACACAATGTGTATTGTCAGTTATCACGTTTAGGATAATGACGTTTGTTATAAAGTGAAGTTAGTGAGAAACTTGAGTACAAGTTCTCGGTATAGTAAACGCAGGTATTTAATCCACTGGTAATGTAGTGTTGTATGCGTGGAACATACACGTTACAGTTAGTAGCATCACACACATAAAGTAACACAAAAGTGCACAAGAGTAATACAACATTTTACAACAATTATCTTGGTCGTTATTTCAAACAACAGATAGCACACAAGCCGGTATAATCCGGTAGCAAGCAGGCTGCAAGAATCCCATACCGTTCACCGTAGACTGTACTTGTTTAGTTCCCGGTCAACGTCTGGTCAAACAAAGTCCTATAATAGGATTAACTGAGAGTGTTAATTTATGTAACTCTCGTATAATAATTTTATTGTTTCATGAAACGATTTCATTTTCGTTATTTCATGTGAGGTTTATTCCTTTATACTTAGGTAGTTTCTTTAACCTCTTTCCTTATTATTAATTAAGGCATTTATATATTTCCAAATCATGTAGTCTTAATTTATAAAACTTATATTGTGTGGTAATTTCTTTTAGTTACCCTATGATTGGATAATATATTATTTGTTACCTTGTGATAAATAATTATATATATATATATATATATATATATATATATATAATATATCATGTATATCTGTACTATTTATGTTACATGTTTATAATTGTCCAGTCGACATAACAACTTTATAATTTCTCAATTATATTTATATGTCACGCATGGACATAATATTCTTATAATTTATTTACTATTCTCCACTTAATCATAATTAATATTAATTGTTTATAATTTAATTCCTTATAACTATGTAGCCCATAGTTTTAATCCCATAATCCCTTATATTCATTTCCTTTTTGATTTATTTGGAAATCCTAACTGTATAAGTTCTATGCACATGTATTATTTATGATACATGATTATAATTGTCTAAATGACATAACATCTCTATAAACTCTCAAATTGTGTTCACATGTCACACATGGACATATTATTCCCATATCTTTTATTAATTATAAACTAACCCCAAATGATATTATTTCTTTTACAAGTAAATTACTTGTACTTGTATATCATATAGTTTTAATTTCATAACTCCTTAAATCATAATTTTCTTTTCTATATTTCCTAAATATCCATATAGGACCTACAATATTTTTAATCCCATAAATACATCATACTTTTCGGTTATTATATTATAACCTCATTTATTTCATAAACTTTACATTATACTCCAAAATACATTATATTTCATAGTTTCATTTCCTTAATTAATTAATTCACTAAACCACCACTATAAATTCGGTAATTATTATTTGAACACCTTTACTTTTATAAATCACCAATTTGCCACATTAATTTTCGGCTTTGCCATATAATTTCTTATAATTACATTTTAACCTCAAAACCTTTCTATAAAATATATATTCACTTATTACCTATAGTTTTAATATTTAATTTCCTCAATAACCAAGTGGACACTTATGTTTCTACAAATTATGCTTTCGCCCCATATAAAATCCGGTTTTATATTTAAACTCTTATAAATTACATATTCACCCGAAACTTTTATAAACTTAATATTTCATGTCATAAATCATTTTAACCCAAGGTTTTCGGTCAACACTTTGACCATAGTCTAATTTCATACCTAATATATTAATATACCCATAAACTTATGTGATTCTCGGTTTTACACCAATCTGTCCAAAAATTACAAAATAGCCCCCAAACTTTATAAATTGTTATCTTAACTACTAAACACTTATTTAATTCAACCAAAATTCATAATATTAATTCTTACACCATATTATATTATAATCATGCCAAGGACTCATTTTTCTCGGTATTTACATATCTTACCCCAAACTTTCTAAAAATTATATTTTTACCACATAGCTTATTAAACTAGTCATTTAAACATTAGTAATTATTTTTAACTTATCCAAAATTTTAGTATGTATTTATATACATATATAACTCATTAAAAACTATTCTTCACCATTTGAATTCGGCAATAATAATATATCACTATATAGTTTCTAAAACTTGATTTATAACTTATAATAATTATACATAAATACATATGAGTCATATAACTCATGTAAAAATTATTGTAATGCCTTAGATTGACTTTTAGCTCAAAAAGGAGCATATTTTCCCTAGACAATTCAGCATGAATATTCATTTAACCTAGGTAACTTTTGTAACACTAAAATGTGTCTTAAGGTAATAAGCTTAGCATATATGTTATAAATTATATTTTTGGTATGTATTACCATATAGCTTTGGTTTTAAATATTTAAGAAGGTGTACATAATTTTTGTACAATTTTTAAGAGCTTAAACAAGCTTTAAACAATAAAGATTTGCTTAGTAAACTTACTCTTACTAAAGGATGGTTAAGTACTTGAACTCCTCTTGAATTCCCAAGCTTCCTCCATTGAAAATTGATGTTCCACTTCGGTTTTTATGCAAGAGATGAAGGGGTTTAGGAGTTATATCTTAACAAAGATCTTAAGTAGATTTATAAGTAGTTTTCCAAGGATTTACCTTAGGCTTTTCTTCTTAGATTTTCGGCACACCTAGGAGGGATGGAGCATTAATTTTCCTTCATGAAATTGATGAAGAAAATAGCTTTAGAAGATGTAGAATTTTGGATACACATAAAATGTGTCTTAAGGATTTCAAGCATGAAAAATACCTTAAGATGTTCTTGGATGCTCCTTGGATTAATGTTGATTTAAGACAACTTCCTTGGTGCATAAATTGATGCCGAAAACTTGTAGTTGTGCTAGGAAGATTTTTGCTTCAAGACTTGGTAGATTTAACTAGGAAATTTACATAGAAATGGTGTTAGAACTTAGAACACCATTAATGGAGCTTTGAAGCTCTAAGGAATGAATTAACAAATGAAGAAGGAAAAGAGAGAGTTGAGAGGCTTACCAATTCGGTGGATGAAGGCAAATGAGAAGGTAAGCCTACTTATGTTTTAGAGAATAGAATTGGAAGGGTTTCTCTTTTGATAATTTAATGTCAAATTTGACTAGTCTTTGTATTAGTTTATTCATTGATTATTGGCTCAATAAATGTCCACATTTGAGGCTAGCTTTTGGCTGGATGTCAAGGCATAATGGAGGCTTTGATTGATAATTGAAACTAGAAGACAAAGGCAAGGTAGGTATGTGTTTTCTTTTGAATTTTCTAGGTAGAATACCATGTCAATTTGTCTTCCTTCCTCTTGTATTTTACGGTAACATGGACTGATTATAGGCATCTGATTTTTGCCAATTGAAAACATAGGAACATGGCTAGGTAGGTAGGTATCTCAGTTTAATTTTTATAAGACAATCAAAGCCTTATTTTCCTTGTTGAAATCGGTAATAGGTGCTGCAGCATGTTACTTGATTTTTGTTTGTTTTTGACATAGATATATGCATTGTTAGGTAGCTGTATTGCTTGACCAATTTGACAGCAATCAATCCCCCTTTTTATGGGTCCAAATCGGCAGCACAAGGGTAGTAACATGGCTGTTTTATTTGTTTACAATGCAACTTGTATAAAGTAGATTCTAGTCACTTATTTAATGTCATTACTTTTGTTTAACTTATTTCTTTGTTGTCTCTTGCAGGAAATCGGCCATGTGAGGTCTTATTTGACTGAGTTTATTTGACATAATCACATGGTACATGATAAGGTGAGTCACCAATCCATAAGGCAATTTTTTTTGTTAAAACCATGTCAAATGACACCTAAAATGGCGCCCAACATGGAGGTCATATGGGACTGATTTTTAATTTGATTCCTGTCCCACTATATTGTATTAAGACCATATTATAACATGTAATAGGTTCCATCATTTATTTGGTACATTTATATCATGGTAAAAGATGAAAGTTCTAAGGTAAAAATGCTGATTTTAGGTACCTTTTTGATCTAAATATCGGCCCTATTTGTGCTATGTGTTTAGCACTGGAATTAATTGATTTAGGTGTTTAATTTATCCCCTTTTAAGATTATCAACTCGTGGCTCCTCAAAAACTTCGAGGTAATTACGTAAAACGCGTTTTTATGACCCCCGAAGGTGCATTTTTGTTAAGGATATCTTGGAATATAAATAATCGCTATGAGTTCCAAGTGTTTATAAACATTTTTTATAGTCAATAATAATATATTAAGGTGTTACATTGAGTTACATGGGGTTATATCAACTCATAACTCAATTTCCGGGCTACCGGGACACTCCCGGGGCAAAAAGGAGCGTTAAGAAATTCCCCCGAGCACTTTGTGTATTTTTGAAAAAGTAGCTCGAGCATTATTTTTAGAATGGTGAATATTGATGATAGGAACTCTTAGAATGATTTATATTGGAGTTTGTGCCATTTCGGTACCACTTCGGGGCACTCTAGGGGGTTTATGGGGCCCCCATCGGGAACCTCCGAGCACTTTGTCTTTAACTGAGAATTTAGCTTGAGGACTTCATCTTATATGTTTAATAAAGTGTCATGGTGTATTTGGAATGAAGAGTAATGCTTTACTTCATCCTATAATGTATTTCCGGGACTTTCGGGCCTTTAAGGGAACTCCCGGGCATTTTGTACTTTTATTCAGTTTTAGATGAGGTCCTGTGTTATAAGGGTCATATAATGATCCTTGATTAACTTCATATGATGTTCATAGCTTTTATAACTTGTTTAGCTTAAGGCCCGGCTTAACGCCCGTTTATGACCTTAAGGAGTTTAGGTGCGTTTTTAACGCCTATCTGTTTATATACTTTTCTTAGGGTTTAATAATCCCCTAAATAATATATATTTACCTTTATTTAATTATTTAAAGGTTAGGGGTATTTCAGTCTACCCCCCTTAAAAGGACTTCGCCCCGAAGTCTCATATCTAAGTTCGAATGGTTGTGGGGAAACAAGTTTCTTTAAGCATCCACAACTCAATTCTATTTTAGGGATCAAGTCCCAAGTTCCACTATCTTTAAGTTAGTATATGTTCAACATAATATATAGTGTAATGATCATGAAAGGTTATCACCCATAGTAGCTTCAATGTAGTGCAACGTAGTGCAGGTAATTCATTCCTAGTAGTGTAGCACAGTACATATTAACAAGTGCACACAATCACAGAGTAATACCAATATAGTATAACGTAGTACACATAATCTCGTAGTACCAAAGTAACTTCAATATAGTGTAACGTAGTACACATAATCCATTCATGCCAGTGTAACGTAGTACACATTAGTAAGTGAAATTCATAGAATCACAAGGTCACACATGTAAACATACAAATCACAGTGCAACAGTACAACGAAAGTGTACTTCCATGCTAAAAATACTAAAACGCAGTAGGCTCTCCCCCCTTAAAAGAGGGGTACGCCCACGTACCCTAGACTAGCATAACTTGTCTGTAAATAGTGAGGAATCTTCACTCTTATTTGAAACTTATGATCAGTTTAAAAGATAGCCTCCCGGCTGTAAGATTTTAGGTGGGTATGGCACATATTTTTGGTTAAGATACGTGAAATACGTTGTGCATTCCCCTTGAGCTCAGTAGATAATTTTAACTGATGGGACCACCACGCTTCTGCTGCGCAACTCTGATTACATAATGTATAATCATACTGGAATAGTCTTAAATGCACTTCGTAGGTGGTATGTTTAAGTTTGTTTATGTACATATGTGTGGTTGATTAGTTGTGTTCATCATTATCTTTGTTTGATTGTCATTGTTGATTCTGTCTGGACTTTTGTCCTTTTACGGGGTATTGCCCCTAAGAATCTATGCATTCTCTGACATGTTCTATTTTGCATTATTATGCTTTTATTTGAATCCCGTATATATGGGTGAAGGTGATTTACCATCTTATTTGTTGCCGATATTATTCCATGTCCGGTTTAGACTGTCGGGTCGATGTGCCGCGTTATGCCACTGCTCCCGATTATTTTGTCTCTAAGTAACTGTTAGTTGTAGCATTGCTTGGTATTCTTCATTGTATATCTTATTATTGTACGTCGGCCTTCCAATAATATTGTAAGGTTTGTCCATCCTGTGATGCTCATGGTGCATGTCATGTATCTTCCATTATCCTTTTTGGGAAAATCTACTACGAGGTTCTTTCTCTATGTGGCATATACTGTAATACAGTTCGCCTTCTATTTGATTTTTCATCATTGAGCTCTTCTCGAGTTTCACTTGATTGTTTTGTGCATGTATGCTTATTTCTAATAGCTGCTTAGGACGGTGATTCCACTGAGATTCTTCTCGTCAATATTACTGAGGCGTCTTGCTCTTTATCAGAGTTGATTCTTTCCCGTGTTCCTCTCGCTAGTTGCCTTCGCATGTGGGGTATCTTCTTGATATGTTACTGCGTACACCATTGGTTTACTGTATAAATTCTTCGTTGATAGTGATAGAGTCCTGGTAGTGGGGTTCATCATCCTTGTCGGTGTTGCTGATGCATTCAGTGGTTCAGTTGTGGTAGCTGTAAGGTTGCAATATTCTTGTTGGTTTTTAAATCGGTCTTCTATTCATCGCCTCCTGAAGTTGTAATCGTCGGCGTTTGGGTCTTGTATAATACTGGGACATATTAAAGTTCGTCTCTTTGATCTTTAGATCATCATCTTGTGTTTATGGTATTTGAGTTTACTGTTATCCTCTTCGGTTTTCATTCTCAATATAAAGTTTGAGCTACGGTCGAGCCGTGCATCTTGTTTATAGTATAGAAGATTTCCTGTTATTATCGATTCACCAATTGTCGGTAGTACATACCCGATCTTTTATTGTCTGTTCATTAAGTATACCACAGCAGGGTTCCCGTTAAGGTTTCTAACAAGGTACCGATTTCTCGCAATTCCACATGTTTTCGCGGTTTATGAATTAACTCATGTGAGTATTAGTATAATGTTTCTACTCTTCACATCCTACCAAGCTTATAGGTAGGTTCCCACTAAATATGTTGGGTTTGAATTCATAAAGAAAGACTGGAAGTCGATCTTTCCCTTCAGATGGTAATATGGCCATAACTTAGAAGGTAGCTTGAGAATTCTCTCGTTATAGGTAAATGTCTCTTGATCTCATATTTACTTATTAACATGGCTCATGGTATAATAACAGTTAGCATTTTCCTCGCAGTTGAGTATTTTTCGACATACGCGGAGTTGTTCTAGCTATTTAATATCTTCAGGATAGCCTGGACCACTTAACTCTTAACTTAAACCTTCAACTTCTCAAATACTTATTAGTCAAATTTACACTAGAATTAAGAATAAATACTACTTATCACAGAAATATTTGTGACCACTTGTAGGGAGTCTCAGGAATCATCCACCCTTGACGGGGTCAGCGTCAATGTTGAATTATCCTTCCACTCCATTTTGTGTTTGGTTTTCCCTTGATCTGCCCAGGATCAAGTTCGACCTCCCACGTCAAATATCAAACAATCACATAATTGTCAATTTCCAAATTTTATCTTATCAAGACTTTATGACGTGGTGAGTACTACTTTTTCTCTTGACTACTATACAACTGATCCAATATCTGTTATAACCTATACTTAAATTTAGTCCATTCCTCAATCGCCGGAATTAAATTCCTTTGATCAAATCATCAAGCGGGGAAGCCAGTTTTTCCTCTTGGCATAAAAGATAAATTCTTGTTAAAACATCTAGACACATACTGTCTAATAATTATATTCAGCAATCATTTGACTCTTAGACCCATCATACAAGCATTAAATTCAGTCATGGACTTGGATACCTTAGAATACACTCTTTTCTTTAAAAAGTCTTTTCCAGTATTTAACTTATCAGGGCTTGTTTATTGCCTACACTTTGGTTATCACTGCTTGGAACAAGACAGTCGTAATTGTTACTGAATTTGGGATAAGATTCCAAGGAAAAGTTTTTATAACTCGATCTATAATTATGGTTTCACAGGTATTATTTCCTCCGTCTTAAAGCTTGGCTTTTCTTATTCCATTTAAACTCCATGAATCAGGTGAACCATGTGTTCAACCTAGGTTAAGTATCTCGAGTATTAGTACTATTTCGAACTAAGGGTTTCCAGTTTAAATTCTATGGTTTGGTAACAAGAAAGTCAAAGCTTATTGTTTGTTTTTACCTCTTAGAAACGTGGTTATTCCACAACTCAATGGCTTCCAAAAACAGACCGTTTAGGTGTATTAAGTAGGGATTTAAAAATCATAGAGGTTGGTATATAGCGTTAGGAAAGTTCACGTGTGAAACACTTGTTACAAGCCAAGGGGTATGTTTTCTACTCTTAAGTTTAACCTCCACTCACTTTTAGTGTATATATGAATTCAACCTCTTAATATAGCTTACACTGCCTCCATTGCTAGTGTCTAGGAGAGTTATTCGTTATCATGTTCATTTTGAAATTTATATTACATTGGGAGTTAACTTTATTTGATTTCATGCGCTCTTTACTCGCCTTCATACATTGAGCTGTCATAGAAGACATATGCTCGTATAAATCCATAAGGATAGTGTAGGACATGAGCCTCAAAATAGGGTAGGTATATTTTATGATACTTATCCCTCTGAAATATATCAATACTCCTCAAAAGTTTTAGGTTAATAACCTCCCAATTATTTGTATATATATATATGTAGCACTTGGCATTGCTAAATAAGTATTTTTCTTGACTTCTAAAAATATAAATTCGAAGTTTGTTCTCTTCTCACTATTTATTAGGAGTCCAGCATTGTCACTGTAATGATACTAGCTGAGACCCTAGGTATTTGAGCAGGTATTACATCCCGTGTTTATTTATGTTGGATGTTTAGTTATATATAGTGAGATTCTGTTCTGATTTTCTTGATATTGTCATTGGTTATTTTTGTAGGACTACACTGATAGTCATATTTCAAGGTTTCCCACGATCTTCTCGCGAAGTTAGTAAGGGATTGTAAGATCTTCCAGTCCCGCACTAGGCAGCAAGCTCAGTGCCTGGGTATCCTATAAAATTCAGTGTTTTCTCTTTCCGTGTAGGTCTTCATTCTCCTTTATTTGGTTTACTCGAGCAGCACTTGTTGTAGCAAGTGCGCCATGCAGGTTGGATCATCATTGAAATACCCCGAACTTAAAGATAAGGATTAAAATTAATCAAATACGTATTTAAGGGCCTAATGACGTCTAAGTAATATTGGTAAGGAAAAATAAATCCAAAAGAAATGAAGAAATGCTTAAAAAGCGAAAAACGCTAAATAAGCGTTAAATAACCATAGGAGGTATGAGACCTCGGTTAGTGTATTTGAAATACCCCAAATCTAAATAATATTATTTAATCATTATTTATTGGAATATAATCCAAATATAAATCATTTCACGTACGCATGCAAACCCATGCATGAAAACGTTACGAAAAACAGTCGTTTCACCATAAACGCTAAAACGCCTTAGAAACATGTGATCAAGCATGACCATGTATGACCTTCTAATATTCAAACCAAATGGTCATACAATTATTATATGAATATATAAATATATTCCCTAAGCTATATTCATCAAAACGCAAAACGCTCGGGAGTGCTCACGCACGCCCCTAAAGCACGAAAAGTTCCGAGGAGTGCCAAGGTGGCACGAACTCCTATAAAATTGATTCCTTGAGTTCCTAACATCATTATTAACCATTATAAAGAGAACCCACGAGTGGTTTCTCAAAAATTCAGCAAAAACCACAGGAGGATTTCTTAGCGCTCCTTTTTGGCCCGGGTGTCCCGATGGCCTGTAAATTATGTCACGGTTGATATAACCCATATAACTCATGTAACATCTTAGTATATGTTTATTTACTATAATAAGTGTTTACAAACACTTGAACTCATAAAAGCAATTGGTTTCCCAAATTTTCCTTAGAGCACAAAACACACCTTCGGTGTCCGAAAATGCGTTTTACGCAATTACCTTGTAGTTTTTGACATGCCACGAATTGGTAATCTTAAAAGGGTTAAAAAGACCTTCTAAATCATTTGGTGTGACTAGTCAACAAGGTGCTCTATAGGGGCCGATTTTAAGGGCAAAACGTATAAAATTTGCTTTAAAAATTTATAAAAGGCTTAAAACATGATGACTCATCCCATGTGTTACATTACTTAATGCCAAAGTATGTAGGTCTCATTTGACCAGAGACTTCGAAATTAGGTCATGGAACAAGGCCATGTGAGCTAGATACAAACAAATGCTAAAAGCAAAAGTAGATTCCTTTTTCTTTTTGCCTTTTGATTTCTTAAGCAAGTAACCTTCCTTGCTTCTTCCTTGGCTATTCATGGCCGGTTTTTGAGCTCCTTCAGTCCCTAAATTCGTGACTCTACACATGAGGAAGAAGACAACACACAAACTTAGAAAAATCAAAGAGAATACCTTACCTAAATTTCCTTGTCTTCTAGTTCAATTATTTCTTCCACATGCTTTTGCCTTGTCACCACCTCACATGTCCGATTTTCATGCTGGAAGGAGGCATTTATTGAGCCAATAAACCATGTAATAACAAAGGAAAAGTAAAGTCATTTGACATTAAAAATTGACAAAACAAATCAAATTCCAATTTGCTTCTTTCATTTACGTGAGCTAGGTCTCATTTCCCTCCTTGCACATTTCCTCCACGGTTTGGTAAGGCTCCCTCCTCTCTCTTCTAGCTTCATCTTCTTCCTTTGAAGCTCTTAAGTCCATTAATGGAGTTTTAACTTCTATCTTCATCTTTAAGGTAATTTCCTAGCATTTCTTGGCAAGTCTTGAAGCAAACTCTTCCTAGCATATCAAGGTGGGTTTCGGCCACATTTAGTTCTCCAAGGGGATTGTCCAAACCAACATTAAACCAAGGAGCATCTCAAGGTTATCTTAAGGTAGGTTTTAAAGCTTGAAAATCCTTAAACACATTTTTGTGTGTAACCAAGTTCTACCTCTTCTAATCTCTTTTCTTCTTCATTTGATGAAGGAAACTTGCTCTTCATCTACCTTTGGTGACCGAAATTATAAGAGAAAAGTCTAAGGTAAAGTATTGAAAAACTACTTACAAATCTACTTAAGATCTTTGTTGAAGATCTAACTCCTAACACCTTCCCTCTTGCATAAAACCGAAGAGGAGCATCAAGTTTACCTAGGAGAAAGCTTGGAGATTCAAGAAGAAGTTTCAAGCACTTAACCCCTTTGTTAAGAAGTAAGTTCACTAAGTAAACCCTTATATTATAAGCTTTGTTAAGCTTCTAAAAATTGTACAAAAATTATGTACACCCTCTTAGGTTAAATAATACCGAAGCTATATGGTTTTATATGCCAAAAATATAACCTATAACATATAAGGAAAATATTTACCTTAAGACACATTTTTTGTGTCACAAATTTAGTTATGTTTATATATCATTTTATGCCGAGTTATCAAGGGCAAAAGTTCTTTATTTTGAGCTTAGAATTTATATAGGACATTACAATAATTTATACATGAGTTATATAACTCCTATGAATTTAGTTATAATTATCTAGACTATAAATCCACTTTTATATACTATATGGTCACCAAATAATATGGCCGAATGGTTTATGTGTTAAATGGATTTTAATGAGCTACTTAGGTATATAATTTATATCATAAAGTTGGGTGAGTTAAGAATATTCTATTAGTGTCTAAATGACTAATTAATTAAGTTATGTGGGTTAAATGTAATTTTTACAAAGTTTGTGTACTTATATTAAAAACCGAGAGCTAAAGGGCTGTTTGGTGTAATTATAATATATATAAGGTTAGGAATTAAGTTTATGAAATTTTAGATAATTTAAACAAGCTTTAAAATAACTTTTTATTAAGTTTTGGGCTATTATGTAATTTATAAAAGTTGCTATGAAAGTTTGAAAGTTTAATATGTGGCGAGTTCATAATTAAGTGAATTAGAAGTTCACTTTCGAATTTGGGGAATTAAATATTTAACTATAGTTTATAAGTTATTATGTGACTATTATAAAGTTTTGGGTGGAAATGTAATTAATGGAAAGTTCTAGGCTAAAGCCGAATTAGTTTGGGTTAGTTTGTAATTTAAGAATTTAGAGGTAAATATTTAGCATTTATGGGGAATTAAAATTAAAACTATAGTTTATAAGACATTATGTAAAGATTATGAGATTTTGTGGTTAAATTGCAATATAAGAAGTATACATATTTATGCCGAGATTTTTAGGGCTAAGATGTAATTTTCGAAAGTTATATATTTATAGTTATGTCCAAAAATATTAGTGGTATTTTGTAATTGAATTAAATAAGGAATTAAAACCATGTTATAAAGAGATTAGAATTTAAATGTAAAGTTTATGAATTAGTATGGTTGTTTTGTAAATAACTGAAATATAAGTCTAAGAATTTAGATTTAATAAATATAGTCTATATGGATATTTGGAGGATTAAGAAGAAAGAATTCGAATAAAGGAATTATGGAGTTAAAAACTATGGCGTACAGGTTATAAGGAATAAAAGATGAACTATTAAATATTGTTTATGAGTAAGGAATGAAGGAAACTATAAGAATTTTAGTCTATGTAGACATATAAATATAGTTAAGAATTATAAGTTGTTATGTCCTAGACAAATATACAATCAAAAACAATGCAATGAACACATATATGTGCATTAAAGGATGTATAAACTAAATCAAAAGGAATAACAAATAAGTATACATTAAATCATGAGGTAATTAAAGAAATAAACCTCACATGAAATAACAAATACGAGATTGTTAAATGATCCAATAGAATTATTATATAAGGGTAACATGATTAACCCTCTCAGTCAATCTATTCTAGGACTCTGTTTGACCAGACGTTGACGGGAATTAAACGAGTACAGTCTACGGTGAACGGTATGGATTCTTGCAACCTGTTTTCTAAACGGATTACACCGGCTTGTGTGCTATCTGTGTTGAAATAACGACCAAGATAATTAACGTAAAATGTTGTTTACTCTTGTGCACGTTGTATTATTTCATGTGTTGATTGTTGCTGATACAACGTGTATGTCCCACGCATACAAACACTACTACCAGTGGATTAAATACCTGCGCTTCAGTATACCGAGGACTTGTACTCAAGTCTCTCACTAACTTCACTTTATAACAAACGTCATTATCCTAAACGTGATAATTGACAATACACATTGTGTTTTGTTAATGTCTTTATATGACACTTACAAATATATACTTCGAGACTGAGGAGCCCAGTTGGATCTGGCCATGCATGCTACGGGAGTTGTACCTGTCTCAGGTCGTCTCCTACTACGTCGCGACGGAACATTCAGTTGGGAGGAAGACTTTATTCCTTCCGGATTCAATGCCCTTCAGTTCGAGAAGACTTTATTCCTCTAGTGGGTTCTTATTTCCCACGCCATTCAGTTCAGGGTTTAAACTACGTTATCTCCTGGGTTTTATACCCAACCTTTCTTTATAACGAGGTCACTATACCTTCCACTATTTCAGATATTCAGTTATAACGGTCAGTCCCATTGTGTGGACCGACTATCAGTAAAGAATTTCAGTTCAGCAACTCGACCTTCTGTGTCTTGTTCTATGTGACATTATTGTCCTTGTAGGATACTTGTTATTATCAGACTATCGTTGTTTAAGCTTTATAAAAATGAACTGCATGTGTTCGACAAAGTAGTTGGTGTGGCCGGTAGACGATGGGCTGCACGTTTTCCATACCAGCATTGTTTGCTGAGCCCCTTTGGGGGCACCCCATTTTTTCAGGTACCTGAAGTTGAGGAGATCACCACACTGAGTGTAGGTGGGGTAGACCAAGCTTTGGGAGTCTACTATTAGTTAATTGTTTATTTCAGTATTGTACTTTTGAGTTTGATTCCTAGTATCTTGGGTTGTATCTGTATTCCAGACCGTGACATTTGAGGACTGTATTTGGACTTAGCCTTGTTTGGTCACAAGGGTGGCCAACGGCATTGTAATACCCCCGGTTGTTGTATTTCCGCTGCAGTTGTATTTTATTTGGGAGTGATCGCCGTTCAGTTTATTGGATTTCGGTTGGGGTATTACAGTATTATATGGATTCTAAGGCTTAATAAGACCTAAATAATATATGGGAACAACTCCCGAAGAAAACGGATCCAAATAATGTATTAAAACGCTAATAGAGCATTAATGCACGTTTTTCGAGAAGACCCGAAAACGTGACTTTAAGTGGTCAAACGAACCCGTAAAATTATAAATCATTAAATAACAATTATTAAGCATTAATGGAAGCTTAATAACCAATAAAATAAAGAAATGAGAAAATTCCGGAAAACAGACCCGGTTAGTGAATAGTACCGGAACCGGGTAAAATAACGGGCGTTTCCTGTAAAAGACGAAAAACGCTCCAACTAGTAATACAGTAGGGGGACCGATTTTTATTAAGTCAAATAACCCCACACACACATGTAACTAGCTAATTAATTAAAGGGCCAAAAAGCAAAAGTACCAAAAGTAAAAAGGTATTTACCTTACCTCTCTCCTCTCACCCTCACATTCCTCCTCTCTCTCGCGTGGGTTCCCCTCACCCAGCGATTTCTCCCTCTTCTTCTTCTCTGTTGGCGATTTTTGGAAGCTCCAAAGAGACAACCATGGCAGCTCACCTTCTCAAGCTTGCCCAAGCCTTATTAAGGCTCCAAATCAAAAACAAATTACATATTTGAACTCCCCTCAACATTCTCTACAATTCTATCTTTTCAAAATTCGAAAAGGAAGAACCTCACCTCCATGGGTATTCCTCGTTTGAAGGTTTGAGACCACCATTGGAAGCTCCTCCTTCTTCTTGATGTTTTAAGGTAAAAATAATCAAGAAAACTCAACCTTTTCTAGCCCTTGTTGGCAAAACGAAATTTATGTTGAACCCTAGCCTTGTTCTTTGTGTTCCAGCCGACTTTGGCTTCTCCCATGGGCTAGGAACTTCACTCTCTTGCTAACCAAAGACCCCACTCATTGGTGGTAAGGTAATGTTCTTTCTAAACCCTAAAAATAACTAAATTCTAGGGTTAGTTGTGAATGAATGATAAGTTAGAATTGTGTGTTGGTATGGGCTGTAGCATTGGAGTGTGGACTACATTTGGAACCGAGAACAAGAAGGAAAGGAAGGAAAAGAAAGAAGGAAGGAAGAGAAGAGAAAGAAGAGGAACAAAAATCACAAGGTAAATGCCTTACCGTGAGTTAGGTTTGTATGGTGTAGTGTAACAGTTTTGAGTATTGGAAATGAGTAGTGTTTATGGAATGAGTAATAAGTATGTTGTGGTATAGTGAGGAAAAGTAATGTAACAGTTTCGAAGATTTTAAATGATGTTTGAAAGCTTGGGAAAACTTTGGGTAATGGATATGTATGTGCAGGAAATCATTGTGTATTAGTGAAGTTGGAGTGTGAGTATTAATATCTTGAATAAACAGGTTGTGTGAATGAGTAATTGTGAGCTAATATGTATGTGGGCAATGTTAAAAATATAGGGGAACCTCTGCCCAAATTTGTATGGAAATAGGAGGACTTAGTTGTGTAAGAGGAGGAAACTACCTTGGTAAAAATCAGGCATATTTGGAGAATTCAAAGTGAGTGGTTAACACCTTGAAACAGATTTGGAAGAGAATTTAAGTATTAGGATGGAACTAGGATTGAGGTAATGCATTGAGGATGTTAGGAGTAGCATAGTAGAGGGAGTATTGAATGGTAAAGGGGAAAGGAAAAATCTGTAGAAATCGTTGAAGAAAGAAAAACTGTAACAGTGGAGAAAAACTGACATGGAGTGTATTTGTAACAGATTTGGATAGATATGGTTTGGGCTAGTTTAAAATGCTTAAACAAAGTTAAAACATACTAGATTATATGTGGAAATATTAGGGAAGAGATTGGTAGAAGTTTGGAGTTGAAACAAACTCAAAAACTCATATATGTTACAATACTGTAACTAGTCCGGGTTTGCAAACCAGCGCACAAACCCGGACTAGCCTAAAAACACGACAGAAAGTTTTTGCAAGGGATGGTCCGGGTTTACAAACCAAGACACTAACCCGGACCACCCCAAAAATACACCCGAGAGATTTGCAAAGGAATGGTCCGGGTTTGCAAACCAATCCCCAAACCCGGACCACCCAAATTTTCACCCGAGAGGAATAGCAGTGTATGGTCCGGGTTTGTAAACCCAGCCCTAAACCCGGACCACACATAATTTTCAACCGAGACTGAACAAACACCATGGTCCGGGTTTGTAAACCCGACACTAACCCGGACACCCCTAAAAACCCTCCAGAATGTGTTCTAAAGCTATTCTAAGGTAGGGTAAGGATGGGTAATGATTGTATAAGATGCTTAAGACATAATTATGATGTTTAATGGTCATTAAGGCTATAAACAAGCTTAGAAAATAATTGTAAGTAAGTAACTTAAGTAAATGTATGCAAGTAACAAAGAGTTAGTAAGTATAAACTAGGAAACTTTAGGAAAGTAATAAGTAAGGTTAATTATGGATAATTAACCATCCAACTGTATGTATGTGATAGGATTCAAATAGTTGAACACCGAAGGGAGTCGGTGAGTCCAAAGTCAACGGTGAAAGGTATGATTTCTTCATGCCCTGTATCCTAATCTGGTTACCCCGATTTGTGTGCTTATTTGATCACCTAAATAAGATAAATGCATGAATCGGATTATCTCGCACTTACTTGTGCTTTTTTATATTGTTCTTGATACATTTGTCTTGAACAATAGTTTGTATAATTCATGAAATGAATAAATGAGAATGAAGTGTGTATGTATCTTGTATTGTACTTGTGTAATGTAGTGTATTTCGTATGGATGAGTATTGCGCAAGTATTGAATATGTGGTGTGTGAATGACTTCTGCTAATTCCTAACTACCTAACTCCTAACTTAAGTGAGTAAACTGGAATGAGTAGAAGTCCGATATAGCTTCGGCCACGCGTGAGGACGCGGAGTCACAAGAGGTTGGCTGCAATTCCTGACTCTTAAACTGGTCCGCGGCCCAAACCCTTAAATGGGTAGCATCCCGGATTGGTGAGTCAAGTAAATCCCGGGTGGGACGGAGTAGTCCCCAGGGCCGGAGGTCCCGACGACTTAACATGAGTAAGAGTAAGAGTAAGTAAGTATGGATCCGTAAGTATGTATGAGTATGATTATGGATGTGTATGTATGAAGTAACGAGTAAAAGAGTAATCTCCACCCGATTAACCCGGGTGGACCAATGAAGCTAACCAGTATTGTATATTGTGTATGTAATGTGTATGTGTAATTCGGAAAAAGGTAAGTATGTATTGGATGGTTTATGTTGTACTTTTGTATGTAATGAAGTGTATGTATGTGTGTATGTCTTGCGTAATGTATTGTAATATTTGTATAAGAGCATGTATGCATGTATGTTTGTATGAAAATGAACTGCATGTATTCGACCAAATGGTCGGCGTACCCTCACTAGTATGCGGGGTATGCGGTTATCATGCGCGAAAGCTGACCCCTAGGGGGAACGTTTTTAGTGTGCAGGTACCCGAAGCGGATGTGCTCAAGGTAAGAGACCGGCGGCACAACCTTGTATCTAGAAAGTAAGTAGTTGTGAGGAATGGGTAGTAAGTAGTCTCCTAGTGAGTATGTATGAGTTTGGAAGAGGTATTATACTTGTATGAGGATCCTAGTAGACTTGGTATGTGAATTAAATCGTATTGTACATGAGTATTGTATGGAATGAGGATTGCAGTACTTATTTGGTAAATGGAGTATGTGTTGTAGTTATGTAGTACTCGGGATTCCGGTCCATCAGACCGATGCTGTATGTAGAAGTAGTAGCCTTGTTAGTCACGTGGGTGACTAACGGCATTGTATCACCCACTGTATGTAAGTAAGTATCCGCTGCATGTATCTGATGTGTAAGGAGAATGGACGATAAGCATTGTATTAATGGTAGGGGTGTTACAAAAAGTGGTATCAGAGCGAAGTATCGCTCTGATGACTGGAAATACCGAGTTTAGGAAATACCGAGTTAGGAATTAGAAACTTAGGGCTAAGGGCTGAGTGTTAGCATTAGAGATATGTAGTTAGGAACTACCGGTGAGTACCGGATACCTACAATACCAGACCCGCCCTCCACAATCCCACTGTATAACTTTGGAAAGTACGCCAGAGAGAAGGAAAGTCCTCTCATACTCGGAAAACCCGATCTGGCAGTTGTGAAGCAATCACATAGTAAACAAGAACTTGAAAGTAGTAGATTCCAAGAATTGGAAGTCCGGAAATGGATCCCGGTTGAACAACAATACCCGCACTCAATAGCGGTAGAATGAGCACTCCAACCACAAGGGCTGCAACTTACAAGCATGGGGCGACGTGCTTAGCAGTCGCGAAACCTGGCTTGACAACCAACAACAGGAAAAGAAGCACTAACCATGCAACGAAATGGAGAAGGAACAGTAATAGAACCCGAGACACAAGTCTGCGGACAGCAGTAGCTAGATAATACCACCAATGGTATACCAACTGACTAAGGACATAGTCAGGAGTGGTTAACTCCGAAACTACAACACCAAAAGGTTACAATACCTGGCCAATATGGCTTATACCTATAAGGACATCCATGTGATATGAACCGATAGGACTACAAGAGTAGTGCCTAAACAAGCTAAGGCTCAATAACCACGGTAAACCAAAGGGAACGAGCAACAAGGGAAAACATAAAACTAAATAAATGGGGATCTCTAAAGATTAGAGAAGTACCCCGACCAAGACAACCATGTCAAGATCAATGAGAAGATACTCAAAAGGATCGAGTATCCCAAACATAGATCAATATGATCAAGGGAAGAGTCAACAAGACTATTAAACACAAGTGGAAACCATACCAAGACCGGTGTAGGTCTAACCAAAAACCAACAGTGCCACACACTTGCCACAGCAAGTGCAGTAAGAACAAGAACATGTAGAGGAACACTAACACATCACAGGTACATAGTAATGTACCGTGACAGCAATGAAGCAACTACGGGATTAAAATGTCCTAAACTGGAAGAACGAAACCCTGGAAAGGCCTAACGGCCCGACCATTGTATTAAGAGTATACCAGTCAGTAGGGAGCTGGACTTGGTAAAGATTTCGAACATGGCTATGCCATGAAGAATTTCTTTTAACACTGTACCATGATTTTTTTAAAACCAAATTTTCCCTTCAAAACCACAAACATTATTTTAAACCTTGGATTTAAAAACAAACCAGCAGAATTACGCTGAGTATCATACCGTGATACAAGAGGAGTTGACAATAGAATACTTCACCTAGGCGTGTGACGAACACTACGAGTGTACCCAATTACGGGATGTGGGATGACCGCACTCCGAAGGAGCTTACGGGCCTGACAGATAGTCGGGTAAGTGGTAACATATCAACATGGTACCCCACGTATGTATACATGTAGTGTACGAAACACGGGAAGTAGTCAACTCTGTTCTACGGACCATGAGTAAATGCAGAGCAGAACAGCTGGACACCTCAGGCGATCAAGGAGAAGGAACTCTGCTACGTAACAAGTATAAAGAACTCAGCGAATCCATCCGAAGAAAAGGAATGAGGATTAAGAAGCGCAAAGAGCACCGACTAGTAGGTATAGACATTGGACATGTCTCAAAGACTTCAAACAAATACATGGTAGCTGGAACGAACATCCAGCCCAACACAGTAAGGCGGAAGCCTAACGTGAACACCACAATGCTCAACAACAGGACAGAGTTCCCAAGAGCAATCACGGGATTACCACTAAATATAAACCATCATCGAAGAGGACATTTAAACCTAGTCTCAAGCACTAGGAGCAAGTATAAACGGCCTACCCAATGACGGGAGACGTTATAACCCGAAAGGGAATAGCTTAAATATAATACCACAAGGTGGTAAGGTAGACACGACATATTATTAATATTAGCCAGATGTAACGGCATAACCTGACAACACCCAGGAGCAATCCTTGAAGGGTGTCTGAATTGCAACAGTCGAACGACAGCGACATGATAAAAGCACAGAAGTTAGAACGAACACTCGGTTAAGACGCCGAAGGGATTTCACTTAACAGGAAATGCCCTAAATTACGAAGAGGCGCTGATTAACACCAGAATGCCTAAAGGACCTCCTATGAACGGAAGCGTGATGTCACGACTTACCAAGAGCCCAGTAATACCTCCAGCCTATGGGGTATACAAGGAGTGAAAATGTGTATAAGCAGCTTGCAAAGAGCATAGCTTGCAGCAATAGGGCTTACATGCCACAAACCAACTATGTTATGCCCCAGAATTTTTTTTATTATTTTATCATATTCCTTCTGATTCGCAAAGGGAGTTCGGATTAATTTGTACCTTATACTAGAGTGTTTATGACATTCCTTAAATATTATTGTCATAGCTTGAGGAAGGAGAATTAGAAATAGCATGCTCTATCTTTTATTTATTTATTTGTTAGGGAAGGG
Source organism: Limonium bicolor (assembly GCA_023374045.1). Lineage (NCBI taxonomy): Eukaryota > Viridiplantae > Streptophyta > Magnoliopsida > Caryophyllales > Plumbaginaceae > Limonium > Limonium bicolor. The sequence goes on along the minus strand of CM041776.1, from coordinate 457,154,346 downwards.
ACTTCTTAATTCTTTAATTTATTTCCCTTCTCTCTTCCTACTCCTATTCATGTTATTTCTCTCCTTCCACTTTCCTGACATCTATTCACGACAGTTTCATCGCTCTCAAACCCTCATCCCTTTGCTCATCCTCTTCTTCAATTTCTTTCAATTGTAATCGCTGGAGGTCTATAGATGGAATTGTGTTCGTCCGTCGGTCGTCAATCAGGTTGGATTGTAGATTGGTTCTCTTCTCCATTAAGGCTTCCTCTTTCTTTTCTAATTCTGATTTTGTATTTTGGGAGCGGTTCAATTCGAGGGATTATCATTTGACTGGAGATTCGGGAAGGCGATTCGTAGAGTCCGCAGAGATGGCTTAGCTACGGATGTGAGGTAGGTGGTAGATGGATTCAGTTGTGTGTGTTCACCCACGGGGGTTTCGGTCAATGTTTCCGTATATGTTATTTGACTCTGATTTGTGGTGATTTGGGTGATTTCTGATTTGCGTTTCTAATGCGTTAAAACCCCGTGGGTAGTGTTTTGATTCGCGTATTTTGGTTATGTAAGTATTGCTTTAACGATGGTGAATCTACATCTGTAAATCCCTCTGTTTTGTAAATTCTGAGTGCCGCTGATTTGGGATTTATAAGGATTGTTCCTTGATTTGTGTGTGAGATTTAATGCAGTGTGTTTGCGTTTTGAGTGGCTAAAACCTCGTGGTTTTCCTGTATTTATGTCTGATTTGGTGTGGGTAATTCTTTGGCAAGGTTTGGTGAAGTTTGGATAATTTTTCTGATCTGCTCGTAGCCTTGTTCTTCTGATTTCGTGCTGTCCGAACTTCTGTCCTAACTTTGAAGTTCGGACAGCATGTTTTGAGCTTTTGTATTTTCAAACTCGGGGTATGTCCGAACATCAGTCCGAACATTGATGTTCGGACACTCCGCGTAACTTTTTCCCGTGGAACCCGTCCGAACACCGGTCCGAGCTTTGATGTTCGGACACTCTGAAATTCCCTGTCTGTTTTCAACTCGACTTGTGTCCGAACATTGATGTCCGGACACAAGTTCGGACATTTGACAATCTCTGGTTTCTGAGTCTCGACCTGTGTCCGAACTTCGACGTCCGGACACAAGTTCGGACACCCCTCTGTTTTCACCATAACTTCTTCGTTTGAGCTCCGTTTTGAGTGCCGTTTGGCGTTGGATTCCTCTTTCCGAGTACTATCTGTTTTCAGGTGTTTTAGCATGCGTTTAAGTGTTTTCTGATTTTAAGGTCTCCGTTAATCTTTTGAACTCTGTTTTGCTCTGAAAATATGATTCAACCTCTGACTTCAGTTTGCTTTCGTATTTACTAGTCGGGTTACGACTTCTGTCTTGCTAAGGATTTCCATTGGTAAGCTCCTTCTATGATTTTGCTAAGCTCTCGCTTTCTGTTCTGATCTGGTTAAGACTTCCGCTCTGCTCTGTATTAAGCTTCGATCTGTTTGGATTAAGCCTCTGTTTTGGGACCTAGTTACTTTGTTTCTGAGCCGTGAATGGCTGGGTCGAGCTATTCCGTGGTATACCATGTAGACGTCATTCTGAGTGTGGGTCATGCCCAATCTGTTCTGTGGGGTTGACGAACCCTTTGGCCTTCGGGTCATTTCTGCGTTGTCGAGGGATCTGTTAGATCCATGGGTCTTCGACCCTTTCTGAGTGTAATGCTTGGTGCTAGTGTCCCACTTCTGATTGTTAAGAGTTCTGTTTTCTGTTAGCACTATCTGTTTTTGATTTCTGACAGACTGCTATGTGCTTTCTGTCTTCTGAAAGCCTCTGGTTTACTAAGTGATCTGTTTCTGTCTGCTCTGTCTGTTTTCAAACGTCGACGGACTGCTGTGTGCTTTCTGTCTGCTGGGTATTTCTGCTTTATAAGCGCTCTGCTTCGTCTGCTCTCTATCTGTATTTGATATGAGATGGTCTGCTGTGTGCTTACCGCCTTCTGATAAGTTCCGGATTTTGCTAAGCTTCTGATTTTGCTAAGCTTCTGATTTTGCTAAGCTTCTGATTGTGTTTAAGCTTCTGAGTTTCTTAAGCTTCTGATTTCGTCAAGCTTTCAGCTTCAGTTTACCTTCTGCTATTAAGTGTATGTTTTGACCACTGCTTAGCCTCTTCTGTTTTAGACTTCTGCCTATTTGAAGTCTTCCGCTTTGACTCTGGTTTCGCTCTGGCTAAGCGCTTCTGTATATGTATAAGTATGTATGTTCAGATTATGTTTTGAGCATGCTCAGCTGATGAAGTTTATCACCTGCTGAGCAATAGTTTTGCTCACCCCTATCTCCGTCTGATTTGCAGGTTTTAGTTCGTGCTTGGAGATTCGGCTCTTACTTTTCGTTTTGGCATTTGAGTTTTGTATTTAGTTTGTTTGGCCTTAGGGCCCAGTTGTATTTAGATTATGCTTTGTATTTCAGTTTGGCTTCCGCCTGTGTATTGTAAAGACATGTTGTAATCGTTTATTTGGTAATATATGAGCATCAGTTCTGTTTTGGGGTTTCGATAGTGTAGCCTTGCGTGTCTTAGGTAATAAGCGCGCGGCGTGTAACGGTCTCTCAACCAGGGTGGTTTTGGGGTCGTTACATTTAGTGGTATCAGAGCCAAGTTTGGTTTTCGTTGGGTTTGTGGTGTCTGCATGTCTACGCTTCCGTGTCTTGCCTGCTATATGCTATGTGTTACCTGCTGCGTGAATTGTCTGCTATCTGTTACGTGACTTGATTGCTGCCTGGGGTCTGTTGAGTGTGTCTGCTCTGTGGCTGTCCACTATCAGAGTAGCACAGCGGAAGCGTAGTGTCTGTCAGTGTATTTGCTGTGTTTGAGTCTGAGTCTGGGTCTGAGGGAGTCGGGTCCTTTGGAAAAGGATGACCGAAGGTGAGTTCTGGTTTGCCAGTGATGTGTGCTTCAGTTGTGGGCTTGGTTTATGTGCTTGGCTTGTGTGTTCTATATTGTTGTTCTGGTGTGAGCTTTTGAGTGTGCTTGGTCCTTGGGTAAGGACGAATTCTAAGAGAGTTCCTGTGCTTTTGGGCTGAGAGTTATCGATCTTTTGTTCCGCCTCTTCTGTCAGTAAGTCGACCAGTTAACTGGAGTGTTAGCTCTTCGAGGTTGGAGCTTCTGAAATGAGTGAGTGTTCTTTCTGTGCCTTGCGCTAAGCTTTGGTGATCATCTGCTTTGCTTCCTCTGTCAGTGAGTCAGCGTGTGTATTCTGAGTGTTAGCTTTGTGACCATTCCCTTCTGTGCCACAAAGCTATGATTAGTTCTCTTCTGTCCTTCTGTCAGTCAATCACTATGCATTCTGTTCTGAGTGTTAACTCCTTGTTCGTGTTTGTAGTGTTCCTGCACTGGAAGTGCATCTGCTAGTATTCTGGGTTTCGTCGAATTTCGAGGACGAATTCTTTTTAAGGGGGTATGTTGTTATGCCCCAGAATTTTTTTATTTTATCATATTCCTTCTGATTCGCAAAGGGAGTTCGGATTAATTTGTACCTTATACTAGAGTGTTATGACATTCCTTAAATATTATTGTCATAGCTTGAGGAAGGAGAATTAGAAATAGCATGCTCTATCTTTTATTATTTATTTATTTGTTAGGGAAGGGACTTCTTAATTCTTTAATTTATTTCCCTTCTCTCTTCCTACTCCTATTCACGTTATTTCTCTCCTTCCACTTCCTGATCTATTCACGACAGTTTCATCGCTCTCAAACCCTCATCCCTTTGCATCCTCTTCTTCAATTTCTTTCAATTGTAATCGCTGGAGGTCTATAGATGGAATTGTGTTCGTCCGTCGGTCGTCAATCAGGTTGGATTGTAGATTGGTTCTCTTCTCCATTAAGGCTTCCTCTTCTCTTTTCTAATTCTGATTTTGTATTTTGGGAGCGGTTCAATTCGAGGGATTATCATTTGACTGGAGATTCGGGAAGGCGATTCGTAGAGTCCGCAGAGATGGCTTAGCTACGGATGTGAGGTAGGTGGTAGATGGATTCAGTTGTGTGTGTTCACCCACGGGGGTTTCGTCAATGTTTCCGCATATGTTTATTTGACTCTGATTTGTGGTGATTTGGGTGATTCTGATTTGCGTTTCTAATGCGTTAAAACCCCGTGGGTAGTGTTTTGATTCGCGTATTTTGGTTATGTAAGTATTGCTTTAACGATGGTGAATCTACATCTGTAAATTTCCCTCTGTTTTGTGATTCTGAGTGCCGCTGATTTGGGATTTATAAGGATTGTTCTTGATTTGTGTGTGAGATTTAATGCAGTGTGTTTGCGTTTTGAGTGGCTAAAACCTCGTGGTTTCCTGTATTTATGTCTGATTTGGTGTGGGTAATTCTTTGGCAAGGTTTGGTGAAGTTTGGATAATTTTTCTGATCTGCTCGTAGCCTTGTTCTTCTGATTTCGTGCTGTCCGAACTTCTGTCCTAACTTTGAAGTTCGGACAGCATGTTTTGAGCTTTTGTATTTTCAAACTCGGGGTATGTCCGAACATCAGTCCGAACATTGATGTTCGGACACTCCGCGTAACTTTTTCCCGTGGAACCCGTCCGAACACCGGTCCGAGCTTTGATGTTCGGACACTCTGAAATTCCCTGTCTGTTTTCAACTCGACTTGTGTCCGAACATTGATGTCCGGACACAAGTTCGGACATTTGACAATCTCTGGTTTCTGAGTCTCGACCTGTGTCCGAACTTCGACGTCCGGACACAAGTTCGGACACCCCTCTGTTTTCACCATAACTTCTTTGTTTGAGCTCCGTTTTGAGTGCCGTTTGTGGCGTTGGATTCCTCTTTCCGAGTACTATCTGTTTTCAGGTGTTTTACCATGCGTTTAAGTGTTTTCTGATTTTAAGGTCTCCGTTAATCTTTTGAACTCTGTTTTGCTCTGAAAATATGATTCGACCTCTGACTTCAGTTTGCTTTCGTATTTACTAGTCGGGTTACGACTTCTGTCTTGTTAAGGATTTCCATTGGTAAGCTCCTTCTATGATTTTGCTAAGCTCTCGCTTTCTGTTCTGATCTGGTTAAGACTTCCGCTCTGCTCTGTATTAAGCTTCGATCTGTTTGGATTAAGCCTCTGTTTTGGGACCTAGTTACTTTGTTTCTGAGCCGTGAATGGCTGGGTCGAGCTATTCCGTGGTATACCATGTAGACGTCATTCTGAGTGTGGGTCATGCCCAATCTGTTCTGTGGGGTTGACGAACCCTTTGGCCTTCGGGTCATTTCTGCGTTGTCGAGGGATCTGTTAGATCCATGGGTCTTCGACCCTTTCTGAGTGTAATGCTTGGTGCTAGTGTCCCACTTCTGATTGTTAAGAGTTCTGTTTTCTGTTAGCACTATCTGTTTTTGATTTCTAACAGACTGCTATGTGCTTTCTGTCTTCTGAAAGCCTCTGGTTTACTAAGTGATCTGTTTCTGTCTGCTCTGTCTGTTTTCAAACGTCGACGGACTGCTGTGTGCTTTCTGTCTGCTTGGTATTTCTGCTTTATAAGCGCTCTGCTTCGTCTGCTCTCTATCTGTATTTGATATGAGATGGTCTGCTGTGTGCTTACCGCCTTCTGATAAGTTCCGGATTTTGCTAAGCTTTGATTTGCTAAGCTTCTGATTTTGCTAAGCTTCTGATTGTGTTTAAGCTTCTGAGTTTCTTAAGCTTCTGATTTCGTCAAGCTTTCAGCTTCAGTTTACCTTCTGCTATTAAGTGTATGTTTTGACCACTGCTTAGCCTCTTCTGTTTTAGACTTCTGCCTATTTGAAAGTCTTCCGCTTTGACTCTGGTTTCGCTCTGGCTAAGCGCTTCTGTATATGTATAAGTATGTATGTTCAGATTATGTTTTGAGCATGCTCAGCTGATGAAGTTTATCACCTGCTGAGCAATAGTTTTGCTCACCCCTATCTCCGTCTGATTTGCAGGTTTTAGTTCGTGCTTGGAGATTCGGCTCTTACTTTTCGTTTTGGCATTTGAGTTTTGTATTTAGTTTGTTTGGCCTTAGGGCCCAGTTGTATTTAGATTATGCTTTGTATTTCAGTTTGGCTTCCGCCTGTGTATTGTAAAGACATGTTGTAATCGTTTATTTGGTAATATATGAGCATCAGTTCTGTTTTGGGGTTTCGATAGTGTAGCCTTGCGTGTCTTAGGTAATAAGCACGCGGCGTGTAACGGTCTCTCAACCAAGGTGGTTTTGGGGTCGTTACAAACTACGTTATGTAAACTTGAACGGTTGCAAAATCCACACCATTTAATAACAAGACTTGCAAGAGATATTGTCTTATACGACAAAGAAATCAACAACCAGACCATCAATTCAGACCCAACATCCTGAGTGGCTTGTAGTAATGGCCAACTCAGTGTCACCGTCACTAGAGCATCAGTCTAGTATACAGTTGACAAGCTTTTAGTTACCTTCATGCCTTCTGTAGCAATGGTAGCACAGAGGCATAAGAATCATGATAATGCCAACATTGGCCTAGTCCACACTTGGACACTACGAGAAACCCAAGGGAAGGTACCCCTCGTTAGCCAAAGACCACCAATGTGGTGAAGATGTGAACCCTTTGAAAGGCTTCCATCTATTATAACAGAAAAGCCTACGCATATAGATATGGCCAAGGGGCGATGGAATAAGGAAATGAGATTTCCAAACCGTTATGACTTAAGGAGTAAGCATACTCCGTATGCACCCAAGCATGTGGTGAACCGTTGTATAAATACTAACATAGTCAACCTCTTCATGAGACCTATGAGTGGAAACAAGCCTCTCAACAAGAACTTCACTTATCAATGATAGAACGGGACCAGAAAACCCTTGAATTTTCTTGGGATGTCCCGGTGATGTACATACAAGTAAACTACACAGAAAGCTATACCCAATGCTCACACGGAAACAATAATTGTCAAAACAATCAACGGAATGCACATTGAACCATGAATGACACGCTCAAGAGAGTTTGTAACCCGAAATTACCACCGTGTCAACAAAGATACTTGGTAAATTGTATCATGAATGAGAATGTGAGGTAAGCTAACCTACACATGAAACTTATAGCAAAAACTCCCACATTGGGAAGATAATATGGTATGCCACGACGACCGTCATACACACGAACACAGGAAACTCTAGTGTTCACCATAAGGAAATGGTGCCAACGACAATGGCAACGAGTAAAGAAAGCTACCACAGTAACGAGACAGTAAGAAAATGTGTACAATGAGTAAGAATACGGTGCGCAACAAGCGACCGCTATGAGGAAGTAGTCAGCAATAACGGAGTATAAGCATGAGATGACAGGCAGAAATATTCTTTCCTATCACATAAGTGACTTACTGTCAAGCGTTTACGCCTCTGCACTCTGTATGACTGGGTGTTTTGGTATTGCACTTGTGCAGCTAATGACCTAATGGGATGGCTGGATGTAGGAGAATGTAAACCGTAGTAAACCTTTCTTTCACCAACAACATGGCAGAAGCCAGTTAAGCAAGTTTAGCAGCAAACCGTGCGGCCTAAGGCCAAAGAAGCACGAAGAGTGTAACACACACTAACAATCACAAGATGTGAATTCCATCGGAATAAAAGGTGAAAGAAGATGTAAGAAAGTCACTAGGACCGACGCATAGAAAATGCAAGGTCATACAAGTAAAGAACACTTGTACTGAACCAGAAAAACTGGTATAATTCAGAAACAACTGACAACAGAGGAAGCACTACAGTTAAGTGGTGACTTGACCTCACCCGACAATAAGTCGGAGGAACTTAGCGAAAAATCGTGGGAGTACGAATAGTATGTATGATAGATTACCAGAGAGCTGGTTATAATCTAAACTCATTGAGTTTAAACACGGTAAAAGAATACCACATTAGTAAACCTTATTCCCATAATAGACGGATAAAAAGGTAATGTATAGCACATTAAGGATAACACGAAGGGTAAGTAACCCGAGTTATCAGGGTCGCGCAGCAGAAGCTAGTGGGCCCTAGCTAGGAGATTATACCTAGTAAGTATAGTAGAATGGCTATTAATGCCTTGAAGCCTAATAGGCTGGAACCGAATTAATTATGAGTTAAATAAACTCATATAGGAATCCTTGGGGCAAAGACTAAACCATTGTTATGATTAAGACCCTTCGACAAGGGTATATTCGGTAACAAACCGTAGTGAAGCTAAATCGCTTCAGATTGCCCAAATTAAGTAAACCAATGTATAATAATAACATATGGTAGATTACGTGGGCGTAATCCCTTTTAAGGGGGGTAGAGCGAAAACCGCTTAATGTAAGTTTCATGAATAAAACACAGAAACTATAATGTGCATAGCACAAATGAGAATCGAATTGATGATTGGTACTATGTTAAATAAACATAAGTATCCATTCATATTGAAATTATGGTAATTAGGAACGAGAGATGCAAATACCTTAGGGCGAATATACCCATCTTGTAACCCAGTGTAAGAGTATTAGTAAGGAAGAGTAATGAGTAGTGGACGGAGCTCCACAAGTATTGTAGCCTTTGAAAGTAGTACGAAATGAATGAGAGCAGTAGATGAATGAAGTCTAGGTGTAGTGTACACCTGGGTAAATCATTGGAAGTAAATGGAGGATGACTGAATTCCATAAGTATTGTAATTCTTAGTAGATTATTTGAGATGATGGAGAGTAATGGGGAAAGTAGCGAAAGTCAATGAAATGAGGTAGTAGGCATTGAATCTCGGAGTAAAGTATTTGGGATGTAGAGTGAGGATGATTAATGGATTAAATTCCATCCTTGGAGATGTGTGAATTTGTATGTATGACTAGAAGAGTAAAAGATAAAAAATGGACATAATCAAATTATTTGGTTGTTTGAAACTGATGTGGGAAGTCGAACTTGATCCTGATCAGATCAAGGGAAACCGAACACAAATTGGGGTGGAAAGATAGTTCAACACTGATGCTGATCACATCAGGGTCGAATGATTCTTGAAGCTCCCCTTAAGTGGTCACAAGAATCACATTAGGATAGAAGTAATGAATATAAATTGGAATCTGGAGTTGTATGCTTTAGAAAGATTTCTAATTAGTAGTCGTAAAAGAATTTTCCTTAGACTGGAGAGTAAGTAATTGTTGGAAGCTTATACCGGAGAATGACAGTAGGTAGCATGTGGTATTATTCCAAGGGCAACAGGACATAGAGGAGTCCTGTGTCTATATGACCGGAGTGCCTGCGGGATTGTGATGTGTATTGCATTGCTTTGGGGATAGCTTTGCACGGTATGTATGTATAAAGTTTGTAATGAGGAACCGGATGGTTGATAGTAATATGAAATTGAGTAATTGTTGTACATTGGTATGGTATGGAAAGGAGAAACTGGGAGTAACGAATTTGGGAATTGTAAGAAGGAGGAATGTATGGCTTTGGTATTAGGCGAGCATAAATAAGTAAGTATAGTAATCCCATAACCTCAAACAACTTTGAGGACAAAGTTCTTAAGGGGGTAGAATGAAATACCCCGAACTTAAAGATAAGGATTAAAATTAATCAAATACGTATTTAAGGGCCTAATGACGTCTAAGTAATATTGGTAAGGAAAAATAAATCCAAAAGAAATGAAGAAATGCTTAAAAAGCAAAAAACGCTAAATAAGCGTTAAATAACCATAGGAGGTATGAGACCTCGGTTAGTGTATTTTATGGATTCTAAGGGCTTAATAATACCTAAATAATATATGGGAACAACTCCCGAAGAAAACGGATCCAAATAATGTATTAAAACGCTAATAGAGCATTAATGCACGTTTTTCGAGAAGACCCGAAAACGTGACTTTAAGTGGTCAAACGAACCCGTAAAAATTATAAATCATGAAATAACAATTATTAAGCATTAATGGAAGCTTAATAACCAATAAAATAAAGAAATGAGAAAATTCCGGAAAACAGACCCGGTTAGTGAATAGTACCGGAACCGGGTAAAATAACGGGCGTTTCCTATAAAAGACGAAAAATGCTCCAACTAGTAATACAGTAGGGGGACCGATTTTTATTAAGTCAAATAACCCCACACACACACATGTAACTAGCTAATTAATTAAAGGGCCAAAAAGCAAAAGTACCAAAAAGTAAAAAGGTATTTACCTTACCTCTCTCCTCTCACCCTCACATTCCTCCTCTCTCTCGCGTGGGTTCCCCTCACCCAGCGATTTCTCCCTCTTCTTCTTCTCTGTTGGCGATTTTTGGAAGCTCCAAAGAGACAACCATGGCAGCTCACCTTCTCAAGCTTGCCCAAGCCTTATTAAGGCTCTAAATCAAAAACAAATTACATATTTGAACTCCCCTCAACATTCTCTACAATTCTATCTTTTCAAAATTCGAAAAGGAAGAACCTCACCTCCATGGGTATTCCTCGTTTGAAGGTTTGAGACCACCATTGGAAGCTCCTCCTTCTTCTTGTTGTTTTAAGGTAAAAATAATCAAGAAAACTTAACCTTTTCTAGCCCTTGTTGGCAAAACGAAATTTATGTTGAACCCTAGCCTTGTTCTTTGTGTTCCAGCCGACTTTGGCTTCTCCTATGGGCTAGGAACTTCACTATCTTGCTAACCAAAGACCCCACTCATTGGTGGTAAGGTAATGTTCTTTCTAAACCCTAAAAATAACTAAATTCTAGGGTTAGTTGTGAATGAATGATAAGTTAGAATTGTGTGTTGGTATGGGCTGTAGCATTGGAGTGTGGACTACATTTGGAACCGAGAACAAGAAGGAAAGGAAGGAAAAGAAAGAAGGAAGGAAGAGAAGAGAAAGAAGAGGAACAAAAATCACAAGGTAAATGCCTTACAGTGAGTTAGGTTTGTATGGTGTAGTGTAACAGTTTGAGTATTGGAAATGAGTAGTGTTTATGGAATGAGTAATAAGTATGTTGTGGTATAGTGAGGAAAAGTAATGTAACAGTTTCGAAGATTTTAAATGATGTTTGAAAGCTTGGGAAAACTTTGGGTAATGGATATGTATGTGCAGGAAATCATTGTGTATTAGTGAAGTTGGAGTGTGAGTATTAATATCTTGAATAAACAGGTTGTGTGAATGAGTAATTGTGAGCTAATATGTATGTGGGCAATGTTAAAAATATAGGGGAACCTCTGCCCAAATTTGTATGGAAATAGGAGGACTTAGTTGTGTAAGAGGAGGAAACTACCTTGGTAAAAATCAGGCATATTTGGAGAATTCAAAGTGAGTGGTTTAACACCTTGAAACAGATTTGGAAGAGAATTTAAGTATTAGGATGGAACTAGGATTGAGGTAATGCATTGAGGATGTTAGGAGTAGCATCAGTAGAGGGAGTATTGAATGGTAAAGGGGAAAGGAAAAATCTGTAGAAATCGTTGAAGAAAGAAAAACTGTAACAGTGGAGAAAAACTGACAGTGGAGTGTATTTGTAACAGATTTGGATAGATATGGTTTGGGCTAGTTTAAAATGCTTAAACAAAGTTAAAACATACTAGATTATATGTGGAAATATTAGGGAAGAGATTGGTAGAAGTTTGGAGCTGAAACAAACTCAAAAACTCATATATGTTACAATACTGTAACTAGTCCGGGTTTGCAAACCAGCGCACAAACCCGGACTAGCCTAAAAACACGACAGAAAGTTTTTGCAAGGGATGGTCCGGGTTTACAAACCAAGACACTAACCCGGACCACCCCAAAAATACACCCGAGAGATTTGCAAAGGAATGGTCCGGGTTTGCAAACCAATCCCCAACCCGGACCACCCAAAATTTTCACCCGAGAGGAATAGCGGTGTATGGTCCGGGTTTGTAAACCCAGCCCTAAACCCGGACCACACATAATTTTCAACCGAGACTGAACAAACACCATGGTCCGGGTTTGTAAACCCGGACACTAACCCGGACACCCCTAAAAACCCTCCAGAATGTGTTCTAAAGCTATTCTAAGGTAGGGTAAGGATGGGTAATGATTGTATAAGATGCTTAAGACATAATTAGTGATGTTTAATGGTCATTAAGGCTATAAACAAGCTTAGAAAATAATTGTAAGTAAGTAACTTAAGTAAATGTATGCAAGTAACAAAGAGTTAGTAAGTATAAACTAGGAAACTTTAGGAAAGTAATAAGTAAGGTTAATTATGGATAATTAACCATCCAACTGTATGTATGTGATATGATTCAAATAGTTGAACACCGAAGGGAGTCGGTGAGTCCAAAGTCAACGGTGAAAGGTATGATTTCTTCATGCCCTGTATCCTAATCTGGTTACCCCGATTTGTGTGCTTATTTGATCACCTAAATAAGATAAATGCATGAATCGGATTATCTCGCACTTACTTGTGCTTTTTTATATTGTTCTTGATACATTTGTCTTGAACAATAGTTTGTATAATTCATGAAATGAATAAATGAGAATGAAGTGTGTATGTATCTTGTATTGTACTTGTGTAATGTAGTGTATTTCGTATGGATGAGTATTGCGCAAGTATTGAATATGTGGCTTGTGTGAATGACTTCTGCTAATTCCTAACTACCTAACTCCTAACTTAAGTGAGTAAACTGGAATGAGTAGAAGTTCGATATAGCTTCGGCCACGCGTGAGGACGCGGAGTCACAAGAGGTTGGCTGCAATTCCTGACTCTTAAACTGGTCCGCGGCCCAAATCCCTTAAATGGGTAGCATCCCGGATTGGTGAGTCAAGTAAATCCCGGAGGTGGGACGGAGTAGTCCCCAGGGCCGGAGGTCCCGACAACTTAACATGAGTAAGAGTAAGAGTAAGTAAGTATGGATCCGTAAGTATGTATGAGTATGAGTATGTATGTGTATGTATGAAGTAATGAGTAAAAGAGTAATCTCCACCCGATTAACCCGGGTGGACCAATGAAGCTAACCAGTATTGTATATTGTGTATGTAATGTGTATGTGTAATTCGGAAAAAGGTAAGTATGTATTGGATGGTTTATGTTGTACTTCTTGTATGTAATGAAGTGTATGTATGTGTGTATGTCTTGCGTAATGTATTGTAATATTGTGTATAAGAGCATGTATGCATGTATGTTTGTATGAAAATGAACTGCATGTATTCGACCAAATGGTCGGCGTACCCTCACTAGTACGCGGGGTATGCGGTTATCATGCGCAGCGAAAGCTGACCCCCTAGGGGGAACGTTTTTAGTGTGCAGGTACCCGAAGCGGATGTGCTCAAGGTAAGAGACCGGCGGCACAACCTTGTATCTAGAAAGTAAGTAGTTGTGAGGAATGGGTAGTAAGTAGTCTCCTAGTGAGTATGTATGAGTTTGGAAGAGGTATTATACTTGTATGAGGATCCTAGTAGACTCGGTATGTGAATTAAATCGTATTGTACATGGAGTATTGTATGGAATGAGGATTGCAGTACTTATTTGGTAAATGGAGTATGTGTTGTAGTTATGTAGTACTCAGGATTCCGGTCCATCAGACCGATGATGTATGTAGAAGTAGTAGCCTTGTTAGTCACGTGGGTGACTAACGGCATTGTATCACCTACTGTATGTAAGTAAGTATCCGCTGTGTGTATCTGATGTGTAAGGAGAATGGACGGTAAGCATTGTATTAATGGTAGGGGTGTTACAATCATGCAATGTATGTCCATTGATATATATTTTTACTTCATCATCACTGTATACTTGGCGGTATTGTCAGCCTTTCTGGTTATCATCGGTATGGCGTCACTGTTATTCGTCGTCCGCTTCCCATGTGGATGACAGTTGGCGTCGTACGGTCTTCAACAAACCCTTTCGCCAATTCAAGCAGTCTTAAGTATTTGTGTTAATTAATGTATTCCTTTTCATGACATCTGCTCGTTATTTAGGCAGGTCATAGTTTGTAGTTACTGTAAGTTTGAACAGTTGTTAACGCCCTTCGGCGGACCAAGTAAAGACTAACTTTCTACTCCTCATTGTTCTATCACACACCCTGTATCCCAAGGCTAATTTCGCTCTGATACCACTTTTTGTAACACCCCAACCCGAAACTCCATAACCTGAACGATGATAGCTCCCAACTTCAACTAGAAATGCAGCGGAATAAATACATAAAACGGGTGGTGCTACAACGCCGCTAGTCACCCATGTGACTAACATGACTAACTCCATTACAACTTACAAATGATACGGTCTGAGCGCTGAATACAAACCTCTTAAAACAACAAAAGTCAATAATAAAAGTACAGTACTGTAAAATGATGCCGGTAGTAATAATCCCCTGTCTTAATTCTACCCCGCCTACACTCGGTCGGGTATTCTCTTCTTTCTTCATGTACCTGGAAATGGTTAGCCATGAAACGGCTTAGCAAAATAAATTGCCGGTATGAGAGCGTGCAGCCCACAAGCTACTGGGCCACACCAACTACTTTGTCGAATACATGCATATCATTTTTTTTGTAAAGCTGTAAACACACAACATAAATAATCACAACAAACATTCCATACAAGGATAATATCATACAGAACCAAACTCAGAAGGTCAAGTTAGATGTCCTGTAATTGTTTACTAGAAGTCAGATCCTCACAATGGGACTAAACATGTATAAGAGTACCTCATAGCAGTGGAGGTATAGTGACCTCGTTAAACTCCATCTTCCACAGAGTAAATTGGTCGGGTATGATAAACCCTTAGACGAGATGGGACTCTCGTACAAGTAGGTGGGTAATAATTCCCTCAGAGATAACGTAGTTAACTCCTGTACTAAAAGAGGTGGGTATCGTACCTCAAGAGGAAATAAAGTCTCCTCCCAACTTGAATTGTTCCAGTACGGTCCCGGTGAGTGGACATAGAGTGACACAAAACTCCCGTCGCGACGTAAATTGAATGGAGACGACCTGAGACAGGTTACAAACTCCTTGTAGCATGCATGGCCAGATACAACTGGGCTCCTCGCTTCTCGTAGTATAGAATTTATTAGATGTCACTCAAGGACGTTAAGCAAGAACACAAGTGGTATTGTCAGTTTATCACGTTTAGGATAATGAAGTTTGTTATAAAGTGAAGTTAGTGCGAAAACTTGAGTACAAGTTCTCGGTATAGTAAACGCAGGATTAATCCACTGATAATGTAGTGTTGTTGCGTGGAACATACACGTTACAGTTAGTAGCATCACGCACATAAAGTAAACACAATAGTGCACAAGCGTATAATACAACATTTTACAACAATTATCTTGGTCGTTATTTCAAACAACAGATAGCACACAAGCCGGTATAATCCGGTAGCAAGCAGGCTTGCAAGACTCCCATACCGTTCACCGCAGACTGTACTGTTTAGTTCCCGGTCAACGTCGGTCAAACAAAGTCCTAGAATAGGATTACTGAGAGTGTTAATTTATGTAACTCTCGTATCATAATTTTATTGTTTCATGAAACGATTTCATTTTCGTTATTTCATGTGAGGTTTATTCCTTTATACTTAGGTAGTTCTTTAACCTATTTCCTTATTATTAATTAAGGTATTTATATATTTCCAAATCATGTAGTCTTAATTTATAAAACTTATTGTGTGGTAATTTCTTTTAGTTACCTTATGATTGGATGTATAACTTATGTGTTATTCCTTGTGATTTTTCCTAAATCCTTTAATATATATTACATATATATTCATGTACTATTTAATACATGTTTATAATTGTCAGTCGACATAAAACTTTATAATTTCTCATTATATTTATATGTCACGCAGGACAAATATTCTTATAATTTCTTTACTATTCTCCACTTAATCATAATTAATATAATGGTTTATGATTTAATTCTTATAACTATGTAGCCCATAGTTTAATCCCATAATCCTTATATTCATTTCCTTTTTGATTATTTGGAAATCCTAACTGTATAAGTTCTATGCACATGTATTATTTATGATACATGTTATAATTGTCTAAATGACATAACATCTCTATAAACTCTCAATGTGGTTCACATGTCACACATGGACATATTATTCCCATATCTTTTATTAATTATAAACTAACCCCAAATGATATTATTTCTTTTACAAGTAAATTACTTGTACTTGTATATCATATAGTTTTAATCATAACTCCTTAAATTAATTTCTTTTCTATATTCCTAAATATCCATATAGGACCTACAATATTTTTAATCCATAAATACATCATATTTCGGTTATTAATTATAACCTCATTTATTTCATAAACTTTACATTATACTCCAAAATACATTTATTTCATAGTTTCATTCTTTAATTAATTAATTCACTAAACTACCACTATAAATTCGGTAATTATTATTTGAAACCTTACTTTTATAAATCACCAATTTGCCACATTAATTTTTCGGCTTGCCATATAATTTTCTTATAATACATTTTAACTCAAAACTTTTATAAAATAATATTCACTTAAACCTATAGTTTTAATATTTAATTTCCTCAATAACCAAGTGGACACTATGTTTTACAAATTATGCTTTCGCCCCATATAAAATCCGGTTTTATATTTAAACTATAAATTACATATTCACCCGAAACTTTTATAAACTTAATATTTCATGTCATAAATCATTTTAACCCAAGGTTTTCGGCCAACCACTTTGACCATAGTCTAATTTCATACCTAATATTAATATACCCATAAACTTATGTGATTTCGGTTTTTACACCAATCTGTCCAAAAATTACAAATAGCCCCAAAACTTTATAAATTGTTATCTAACTACTAAACACTTATTTAATTCAACCAAAATCATAATATTAATTTACACCATATTATATTATAATCATGCCAAGGACTCATTTTATTCTCGGTATTACATATCTTACCCCAAACTTTCTAAAAATTATATTTTTACCACATGCTTATTGAACTAGTCATTTAAACAGTAATTATTTTAACTTACCCAAAATTCTTAGTATGTATTTCTATACATATAACTCATTAAAAAACTATTCTTCACCATTTGAATTCGGCAATAATAATAATATATCACTATATAGTTTCTAAAACTTGATTAAACTTATAATAATTATACATAAATACATATGAGTCATATAACTCATGTAAAAATTATTGTAATGTCTTAGATTGACTTTTAGCTCAAAAGGATCATATTTTCCCTAGACAATTCGGCATGAATATTCATTTAACCTAGGTAACTTTTGTAACACTAAAATGTGTCTTAAGGTAATAAGCTTACATATATGTATATTATGTTTTTGGTATGTATTACTGTAACACCCCTAAAACCGGCCTAAGAGTTAAGGGTGCTACACGCCGCGTATTACTACCTATAAAACGCAAGGCTCTAAAACTCTCAAACGCAATAAAGGCCCAAAACGAAGTTTACATAAACCTTGTAAACCAATATATATTCAATACAGCGGAACAAATACTAAATCCCAAATACAAAACCGAATCAGAACCACAAGTCAAAAGCATAAGGCCCGAAGGCTACAACATCTCGGAGTATCAAACTGAAAGAACATAAAAGCTAATACTATAGCCCCAGAAGAACTTAGGATGATCCTCGCTGATCAATCTGCAAAAAAGTTAGAAGTAGGGAATGAGCACAAACTATGCCCAGTAAGCAGCGACCGTCATCAGCAAGGTCGCTCAAAACAATTGAAATCAGAAGAAGAGAAGATAAACATCTTATACACAACTCTCAAATAGTCAGAAGCTCTCAGAAACAGAAGCAGAGTGGAACACAAGGGGTTCCCAATTCAGAAACAGTCAGAGCACTTAAACAGAAAGGGGACAAAACACAATGCACACACTCAGAAGGGGTCGAAGACCCATAGACCATACCAGGTCTCTCGGCAACGCAGAAATGACTCGAAAGAGCCAAAGGGTTCGTCAACCCCACAGAACAGAAAGGGAATGACCCACACTCAGAACGACGTCTACATGGTATACCACGGAATAGCTCGACCCAGCCATTCACGGCTCAGAAACAAGGTGCAATGTCCCAAAACAGAAAGGTTGCTTAATCAGAAGCGAAGTTGCATTTAAATATGCCAAAATCCTCATAAATCAGTAGCACAGATCATAAGGAAACCAATGCCGCAGACGGCACTCAAATCGGAGTTCAAACGAAGAAGTTATGTGAAAACAGAGGTGTGTCCGAACTGTGTCCGGACATCGAAGTTCGGACACAAGTCGAGACTCAGAAACCAGAGAAAGCCAAATGTCCGAACTTGTGTCCGGACATCAATTTCGGACACAAGTCGAGTTGAAATCAGATAGAGGAATCCAGCATGTCCGAACATCCAGTTCGGACGGATGTTCGGACAGGTTTTACGGGAAAACACGCGGAGGGTCCGACCTTGTGTCCGGACTTCAAAGTTCGGACACAGGTCGAACTTTAAACCAGAGGGAAAACTGGGTGGTCCGAACATCTATGTTCGGACAGATGTTCGGACATACCCCGAACTCGCAAATCAGAAAGGCAGAAACGCACTGTCCGAACTTCAAAGCTCGGACGGAAGTTCGGACAGTGCGAAAAATGCAGTTTCCAGAAGACGAACAGAGCAGAAAAACAACACAAATCAAAGCCTTAAAATGCCAATTAAGCACACACACCAAATCAGACATTAAAAACAGGAAACCATGGGGTTTTAAACCATTCCAAAACGCAACCAACAGACATCACAAACAGAATTCACACACAAACAGAATCCGTTGCAATCCCCATGGCTGAACTTCCAAACCGAATCGAGTAACCACCTACCTCAATTAGCAGAAGAAGAACAACGATCTGAACCGCAGGCACAATCCACGCAGAGCAACAATCCGATACAGACAAACAGCCACTGAATTCCCACAATCAAGCCCAGAAATCAGAAAACATTCGAAGGAAAACTAGACTTGGAAACTCCCAAAACTGTATAACTTTCTGCATCACAAACCTGGAATCGAGACCGGACGAATTACTCTGCAGAAGAATCCCAACTTACACGCAACAACGGCCACTGATTCGAACACAAACAAAAACCCTCAATCAGAAACTGGAATCAAGAACAGAGGATACAACGGAGACCGGTTCTGCAATACCAACCTGAAAACGAAGAGGAAACCACACTGCAACAGAGATCACCAATCTGATTGCAGCAGTAGAACCAGAATCTTCAACAGAGGGGAAAGATCGAGAGAGAAGGAAAAGAGAGAGAAACTGCTTAGCACCACGATAGAGAACGCTCCTCACGATTAGACTGAATTGAACTGTCGTGATGAAAATAATTAGAAGATGTAAGGGAAAATCAGGAACCCTTCTCCTTATAAATTAGATAATTAATTACCTTAATTAATTAACCGAATGACTTCCTCGCCCTTGACAATTAAAACAATACCGTCGGAGTCCCAACTGATAGCAAAGGAATCAATAATCCAACTTAGAAAAACATTGCAACTGATATAACCTAAGGTATGAATTATACGGGTTATAACAATTACCATATAGCTTCGGTTTAAATATTTAAGAAGGTGTACATAATTTTTGTACAATTTTAAGAGCTTAAACAAGCTTTAAACAATAAAGATTTGCTTAGTAAACTTACTCTTACTAAAGGATGGTTAAGTACTTGAACCTCTTGAATTCCCAAGCTTCCTCCATTGAAAATTGATGTTCCACTTCGGTTTTTATGCAAGAGAAGGGGTTTAGGAGTTAGATCTTAACAAAGATCTTAAGTAGATTATAAGTAGTTTTCCAAGGATTTACCTTAGGCTTTTCTTCTTAGATTTTCGGCACACCTAGGAGGGATGGAGCATTAATTTTCCTTCATGAAATTGATGAAGAAAATAACTTTAGAAGATGTAGAATTTTGGATACACATAAAATGTGTCTTAAGGATTTCAAGCATGAAAAATACCTTAAGATGATCTTGGATGCTCCTTGGATTAATGTTGATTTAAGACAACTTCCTTGGTGCATAAATTGATGCCGAAAACTTGTAGTTGTGCTAGGAAGATTTTTGCTTCAAGACTTGGTAGATTTAACTAGGAAATTTACATAGAAATGGTGTTAGAACTTAGAACACCATTAATGGAGCTTTGAAGCTCTAAGGAATGAACTAACAAATGAAGAAGGAAAAGAGAGAGTTGAGAGGCTTACTAATTCGGTGGATGAAGGCAAATGAGAAGGTAAGCCTACGTATGTTTTTAGAGAATAGAATTGGAAGGGTTTCTCTTTTGATAATTTAATGTCAAATTTGACTAGTCTTTGTATTAGTTTATTCATTGATTATTGGCTCAATAAATGTCCACATTTGAGGCTAGCTTTCGGCTGGATGTCAAGGCATAATGGAGGCTTTTATTGATAATTGAAACTAGAAGACAAAGGCAAGGTAGGTATGTGTTTTCTTTCGAATTTTCTAGGTAGAATACCATGTCAATTTGTCTTCCTTCCTCTTGTATTTTACGGTAACATGGACTGATTATAGGCATCTGATTTTTTCCAATTGAAAACATAGGAACATGGCTAGGTAGGTAGGTATCTTAGTTTAATTTTTATAAGGCAATCAAAGCCTTATTTTCCTTGTTGAAATCGGTAATAGGTGCTGCAGCATGTTACTTGATTTTTGTTTGTTTTTGAGATAGATATATGCATTGTTAGGTGGCTGTTTTATTTGTTTACAATGCAACTTGTATAAAGTATATTCTAGTCACTTATTTAATGTCATTACTTTTGTTTAACTTATTTCTTTGTTGTCTCTTGCAGGAAATCGGCCATGTGAGGTCTTTTTTGACTGATTTTATTTGACATAATCACATGGTACATGATAAGGTGAGTCACCAATCCATAAGGCAATTTTTTTGTTAAAACCATGTCAAATGACACCTAAAATGGCGCCCAACATGGAGGTCATATGGGACTGATTTTTAATTTGATTCCTGTCACACTATATTGTATTAAGACCATATTATAACATGTAATAGGTTCCAGCATTTATTTGGTACATTTATATCATGGTAAAAGATGAGAGTTCTAAGGTAAAAAATGCTGATTTCAGGTACCTTTTTGATCTAAAAATTGGCCCTGATTGTGATATGTGTTTAGCACTGGAATTAATTGATTTCGGTGTTCAATTTATGCCCTTTTAAGATTATCAACTCGTGGCTCCTCAAAAACTTCAAGGTAATTGCGTAAAACGCGTTTTTATGACATCCGAAGGTGTGTTTTTGTGCTTTAAGGATATCTTGGAATATAAATAGTCGCTATGAGTTCCAAGTGTTTATAAACATTTTTATAGTCAATAATAATATATTAAGGTGTTACATTGAGTTACATGGGGTTATATCAACTCATAACTCAATTTCCGGGCTACCGGGACACTCCCGGGGCAAAAAGGAGCGTTAAGAAATTCCCCCGAGCACTTTGTGTATTTTTGAAAAAGTAGCTCGAGCATTCTTTTTAGAATGGTGAATATTGATGATAGGAACTCTTAGAATGATTTATATTGGAGTTTGTGCCATTTCGGTACCACTCCGGGGCACTCTTGGGGGTTTATGGTGCCCCCATCGGGAACCTCCGAGCACTTTGTCTTTAACTAAGAATTTAGCTTGAGGACTTCATCTTATATGTTTAATAAAGTGTTATGGTGTATTTGGACTAATGGTGGCCATCGGGTCCGGTTCTACCCGGAACCGGCGGTTCTACCCGGAATTGATTGGAACCGGAACCGGCCGGGAACCGGAACCGAACCGCCTTAGCCGGTTCCGAATACGAATACATGTTTTGAGATTCGGGCCCGAACCGGGCCCGGAACCGGAACCGGAACCACCTAGAACCGCTTGGAACCGGAACCGGAACCGCCCCGAAACCGGTTGAAGTTACCGTTGGAATCGGGCCAAAACGACGTCGTTTTGGGTCTCGGGCGCGCATTACAATATGAAGGCCAACATGATGATTGGTATGCGATGAATGGGGATAACACCACTTAGGACTTCTATCTTGTAATATTTTAGAATGTATTAGTAATTTAGTATTACTTTCTTTCCATGTAATCTTTTTTTGTAAGACTTGCAAATTGAAATCATGTAACCTCTTAGTAGCTGTACTCTTTTTCCTTATTAGGGTTTTCTCAATGGGTTTTTACCTAATAAGGTTTTAATGAGGCAGTGAATCATATAATAAAATTCTCTTTGTTACTTATTTTTTGTAAATTCAATAAAAATTCCTAAGTCTTTGTTTCTTACACATTTAAGATTATAAACTTGAAGAATAACCTATCTAGGAGTAAAGTGGATGAAAAGAGCAATGTGTGCGCTCAAACGGATCTCAAATCGGAGCTAAAACGAAGCAACTGGAGCCAATCGAATCTTTCCGGAACCGATCAAAACCGGAACCGGCCGGAACCGGTTTTTTGACCAAATCCGAAGCGAATCTGGATTTCGGAACCGGAACCGGATCCGGAACCGCCCAGACCGGTTCCGAATACGAATACACATTTTCCGGAACCGGAACCGGTGGAACCGAAACCGGAACCGGTGGAACCGGACCCGTGACCACCATTAATTTGGACTGAAGAGTAATGCTTTACTTCATCCTATAATGTATTTCTGGGACTTTCGGGCCTTAAGGGCCTTTAAGGGAACTCCCGGGCATTTTGTACTTTTATTCAGTTTTAGATGAGGTCCTGTGTTCTAAGGGTCATATAATGATCCTTGATTAACTTCATATGATGTTCATAGCTTTTATAACTTGTTTAGCTTAAGGCCCGGCTTAACGCCCGTTTATGACCTTAAGGAGTTTAGGTGCGTTTTTAACGCATATCTGTTTATATACTTTTCTCAGGGTTTAATAATCCCCAAATAATATATATTTCCCTTTATTTAATTATTTAAAGGTTAGAGGTATTTCAACTTATTAGTTAATGAATCATAATATCAATTTTAATGAATCATAATATCAAAATTAATGAATTATATTATGATTTAGAGTATCATCGTATACATGTAAAAATAATTTTTTTTTCAAAGTTTCCAAAACATATCAATGACTGGTCTTGTTTTGAAGAGCTTGAATTTAGGTCAACAATGATATATTTTTTTATTTTGGACTTATATATTAAAAGTTACAACCATTTAAAGTTAATATAATAAAAAAGCAGCTGAGTCAGCAAAACAGTCTAGTCAGCAGCTGACTGGGACTGCCAAATCAACATGCTACTCCCATTTTTACGCGGCCCTCGCGCATAGTAGAATTTGCCCTCTTTAATATTAGTCATCAGTTAACATAAGCTAATATCAGCTATTAGATAGTAACTACTTAAACTCAAGTTGCCTCTCGTTTTCAGTTGGTTTCTTTTATTTGACCAGGTTGATCAGCTAAACTTATTCTTTTACAGTCAGTCATCAGTCAATATTAGCTAGTATCTAGCATCTCATAATACACAAAATAATGGGTTCTAAGAAATAAAATATCTTACATTGATTACCGTAGTAAACACTTCAAATGTTGCAAAACAATATGTTTAAACTATCCCTATAAATTTTAGGGAAATTTCATGAAATGCTACTATATTTTTGGCCAATTCATGAAATGTCACTAAATAAAAGAAAGTCACGATATGTCACTATATTTTTGCAAAAGTCTATGAAATGCCACTATGTTATTGATTAGAAGCAAAAAAGACAAAAATACCCCTACTAGTTAACAAAGTACTTTTAAAGTTCACATTATGTTTCTAAGTGTTATAAAATTTACTAAAATTCACAAAAAATTCAAAATAAACTATAAAAATATTTAAAATATTATAAAAATAAATAAAAAATATATTTAGATCATTAAACATTGAAAAAGTAAATGTTTCTTGTATATCTTAAAAAATTATTTAGTACCATATAAACGAATATATAATTTTAAACACATAATTATAATTTTCTACAAATTTAGACCAATATAGTACCATAATTTATACCAATTAATTACCATAAAAAAATTCCATAAATTTTTAAATTATTTTTTCTACCAATTTAAATTATTTATTCAAACAATTATTTTAAATTTTAATAAATATTTGGAAAAGTATTATTTTTAATTAATATTCTATTTTGTAGATCACTTTATGACATAATATAATTAATTTTGAATAAATAATTTAAATTGATAAAAAGAAAAGATAATTTGAAAATGTATGATACAATTTATGGTAATTAAGTGGTACTAGTTATGTTGTTTAATTTGTAGAAAAATTGGTATAAATTATGTTAAAAATTATGACTAGTATCAATTTTTCTACCAATTAAGCACGTACCAATTAACTACCATAATTTGTACCAACATTTTTAAATTATTTTTTATCAATTTAAATTATTTATTCAAAAATAAATTATATTATGTGATAAAGTCATCAGTAAAATTAAATATAAATTATTATTTTTTCAAATATTAATTACAAACTTAAAATTATTTAATTTGAATAAAAATTTAAATTGGTAGGCAAATAATTTTACAATATATGGTAAAAATTATGGTAATTAATTGGTATAAATTATGGCACTATATTGGTCTAATTTTTTAGAAAAATTAGTATAAATTATGTGTTTAAAATATTATATTATTTTTTATAGTACTAAATAATTTTGAAAAAAATTTAAGAAATATTTCCTTTTTTAATGTTTTAATATATTTTTATACTATTTTATAATTTTTAAGTATTTTTACAGTTATTTATATTGTTAAAGTATTTTTAATTTTTTGTGATTTTTTTGAATTTTTAAACACTTAGTGTCATATTGTGGACTTTAAATGTATTTTGATAACTAGTAGACTATTTTTGTCTTTTTTGCTTCTGATCAGTGACATAGTGGCATTTCACAAATTTTTGTAAAAATATAGTGACATTTCGTGAGTTTTTTTAGTGGTATTTCATGAATTAGCCAAAAAATATAATAATATTTGATGAAATTTCCATAAATCCTATAAATAAACATATCCAAAATTAAATAAATAGGAAATGATAAACTTCACTGTATTTTTTGTTTCCTTTCAATTCCTAACTATGGTTTGCCACACACGTGATTATGATTTTTTACTATTGTCAAAATTCTTTATTAACGTGATATTAACTTAAAATCTTTGATTTAGCTTATTATGATAAGGGGTCTTGGTTGTTGAATAATTAGGAACGGGAATTGATATGATGCCGTATCAGGTTGTTTGTTTAGACTGTTTTTTCGATTTTTAGGAAAGATAATAAGATTACTCAAAACCCTACTAGGGAATGAGATTTCCTTTTATCTAATATACTTTGACCGGTGATATATTATCATTGACCAATAACTAATAATCATTGACCAGTGACCGTTGAATGTTGACCGGTAATTAATGGTCGTTGACAAACAACCGGTAGTGGTTGACCATTGACTTGTGGATGTTCACCAGCTATTTATTTCATTTTCCTAACACAAACAAATAGTTTGTAAAATCAAAATGATTGGAAAATTTTCGCCGAAATACTATTTGTCAAAAAAAATTACTTGCGGTGGCTTTTTTTCAAAAAAATTACGCGGATGTACCAAAACGGGTCATATAAACCGCATTAGGCTAATGCTGCTTACCGTAAACCGCATTAAGCTAATCCAACTATGGGTTAATTATGTCATAAAATGCATCGTCCAAACGTGTCTTTGCCGATAACTGGACTCCGTCGATGCGGTTTATTTGCAAACTCGGAATGAATATGAGCTGTCCGTATTCCGCGATTTCAGCGATTTTGTCGGATAAAATTATCCAGAATCTTGCAAATAAACCGCATCGCACCGATGCGGTTTATGACTACCAAAAATCCCTATAAAAACCAAACTCAGCCAAGCTCATTCCATCAACCACAAACACCAAAAAAAATTCCCTTCAACATTGACAAATGCTCCGAAGTTTAAGAGGTTAGTATGGTTATTTAATTTTTATTTTTCATTTATTTGTATATTAAATGTCTTTGTTTATTAGGTTTCAATATATTATATATTTAAGTAGTTATCTAATTAGTTATGATTAAATTCATAATTATATATGTCATTACCGTATAACATATTATTATTCTTTAAGTTTGATGTAAGTTAAAATAATATGTAGACATCTTATTAATGGTTTACATTAATTATTTTTTAAGTTTTTGTTGTTTAATTAGGATTTAAATTCGTAATTAATTAATGCATTAATTTTATAACTTGTTTTTAACTTAAAATGGTGCATAAATTAGTAAAATAATTAAGTAGGTATTATTATGTTATTGGAGAAAATTAATCTTGGTAGTTTTAGTTGTTTAATTAGTATTTTAATTCGAAATTAATTAATGCATTAATTTTATAACTTGTTTTTAAGTTAAAATGGTGCATAAATTAATCAAATAATTAAGTAGGTATTATTATGTCATAGGAGAAAATTAATCTTGGTAGTTTTAGTTCTTTAATTAGTAATTTAATTCATAATAATTAATGCATAAATATCATGACTTGTTCTTAACTTAAAATGGTGTACAAATTAGACAAATAATTAAGTAGGTATTATTATGTTATAGGAAAAAATTAATGTTCGTAGTTTTAGTTGTTTAATTAATGTTTTAATTCGTAATTAATTAATACATTAATTTGATAACTTGTTTTTAAGTTAAAATGATGTATAAAATAGTCAAATAATTAAGTAGGTATTATTATTATAGGAGAAAATTAATCTTGGTAGTTTTAGTTATTTAATTAGTAATGTAATTCTTAATTAATTAATGCATAAATGTCATAACTTGTTCTTAACTTAAAATGGTGTATAAATTAGTCAAATAATTAAGTAGGTTTTATTATGTTATAGGAAAAAATTAATGTTGGTAGTTTTAGTTGTTTAATTAGTGTTTTAATTTAATAATTAATACATTACTTGATAACTTGTTTTTAAATTAAAATGGTGTAATTCATCATTTATTATTGTTAATAATTTATAACTACTTGTTTACCAAAATAGGTGTATAAGTTAGCTACAATATAGTAGATTTGTTGGTAATGGTTTAAACATATTTTTCAAATATTTTAGTTATTGATATATTAATTAAATTCGTAATTAATATTTTATAAGTTTTACTACATTTGTGTTGTTAAATTTATTATTATATTTACATCTTGTAAATTGGGTTGTAGTTGGCTAAAAAATGTTCAGACTTGCTTTTACAATTCAATATTAATTTTTTTGTGCATTTAGTTTATCGTTCATTATTTTTTGTTGCTTAAATTTTAAATATTGTTTGTTTGTGCAGATCTAAACTACGTTACTTGTCTGGATCTTAATTTCGCTTGAAAGAATGGCATTCCCTTGTACCATTTTTGTTAATGCCCAGCTATCATACACGGAACATGGAAGTCTCTACTTCCAAGGCAATGAAGACACCAAAACCTTTTATCTTCGTGTAGCTGACGATTTCACCATCCAAATGTTAAAGTATTCTGTCACAGAGGTCATCTGTCAATTGAAGTTTGGATTTTCTGTTTCGAGGATGACATATCGGCAGTTGTTCAGTAGGGAGCCTTTACAGTTTACAGCACTTGTACTAGAAACTGATGAAGATGTTCAGGCAATGCTTTGTAACTATAAGTGTTGTTGGGACATCTCTCAGTGCATGGACATTCATATAGAAATTGATGGTGATGATGACGATGACGATGACGACGGCGAGTATGAGCCTGCAGATGATGAAGTTGAACTCATCCCAGAAGAATTTCTTCACGGACCAGATAATAATACCTACTTAATTATTTGACTAATGTATGCACCATTTTAAGTTAAAAAAAGTTATAAAAATAATGCATTAATTAATTATGAATTTAAATACTAATTAAACAACTAAAACTACCAAGATTAATTTTCTCCTATGACATAATAATACCTACTTAATTATTTGACTAATATATGCACCATTTTAAGTTAAAAACAAGTTATAAAAATAATGCATTAATTAATTACAAATTTAAATACTAATTAAACAACTAAAACTACCAAGATTAATTTCTCCTATGACATAATACCTACTTATTATTTGACTAATATATGCACCATTTTAAGTTAAAAACAAGTTAAAAATAATATTAATTAATTACAAATTTAAATACTAAAAACAACTAAAACTACCAAAATAATTTTTCCTATGACATAATAATACCTACTTAATTATTTGACTAATATATGCACCATTTTAAGTTAAAAACAAGTTATAAAATTAATGTATTAATTAATTACGAATTTAAATACTAATTAAACAACTAAAACTACCAAGATTAATTTTCTCCTATGACATAATAATACCTACTTAATTATTTGACTAATATAGCACCATTTTAAGTTAAAAACAAGTTATAAAATAATGCATTAATTAATTACGAATTTAAATACTAATTAAACAACTAAAACTACCAAGATTAATTTTCTCCTATGACAATAATACCTACTTAATTATTTGACTAATTTATGCACCATTTTAAGTTAAAAACAAGTTATAAAATTAATACATTAATTAATTACGAATTTAAATACTAATTAAACAACTAAAACTACCAAGATTAATTTTTTCCCATAACATAATAATACCTACTTAATTATTTGACTAATTTATGCACCATTTTAAGTTAAAAACAAGTTATAAAAATAATGCATAATTAATTACGAATTAAATATTAAATAAACAACTAAAACTACCAAGATTAATTTTTCCCATAACATAATAATACCTACTTAATTATTTGACTAATTTATGCACCATTTTAAGTTAAAAACAAGTTATAAAATTAATGCATTAATTAATTACGAATTTAAATACTAATTAAACAACTAAAACTACCAAGATTAATTTTTTCCCATAACATAATAATACCTACTTAATTATTTGACTAATTTATGCACCATTTTAAGTTAAAACAAGTTATAAAATAATGCATAATTAATTACGAATTTAAATACTAAATAAAAACAACTAAAACTACCAAGATAATTTTCTCCAATCACATAATAATACCTACTTAATTATTTGACTAATTTATGCACCATTTTAAGTTAAAAACAAGTTATAAAATTAATGCATTAATTAATTACGAATTTAAATACTAATTAAAGAACTAAAACTACCAAGATTACAAGTATCTAGTATAAAAATGAGGAATTAAAATTAGAGAGCACATACTAACCTCAAGGATTTTGGACGGGATTAGAAGAAGTGATTAGGAAGATTCCTACACATTAAAATTAATTACAAAAAAACATCAATTAATTCACAAACAAATATGTTAAAACCTAAAGATTAGAACAAGTTATTAATACAAAAATTACTAATTGAAATTGAAAAAACTGAAACTAACCTTTCCAATTTCGTAGGGGGAGAGTGAGTGAGTTAGGTTGGAGGCAAATGTGTAGGTGTGTGAGGTTGCATCCGGTGGATGCGTTTATATAGAATTTTTTTAGGTGTCAATAACCGCACCACCCCAGTGCGTTTTATTCGACCATGTTGCGGATAAGCTCATCCGGAAATCGCGAGAATCGCGGGAAACGGACGGCGGCGATCGCACCAAATGGACGGTCAGGATTGTGCCGACACGCGAGTTGTGGATCGTCCTGGGTGCCATAAACCGCATCGACGGAGTCCAACTATCGGCAAAAACGCGTTTGGACGATGCGTTTTATGACATAATTAACCCATAGTTGGATTAGCTTAATGCGGTTTACGGTAAGCAGCATTAGCCTAATGCGGTTTATATGACCCGTTTTGGTACATCCGCGTAATTTTTTTGAAAAAAAACCACCGCAAGTAATTTTTTTTGACAAATGGTATTTCAGTGAAAATTACTTTTCCATGGTCTTTCATTCTATTTCCTGATTTCATATTCATTATGTTTTGTCGCTCAAAACAAACGCGCCCTAAATATATTGATAGACGCCGTAACTTTTAAAATCTATGTGTGAGTATTATAATTCATCATTATTACATGGATGGATAACGTAATGTTCCATTTTTTTATCGTTTTCATTATTTACAAACATAAATCAAGTCTTTATGTTATATATACAAATAATGCGTAAGTTCTTTTGGTAATTGTATCAAATAGTCGCAATATGGTGTACTAAAATTTTAAAAGGAGAATCATCAAATTTTGAAAAAAATATATAGCAATAGATTAGATAGTTAGAGAAAAGATTCTTGGACAAAAGTCAAATGAAATTGGGATGCGTAGCAAGCAATATATAAAATATGGGGCCATAAAATCGCTAAAATTAATGTTTATTGATAAATATAAATAAAGAGTTTGAAAGTAAACGGTAAGTTAGAAAATGTGTAGATATTGCTAGAAAAAAAAAGTGTGTGATTTTGTTTTTTAACATCAACGGAAGCATTTCATTCATACACTAACGAGTGATACATTCCGGAATATGTTCCAACCAAAAAGGTTCATCAACAATCCTAATTACGTTTGCTAACACATAGCACTAGTATTATCCGGACGTGGCATAAATTGTCATTGAAAAGTTTCAAAAACAGAAGCTAACCGCAACATACTATCCAAAACCAATTGTACATCAAAGCCTACTCAACCTTTTGACAAAATGTGGTCTATATTAGGGGGCGTTCGTTCTCTGGATTAATCTCAAAAAGTGAAGATCAATGTGTTTCTCCGTACACTCCGACGGTGACGTCCCCGCGAATTGTTGTTTTGCAGAGGCACGATTTGCTCTACCATGAGCTAAAACTTAAAGGCTGCAAACTCTGCGTTTGAGAATAAAGTTGGTTTTGAGATTTGTCCACCTCTCCCATATGACTCCCTTGACCCTTGTTTGTCATTCCGTACAAGCCTATCACGTCCAAAGTTCATCGCATTGAAAGAGGGCATTGGAGTAATTGCCCATATTAGAGTATGAAATTTAAAAGCCAGCCAAAGAACGGCCCAATACCCCATACTACATTAATTTGAGCTTAATCTAGTGACATTAATGTGGATTTAATATTAACAAATTTCAACAGCCAGCCAAAGAACGGGGCCAGATTTACAATCCGAGTCAAAACAATCTCGGCCAAAACTAGTTGCCAAAGCGCAAAGAACTCCATGTTGTAACACTCTCGCCTCCACAAGAGCCAGATATAAATATAGGTATATTCCTTTCATGCCCGCAATTGCCAAACTCCCGCCACTATGCCTGCAAACTACTCCAATAGCTGCAAACACATTCGTAGCACTACCATCAACATATATGTCGACCCCATCAAACATACTTGCATCGCCATCTCCTGCTACCTGAATCCCCTTCCTTGTTCTACCACTCGCAGTAATGGCAAGATAGCTATCCGCCTTTAACCACCCATGCTCCACATCCTTTGCGCCCCCATGAGCCACCTGACAATGAGAAAACCAGATTGTCCAAAGCAACCTCAAAAGATAAGAGATAGAACCAATTGTAGCATGAAGACACATAAAAAGTAACCAAATCTCTTAAAAGCCCCATCTGAGTCTATAACACACGGCCACACAACATTCTCCTTTCTCCACTACAATACAGAAAAACATGCACAAAAGATTCCACTGCTCCACAAAAGCATCTCAAGTTTACACTCTCACCACAACGTGGTGCCAAAACTGCTCGACAAGGCACAATATCCTGCAATAACTTCCAGGAAAACAGTTTAACCCCACAACTCTACCCACGTTAGAGGAACTTCAGCCAATGTCATTGCTCTGATTTAGTAACATATATTTTCAAAACAAACAGTGAAGCAATTATCTTTTGTCAAACTCCATAGCCAACCATCTTCCCCACGACTATCTGAAGGGATAACCATAATTAAACTAGCATCATCATCATTCGTAAATCACTACTTCACTAGATTAGCCTTCCATTCACGTGTGGGATTATGAATTAAATAGGAGACAAGCTCATTCCTTTGAACCTCAGCTGGCGTATGCCATAAAAAAGGTCTCCCCCAGGATTCCTAGGTATCCATTTGTCAACTAGCCTAACCGTTTCACCTGTACCAATAGATCTACACACTATCCACTTGAGTAAAACTAAGAGCATGGAACAAAGTTTGTCACACTAGGATTAATCTACATCCTAAAGAGGCTCGGAACAAGTCCCTATCAGGAAAATACCGCACTCAAAGAGTTCGAGCCATAAGAGTAGGTTAGTGAGAATGCGCCAACATTGTTGCAGTAGACGAGCATCATTAAAAACACCCAGATCCCTAAAACCTAACTCTCTTTGATCCTGACTTTGGCAAAGATCGCTTCTTTTTTTCCAATGTAACCCCCTCGTAGTAAGATTTCCATGCCACTAGAAGCGTGCCAAAGCACTATGAATAATACAAACTAAAGACAAAGGCAGCTTGATGACACTTATAATATAAGTAGGTATTGCTTGTAAAGCACTCTTAATTAGAACTACCATGCGTGCCTGCGAAACCTTACTGCCCCAACTTTGAATCCTGTACTTAATTCTATCTCTTCAAAAACTAAAAATCCGCATGCGGCTACTACCAATATGTGTTGTAAATCCTAGGTATAAGCCAAAGTTAGTGACCTCTCGAGTCCCAAACAAGCAACAAACCCTTGCCTAACATGAACTGAAACACCTTATGAAAACATAACATAAGATTTATCAAAGTTAACACATTGCCTAGATGCATCCTTAAAATCTTGAACAACGTGAAGCAAGGCTTATGCATTAGAAACAGAGGCTTGACCAAACAGAATGCAATCATCCGTGAAAAAAAGATTCATGATTGGCTGATTCAAGCCTCTTGTACCAAACCCATGAACTATCCCAACATCAGAGGCAAGCTTTAAAGCAGAAGAGAGCACTTCCATACAGTAAATAAAAAGATAAGGTGACAAAGGGTCTGTTATAACCCAAGATTTGGTTATATTTTATTTCGTTACTATGGTTCATTAAGTTGGTCCATTCTGAATTTAGGACACGGAAGTCCTTATTAAAGAAGATGAGGCCGAAGGAGTCTTTTCCCTTCCTTATTTTATTTCTGGTGAGGTTAATCCCTTAATCATTTTATTTCCTTTTCCTCTTATTATTTCAATTCCTTCCTTCTTAATTACTCTCACTTCTAAACACGTTCTCATGATCATTTACGCTCCTCTTCTCGCTCAGTTGGAAACCCTCAACCCTTCTCTCTTCTCTCTTGTTCTTCAGAGTTTTTCCTCTCCTGCGTTGTGTTTTCTGATCGTTCGTTCGTTGTGCTGCGCCATTGGGGATTCTGCGTTTGCTTCTTCTCCTCCATTGCAATCAGGTTTGCGAATTGTATATGGATTATACAACTCAGTTTCAGTTTTGAGGTTTTAGGTTTTGAGAACTTTCTCTTTCTGATTTTACCTCTGCAATCTAATTGTGAATCAGCGTTGGCTTCTCTGTCCCGATCGATTTCTCCTGCTGTTGGCTTCGTCGGTGATTCCGTATCAGAATCAGGTGAGGTTCTGTATTGCGTTTGTCAATGGTAGTCCAGGGTTGTGAAGTTCTGTTTTCTGAGTTGGGTTGTCTCTGCATTTGTTATTGGTTCAGTGTTTTGATATTGCGTTTCGGTCTGCGTTGGCTGAGTTCTGCTGCTTCGGACTGTGAGGTTTTCGTCTCTGCATCAGATTTGGGTTTCGTCTGCTAATTGCGAGGTAGGTGGCTTATGGATTCGGCTTGTGTGTTCAGCCTTGGGGAGTTGCGTTCCGGTTCTGAGTTTAAATGTGTTTTTGCCTTGCAATTGTGGTTGCGAATTGTCTGTTTGATGGTGTTTTAATGCTTACAAACCCCCAAGGTTGTTTTCTGAAAACCTATATTGTTTTGACAGTGTTTTGATCTGTTCTGTGTGAAAATCGCCTCTTTTCTGTATTTTCGTGTCCGAACTTCTGTCCGACCGTTGAAGTTCGGACATGCCCTTCTGCGCTTATTTCTGAAGTTTTCGCTGTGTCCGAACTTCTGTCCGAGCTTTGAAGTTCGGACACAGCCTTCTGCATTCTCTGATTTTGGCTTCGACTTGTGTCCGAACATTGATGTCCGGACACAAGTTCGGACTCTACACGTTCTGATTTCCGAAGAACGTCCGAACATCCGTCCGAACTTGGATGTTCGGACACCTCTGTCTCTTCTTCTGTTTGAAGTTCGACCTGTGTCCGAACTTCGTAGTTCGGACACATGTTCGGACATCTGTCTGATTTCATCTTCTGAGTCTCGACTTGTGTCCGAACATTGATGTCCGGACACAAGTTCGGACATGCCTCTGTTTTGACAATAACTTGCTCGTTTGAGCTCCGTTTTGACTTCCGTTTGCGGGGTTGGATTCCCCTTCTGATTCCCAAGCCATCTATGTGCTTTCTGGTGCCTTTGGTGCACTTATGCTTATCTGTATTTAAGCTTCTGTTTTGGGACCTAGTTATCTCTGTGTCTGAGCCTTTGGATGGCTGGTTACGCTGTCTCGTAGCGCGCTATGTAGGATCCTTCTGTTCACGGGTGATGTTCCCCGTTCTGTTCACGGGTGTTTACACCTGTTCTGTTTACGAGTGAGGTTTCCTCGTTCTGTTCACGAGCTGGTTGCTCGTTCTGTCTGTATGCTGTGATCGCTAGTGTCCCACTCTGTTTTCTGCTTCTGTCTGCTTCTGCTCTGTTTAGTCCCTTAATGAATGGACTTCTGTTTCTGATTTCTGACATGTTTATGGATTCTTTGACTCCTTCTGATTTGTCAATATTCTGTAAATGTTTTGAGCATGCTGGTTGATGAAGTTGGTCATCTACTGGGCATAGTTGTGTGCTCATTCCCCTACTTCTAACGCTTTTGCAGATTGATTAGCGAGGGTCTCCTCAGCTCTGGAGTTTAGTGCTTGTTATTTAGCTTCTTTTGAGACCTTTGTATTGAATTTGAGCCTTTGGGCATTTTCGTTAGCTTCCGCTTTTGACATCTGTTTGGTGGGTTTGTAATGACTTTTGGGGATGTTCTAACATCTCTTTGCTTATACTTTATTTAAGTATTTCGTTTGGGCCTTATTTGTTATCTGTTTAAGTTGTTTATTAGAGCCTTGCGTTATTATGTAATAATACGCGGCGTGTAATACCCCTAACTCCTAGGCCAGTGTTTGGGGGTGTTACATTTAGTGGTATCAGAGCTCTGGGTTCTAATCTGCTGGGATTTTAAGTTAGCCAGTCAGTCAGAAACGTCAGTGTTAGTGTCTGAGTCTAACTGCTTGCTGTTGGACTTTCAGAATGCCGCCAAGAAGAGCAAATAACCCTCCAGGGAATGTGGCTGATGCTGTTCAGCAGTTCATGACGCAGCTCATGCAGACCATGGCTGCAGGGGGTGGTCCAGCTGGAGGAGGACCAGCTGGCGGAGCAGGCCCAGCTGGGGCAGGCTGGAGGGAGGAACGTGAAGGCGCTTCAGGAGTTCATGAAGCTGAAGCCGCCATCGTTCGATGGGGCAGGAGACCCCCAGGTGGCCAGTCATTGGCTGTCAGAGGTGGAGGACTTGCTACGTGTGATGGGCTCAGAGGAGGAGCAGAAGGTGGACTTCGCCACCTTTCTGTTCAAGGCCGAAGCCAAGGAGTGGTGGAGGTCAGTTATGGGGAAGTTCCCACAGCCTTGGACGTGGGAGCAGTTCACTGGGGAGTTCAACAAACAGTTCTACCCCGACGTCTACAAGGATCAGCGCATTCTGGAGTATAACCGACTACGCCAGGGTCGGGACATGAGCGTTGAGGAGTACGTCGTAATTCATCAGTCTGTCTAAGTTTGCACCTGAGCCTGACGAGCATAGGAAGGCCAGGAAGTTTGAGAGTGGCTTGAGGCCAGACATCCGTTCTGCTGTGACGCCCCTGCGTCACAAGACCTTCAGGGACGTTGCTGATGTCGCCCTGTTGGTAGAGGGACTGAGAGGTCGCCAGCTGGAGGGAAGGACCAGAAGAGGAAGCAGAGGTCCGATGAGAGCGAGGAGGGATCAGTCTGCTTCTCAGAAGAAGCAGTCTACTGGAGACCGAGCTGGAGACCGCTCTGGAGACCGCGCACGAGATAGAGGTGGTTCGTCTTCGTCAGCTCCCGCTCCGAAGTGCCAGGTCTGTGGCAATTTCACAGAGGTCAGGACTGCTACAGGAAGTCCGGGGCCTGTTTCAAGTGTGGATCCATGGGACATAGGATTGCTGATTGCCCTCAGGCTGAGAGGAGCAGGGGTAGTTCTGGAGGTAGAGCCGTTGAGTCTGCTTCAGGGTCCAGAGATCGAGACCGGGCTGAGCAGAAGAAGCCCCAGGGCCAGGCCAGAGTGTACGCGATGGCTGGAGAGAGAGACCGATCGACTGACAGAGTTGTCACAGGTATTCTCCAGCTGTCTTCTCGTTCTGTTTTCTGTTTGTTTGACTCTGGAGCCACCCACTCTTTTATTTCTGCTGAGTTGGTGGGTGAGCTCGGTTTGCCTGTTGTGCCTCTGGGTGTTGAGCTGTGTGTGCATAGTCCATTGGTTAGGGACTCTTCTATGTTGAATTCTGTCTGTAAAGCTAGTCCTGTGTTAGTCAAGAATAGGATTCTGTGTGCTGACCTCATCCCGATGGAGATGACTAGTTTTGATGTGATCCTGGGCATGGATTGGCTTGCTGCGCACCATGCCCACATCGATTGTGCCGCTTCGAGAGTCACTTTTGAGGAGCCGGGCCAGCCCCGTTTGATTGTAGCAGGGAATGGACTCCCGTGCTCGCCGCCAGTCATATCAGCGATGCAGGCGTTCCGCTTTCTGAGGAAAGGATGCCAGGGATATCTGTGCTACATCCCTGAGGTTCGCAAGGATGCGAAGTTGGAGGATTACCAGTGGTCAGAGACTTTCCAGATGTGTTCCAGGATGACGTACCTGGGCTTCCCCCTGTCAGAGAGGTGGAGTTCTCGATCGAGCTCGCACCTGAGACTCAGCCGATTTCGAAGGCCCCATACCGGATGGCGCCTGCTGAGCTTAAGGAGTTGAAGGTCCAGTTGCAGGAGCTGCTGGATAAGGGCTTCATTCGCCCGAGTGTGTCGCCTTGGGGAGCGCCAGTGCTATTTGTAAAGAAGAAGGACGGTAGCATGCGGTTGTGCATTGACTACAGGGAGCTCAACAAGGTTACCATTAAGAACAGGTATCCTCTCCCGCGCATGATGACTTGTTCGACCAGTTAGCAGGAGAGCTAAGGTGTTTTCGAAGATCGATCTGAGGTCGGGATATCATCAGTTGAGGATTAAGGCAGACGACGTGCCTAAGTCCGCTTTCAGGACTCGTTATGGACATTACGAGTTCCTAGTGATGCCATTCGGTCTGACGAATGCGCCTTCTGTATTTATGGACATGATGAACCGGGTGTTCAAGCCGTTTTTGGACCAGTTCGTCGTAGTTTTATTGATGACATCTTGGTGTATTCCAAGAGTGCTGAGGAGCACGAGGAGCATTTGAGGACCGTTCTCCAGACTCTGAGGGAGAACGAGTTGTACGCGAAGCTGAAGAAGTGTGAGTTCTGGTTGGATCAGGTGGTGTTTTGGGACATGTGTCTCTAAGGATGGTATCTCCGTGGATCCGGAGAAGATTAGGGCTATTACTGAGTGGGCCAGGCCTACTAATGTTGGGGATATTCGTAGCTTCCTTGGATTGGCGGGCTATTACCGCAAGTTTGTGGAGGGCTTCTCCAAGTTGGTGATTCCGTTGACTCGTCTGCTTCAGAAGGATGTGAAGTTCGAGTGGAGCGATGCCTGTGAGCAGTGTTTTCTGGAGCTGAAGAAGAGGTTGACTACTGCGCCGATCTTGACTCTTCCAGAGGGGACCGAGGGCCTGGAGGTTTTCTGTGATGCGTCCCATAGGGGACTTGGGTGTGTTCTGATGCAGCAGGGGAAGGTGGTTGCATATGGCTCTCGTCAGCTTAAGCCATATGAGAAGAACTATCCGACCCACGACCTGGAGCTAGCTGCTGTGGTGTTTGCTCTGAAGATTTGGAGGCACTATCTGTATGGAGCAGCGTGCAAAGTTTATACGGACCAAGAGCCTCAAGTATCTGTTCACTCAGAAGGAGTTGAACTTGAGGCAGAGGAGGTGGCTGGAGTTACTGCACGATTATGATCTGGAGATCCTCTACCATCCTGGTAGAGCGAACGTTGTGGCTGATGCGCTCAGTAGGAGGGGTCCGTCGGGGTCAGTTTGTGCTGTGTCTGGTGTGCAGAGGTCTGCTCTCGAGTTGCAGCGTATGGGTGTCTGGGTCGTTCGTCCAGAGAGGTCTGGCATGTTAGCAGCGTTGCAGATTCAGCCTACCTTGATCGACAGGATCAAGGCCAGTCAGGAGCTTGATGTCAGTTTGGGTAAGATCAGAGATGAGTTAGCTGCGGGTCAGGAGTCTGAGTTCAGGGTTTCAGAGGATGGCTGTCTGAGGTTCCGAGACCGCGTCTGTGTGCCTGCTGACGATGCTTTGAGACGTGAGATCATGCAGGAGGCTCATGGAGCTCCTTACTCGGTGCACCCAGGAGGTGTGAAGATGTACCGGGACTTACGTGAGACATTTTGGTGGAGCAACATGAAGAGGGACATTCGACTTTGTATCCAGATGTCGGACCTGTCAGCAGGTCAAGGCCGAGCATCAGAGACCAGCTGGTTTGCTTCAGCCTCTTCCCGTTCCGGAGTGGAAGTGGGAGAGCGTCGGTATGGACTTGTATGGGACTGCCTAAGACTCCGAGGGGTTTTGATGCAGTTTGGGTCATTGTGGACCGGCTCACGAAGAGCGCTCACTTCCTACCTGTCAGGAAGACCTTCAGTTTGCATCGCTTGGCTCAGCTGTACGTGGATGAGATTGTGCGTCTACATGGGGTTCCCGCTTTATTGTGTCTGACAGAGATCCGAGGTTTGTGTCCAGATTCTGGCAGAGTTTGCATCAGGCTATGGGGACGAAGTTGTCTTTCAGTTCAGCTTATCATCCTCAGTCAGACGGTCAGACAGAGAGGACGAATCAGGTCCTTGAGGACATGCTCAGAGCATGTGTGTTGGACTTCGGGGGCAGTTGGGATCAGCACGTTGCACTGATGAGTTGCTATAATAATAGCTTCAGACCAGTATCGGGATGGCTCCGTTTGAGGCCTTGTATGGCAGGAGGTGCAGATCACCCATCTGTTGGGATGATCTGAAGGAGAGAGTTGGTCCAGACTTAGTTCAGGATGCTGTGGGCAAGATTCAGTCTATCAGGAGCGTTGCTTGTGGCTCAGAGTCGTCAGAAGAGCTACGCCGATCAGAGGAGACGACCTCTAGAGTTTGAGGTGGGCGACCATGTGTATCTGAAGGTTTCTCCGGTTCGTGGAGTTGTTCGGTTTGGGAAGAGAGGCAAGCTTAGCCCTCGTTTTGTGGGTCCTTTTGAGATCCTAGAGAGGATCGGACCGGTTGCCTATCGTTTGGCTCTGCCTCCATTTAGCAGCAGTGCACAGTGTTTCCACGTTTCTATGCTGAGGAAGTATATTCCGGACCCATCTCATGTGATCGACTTCAGTCCGCTTCAGTTGAGGGAGGACTTCACGTTTGAGGCAGTTCCTTCGAGGATTTAGCCGGGATGTCGCAAGCTCAGGAGTAAGACCATGCCCTTGGTGAAGGTGCAGTGGTCGGGTCAGTCCGAGGAAGAGGCGACCTGGGAGGTCGAAAGCGAAGTCGTTCTAAGTTCCCGCCCTTTTCGAGCAGTAGGTATGTTTTAATTTCGAGGACGAAATTCTTTTAAGGGGGAGGTGATGTTATAACCCAAGATTTGGTTATTTTATTTCGTTACTATGGTTCATTAAGTTGGTCCATTCTGAATTTAGGACACGGAAGTCCTTATTAAAGAAGATGAGGCCGAAGGAGTCTTTTCCCTTCCTTATTTTATTTCTGGTGAGGTTAATCCCTTAATCATTTTATTTCCTTTTCCTCTTATTATTTCAATTCCTTCCTTCTTAATTACTCTCACTTCTAAACACGTTCTCACGATCATTACGCTCCTCTTCTCGCTCAGTTGGAAACCCTCAACCCTTCTCTCTTCTCTCTCTTGTTCTTCAGAGTTTTTCCTCTCCTGCGTTGTGTTTTCTGATCGTTCGTTCGTTGTGCTGCGCCATTGGGGATTCTGCGTTTGCTTCTTCTCCTCCATTGCAATCAGGTTTGCGAATTGTATATGGATTATACAACTCAGTTTCAGTTTTGAGGTTTTAGGTTTTGAGAACTTTCTCTTTCTGATTTTACCTCTGCAATCTGATTGTGAATCAGCGTTGGCTTCTCTGTCCCGATCGATTTCTCCTGCTGTTGGCTTCGTCTGTGATTCCGTATCAGAATCAGGTGAGGTTCTGTATTGCGTTTGTCAATGGTAGCCAGGGTTGTGAAGTTCTGTTTTCTGAGTTGGGTTGTCTCTGCATTTGTTATTGGTTCAGTGTTTTGATATTGCGTTTCGGTCTGCGTTGGCTGAGTTCTGCTGCTTCGGACTGTGAGGTTTTCGTCTCTGCATCAGATTTGGGTTTCGTCTGCTAATTGCGAGGTAGGTGGCTTATGGATTCGGCTTGTGTGTTCAGCCTTGGGGAGTTCGTTCCGGTTCTGAGTTTAAATGTGTTTTTGCCTTGCAATTGTGGTTGCGAATTGTCTGTTTGATGGTGTTTTAATGCTTACAAACCCCCAAGGTTGTTTTCTGAAAACCTATATTGTTTGACAGTGTTTTGATGCTTCTGTTCTGTGTGAAAATCCTCTGTTCTCTGTATTTTTCGGCGTGTCCGAACTTCTGTCCGACCGTTGAAGTTCGGACATGCCCTTCTGCGCTTAAACTTTCTGAAGTTTTCGCTGTGTCCGAACTTCTGTCCGAGCTTTGAAGTTCGGACACAGCCTTCTGCATTCTCTGATTTTGGCTTCGACTTGTGTCCGAACATCTGATGTCCGGACACAAGTTCGGACTCTACACGTTCTGATTTCCGAAGAACGTCCGAACATCCGTCCGAACTTGGATGTTCGGACACCTCTGTCTCCTCTACTGTTTTAAAGTTCGACCTGTGTCCGAACTTCGTAGTTCGGACACATGTTCGGACATCTGTCTGATTTCATCTTCTGAGTCTCGACTTGTGTCCGAACATTGATGTCCGGACACAAGTTCGGACATACCTCTGTTTTGACAATAACTTGCTCGTTTGAGCTCCGTTTTGACTTCCGTTTGCGGGGTTGGATTCCCCTTCTGATTTCCAAGCCATCTATGTGCTTTCTGGTGCCTTTGGTGCACATATGCTTATCTGTATTTAAGCTTCTGTTTTGGGACCTAGTTATCTCTGTGTCTGAGCCTTTGGATGGCTGGTTACGCTGTCTCGTAGCGCGCTATGTAGGATCCTTCTGTTCACGGGTGATGTTCCCCGTTCTGTTCACGGGTGTTTACACCTGTTCTGTTTACGAGTGAGGTTTCCTCGTTCTGTTCACGAGCTGGTTGCTCGTTCTGTCTGTATGCTGTGATCGCTAGTGTCCCACTCTGTTTTCTGCTTCTGTCTGCTTTGCTCGTTTAGTCCCTTAATGAATGGACTTCTGTTTCTGATTTCTGACATGTTTATGGATTCTTTGACTCCTTCTGATTTGTCAATATTCTGTAAATGTTTTGAGCATGCTGGTTGATGAAGTTGGTCATCTACTGGGCATAGTTGTGTGCTCATTCCCCTACTTCTAACGCTTTTGCAGATTGATTAGCGAGGTCATTTCAGCTCTGGAGTTTAGTTCTTGTTATTTATTCTTTTGAGACCTTTGTATTGAATTTGAGCCTTTGGGCTCTTTGTTAGCTTCCGCTTTGATATTGTTTGGTGGGTTTGTAATACTTTTGGGATGTTACGACATCTCGGTTACACTTTATTTAAGTATTTCGTTTGGGCCTTATTTGTTTATCTGTTTAAGTTGCTTATTAGAGCCTTGCGTTATTATGTAATAATACGCGGCGTGTAATACCCCTAACTCCTAGGCCAGTGTTTGGGGGTGTTACAGGGTCTCCCTGCCTCAAGCCCCTTTTTGCCCTAAAAACTCTACTGGATGACCATTAAGTAAAACAATATTGTTATTAAATAGATATATTTTTCAACTAAAGAAACCCACCATTATGGAACCCCCATAGACCTCAAGACCTTTAATAAATTAAAAATCCCACTCCACCTGATCAAAGGCCTTATACATATCAACTTTAAAAACAAAATGCCCTTTTTGAACAGCCCTGGACAAACGCATCAGATGCAGAACTTCATGCGCCACTATGATAATATCAGCAATTAACCTACCTATGACAAGGGCTCCTTGATCATCACTAATAACATAACTCATAACACCCTTAACCCTACTGACTAACACTTTAGCAATGACTATATATATATATATATATTGGTACACATTGATATTGAAAGTCATTTATAAAAAAAACACCATTCTTCTTAGGAACAAGCACTATATAAGTATGATTAATGTCATGGCAAAGCACATTGGAGTTCAAAAATTGTAACACCCCTACCGTTAATCCTATTCTTACCGTCTAATCGTCCTGTTAATCCTATCAGTTCGCAGCGGAATTATTACAATTACTACGGCGGGTGATACACGCCGCTAACCGCCCATACGGCTAGCTAGGCTTCCTACTTACTAGTAACAGTCTGATGATCAAAGTATACCGAGCTACTAAACTTTGCTTACTGAATACAAAAGATAACCCTCTTACATTCCTGGATCACCGAGTATTTAGTGTATATTCAATTAAAACATTTCGAAGTTACCAAAAGAATGAGTTTTCTACAAGCTACTCATCTATACCAATTCGCCATCTTTTCTATATCCAAAAAGGTGTACCCCATGGTACACCGGCTATCAAAAGCTAAAGCCGTGTACTACTTAGTACACCATTCATAATTCATCATTTACAATAAAAAGAAATCAAGCTAGAGCTCTTCGTCCTCCTCATCCTTCTCGAGTACCTGCGTGTAGTAAAAACATCGCCCCAAGGGGCTCAGCAAAAGCTGCGCATAAACTCCGCATATACCGCGTGCTAGCTAGGGCACGCCGACTATTTGACGTCCACTAAACATGCGATTCATTAATTTCATACATACATGCTTTACATACAACATACATGCATACACATTACATTATACAATTCAAGGCAACCATACAAATAGTGCACACAATGCTTACCTTCGCAGTGTTAGCCAAGTTACGCATCCGGGTTAATCGGAATGCTTATTACTCTTTACTCATTACACATTCTTACTCTTACTTTACTTACTTACTTTCATTTACTTACTTACTCATTCTTATTTGCTTACTCATACTCAAGTTAAGTCGGTATGACCTCCGGCCCGGGGACTACACCGTCCCTCCACCGGGATTTACTTGACTCACCAATCTGGGATGCTACCCACTTAAGGGATTTGGGCCGCGGACCAGTTTAAGAGTCAGGAATTGGAGCCAACCTCTCGTGACTCCGCATCCTCACGCGTGGCCGAAACTATATCGGACTTCTACTCATTCCAATTTAATTACCAATTTAAGTTAGATTGGTTAGCTTGTTAGGAATAAGTTAGAAGTCCAATCACAATCACAATCGGTCACAGTACAATACAACATACATACACGCATTCATATTCATCCATACATTTCATGAATTATACAAACTAAGATTTAAAAAATATTCACCACATACAACACTACATAATCACAAGTATGCATAATAACTCCGATTCGTGCATTTATCTTATTTGGTGATCAATTAGCACACAACACACAAATCAGAGTAACCAAGATAGCATACGGGGCATGAGGAATTCATACCGTTCACCGTCGTACTTGTAATCCGACTTTCCTTCGGTGCTCACAAATCAAGTCCTATAACATACATGTGATCGAGTGGTTAATTCTCTATGGGTAACCCAACACGTTTCATCCTTTATGTTTTCCCAATGTACCATTACTAGTTCCTTAGATTTCTTACTTAATTCTAAAATCATTTACTTCACATCATTTCCTAAGCTCATTTTCTTAGGTTCTTATGTGTATATTATTTTCTCCTTACCATCATTATTCTCCCTATGGTTTACTGCTTAAGCC
Source organism: Limonium bicolor (assembly GCA_023374045.1). Taxonomy (NCBI): domain Eukaryota; kingdom Viridiplantae; phylum Streptophyta; class Magnoliopsida; order Caryophyllales; family Plumbaginaceae; genus Limonium; species Limonium bicolor. The sequence continues at coordinate 457,110,345 of CM041776.1, read as the reverse complement.
CATAATTTTTTTTTAATTTTTTTTTGACCGGACCTCCCCTGTGGGGCGGTCCCTAGGGGCGGTCCGAGACAGAAGCCATCCGGCCTGGGATTTCGACTGGACCTCCCCACAGGGGCGGTCCGAGACAGAAACCATTTTTTTTATCTTCTCTGCACTGGACCTCCCCTATGGGGCGGTCCCTAGGGGCGGTCCGTGACAGAAACCTTCTACGCTGCGCGATTCCACTGGACCTCCCCACAGGGGCGGTTCGTAGGGGCGGTCCACAACAGAACCTATTTTTCAAGGTGTTTTTCTTCTCATTTTGAACTCCAAATTCACCCCAATATTTTCCTAATCATTCCCTAACCTTCCCACAAGTTTTCTACATGTTTAAACACCTTAAAACACTCCTTAACACATCTACTAACTCATTACTCTTTTCTATATCAATTCACACACTTTGTTTTCTACATTTTCATTTCAGCACTTACATTTTCTTCCTTTAGTTGTATTATGCTACAGATTTTGTCTCTCACTTCCTCCATCTATTGCTCCCTCTTATAATGTCATTTCCAAGGCTTGTAACACATTAGACATCTCTCCTAAACTACCCACTAAACAGCTCAAATTAAAATCTGTTACAAGGACATACTTTTACCTAGTTTTCTAGTTTTTAAGTGTTCTAGTTCTAGGTAAATTTTGACATAACCTCCCCTATATTTTTACATTCTCACCACATGTTCTAGTTCCCAAATCATCACTCATTTCACCTGTTTGTAAACAACATTAATATACCAACTCTCCAACACAATACTACACACTAAACACTTCTAAAATTCCTGCACTCAACATGTAATTCCCATCTAGTTTGTGACAGTTTTTAAATGTCTTTTTAAGCTTCAAAATGGTTTTGTTCTTCTTCCACATTACACTACTACTCATTACCATTTTACAATACCCATTTACACTACTAAAAATCTGTTACATGATTATTTACAAGACTACACAAGTGAGTATCATTTACCTTGTTCTTCTTCTAGCTTTTCCTTTCTTCTTCTTGCTTCTTTCTTTCTTCCTTTCTTTTTCCTCTTTTCCCAACAATTATGAAGATTCAAGCACTACACTACAGCCCATACATACCACCGTTCAATTCAACTAACCCTTAGATTATATTAAAGCTTTTAAGGCAAGTTTCTAGGGTTTAGGGATTCATTACCTTGCAAAGGAGTGAGTGAGGCTTGGAACAACACTAGAGCAATATTTCTACTCCTTCAACAATGCCAAAATCGGCTGGAACAAAAAGGATAGGAGCTCAACACTTAGAAATCTCTATTTTGCAAATAAGAGCAAGGAAAGGTAATGCTTTTCGATTTCTTTTTACCTTAAACCAAAGAGGTGAAGAAGGGCCTTCTAATGGTGGTCTTGGAGCTCCAAAGCAAGAATACCCATGGAGATGAAAATGCTCGTTTTCGAATTTTGAAAAGAGGGAAATGTTCTCCTTGGTGAGAGGAACACAACGGTACAATTTTTGTAATTTTTGGTGGAGGTTCAAGGGGTTAACAAGAGGAGAGAAGTTGAGTTTGTGTGGGGGTTTCTCATTTCACCATTGCCATCGCATGGGAAGAAGAAGAAAGAAAAGAGAGTGAGTGAGGGAGATGGGTTACGTGAGTGAAGAGAATGAGGTAGGAGAGAGAATGTGAGATAGGTAAGTAAAGTAGTGTTTTACTTTTTGCTTTTTAAATGTTTTGTTGTTTTGTACATAAGAGGAATTAATAGAGTGTGTGAGAGAGGGGGAAGGCCATCGGACAAACACAGCGCATATGGGTTTTAAAATTCTATTTACAATATTGGACACACTAGTTTGGGTTATTTATGTTTCTACCCCACAACTTCCCGTTTTTGACAGTTTTTACTAATTTCTCGTTTTATTGATTTTATTGGTTCTAAAGCTTCACTAATATTTATTAATGACTATTTAGTTGACCAAAATTGTTACGAGTCTATTTGACCCGCTTAAAGTCACGTTTTCCCGGTTACCTCGAAAAACGCGCTTTAAGGTTCGTTAGCGTTTTTAATCCATTTTAAGGATCCGTTTTCTTCGGATTTGTTCCCTCATGATTATTTAGACTTAATTAAGCTTCTAAAATATTTATTAGCCTAATTAATCACTATTTCTAATTACAGGGTATTTCAAAAATGCAATAGCAACATGAACAAAATATGAACCTACAATATCCTAAAAGGTATTGAGAATAGTATCATCAACCCCATATGGCCCTAACACTTTGTTAGGGTTCAAATCCTTAAGAGCTGCAAGCACTTCATCTTGAGTACAAGGCCCACCCATGGCTACTCTTTCCTCCTCAGGAATTCTTCCCTCAACACACGCAAGCAAATGCGAGTTAATATCAGGTGAAGTGGTTATAAACAGAGTTTCAAAGTAGGAGCGCGCTATGCCATTTAAGTTTGTGATTTTGTTGATTATTCAAACTTTCTCATTTTGAACTATTTAGAATAACTCTCATCTCATTAATGAATTGAAGGAATAAGTATTTAATTAATGGGGATAGTAATTATGTAAATTTAGCATAGGTCAGTGAAAAAGTGAATCAACAAACCGATACCGACCTGATAGTGTATGCTTTTTTTTGAAACATGTGTTGCAATAGTCTTATTCGTATCGAGGCTTCACATCATGAGGTCAATATTCCCAACTATGGCTAAACATGAATAACCAAATACTAAGGACAATCTGGTCTCATGAGATAGTTGCCTGGACAGTTGGTGGGGAGAGCAATCTTAGATATCAATTGGTTAAAGAAACTGATCTAGCTTCAAAGATTCACAAACTGGAAGATAATGATCTGCAAGCGTACTAAAAAGATTCCTAGTAGTGATCAACCAATTATTCAACTTACTGCTAAACCAACACACATAGCCAAACTAAAACATGTAATTAACTAAAGGAAGACTAAATATAAAGCATAAGTACTTGAAGATAGAGTTTTTATAAAACAAGAGGTGCACTAACTTAGCAAAGGCTCCCAAGATGAACTAATTGCATGACTTGTGCCCACAATCATGCAATTAGTTAATTGAATCCTCATTTTTCATGGCAACTCCGAGACCACCTCAGAGTCACCTTCATCTTCAACACAATACATAGCATAGGACGTCTTGATCTGGCCGGTTGAGTCTAGATTTGCTCATGCATCAGGCCACATCTCATCACCGACATATATCCATTGGATCCATCGCTTCTACTCCACTTGCTAGTAGCATATGAAGTTCCTGGGGTAGCTACCCGCGTCTCCTACAAGGAAAAATATGCTCCAACGAGTACATCTGCAAAGCCCCCATCCAATCGACATGTGAAGCTCCTAAGGCTTTCAAACCAGTGTCGTACTCCAAGATCAACAAACCAGAGCCACACATCAGTGACATCCTTTTTGCTACCCCTCCATGGCGGAGGTGTGCACACTTAAGGACTTAGGGTGAGATGGGATATTATTGTTGCAACCCCAATTCGGGTGTCGTCTGTGTATACTGATAATTGGTTCCTAATGAAAGCTCTCCCCCAAATTATTTTTGGTGTTTAAGATTTTGGTTATATCTCAATTGGTTAACATGATGCGTGCGTGTTGGTTTGCAAATATAAAGCGAGTTTTAAAATGTATTTTACGAGTTGAGGCAATGTTTACTCAGTTTCACTGATTTGCGATCCCTTCGCGTTTGTGTATGTTGTTTTCTGGTCGCAGGTATCTATGGCTGAAATGGAGATTGGGAATGCGCTATCACCTAGCTTAGGAAGGACGAGTTACTTTCAGAGTCGTTGAGATGAGTTTTAGAACATTTTAATTGGAGTTATGGTATTTGGAAAACGTTTTGGAATTGTTAATTGATTGATTTAAGCCTGAGCACTCAATGGTTATTGAGTGTGACGTAACTCCCTGGTAATTTGCATTTCCGCTGCTGTTGATTCAAACATTTGATTGACATGTTTAAGAGGATGTTCTGATAATTATGATTTGTGTTAAAGTTTTCGTGTGTTGATTTAATGGTCTTTTTCGCAGTATTTATTAGTATCGAATGTGGTATAAACTTACTGGAATACTTCTCTATCAATTGACAATATATTCATGGTTATTTTGGTGCTGTTCTGACTCTGTTTTCGTATTGAAAATCACATCTCAGGACCTGTCCGAACGTCCGTCCGGACATCAATGTTCGGACAGGCCCCAAGAGTTTAACTTAATTTCGCAGAATGGGGTGTGTCCGAGCTTCTATCCGAACTTCAATGTTCGGACAGCATGCGAGGATGAATCCAACTTGTAAGTCTCGACCTATGTCCGAACTTACAAGTTCGGACCAATGTTCGAACCACGTAATAAATTTTTCAGATTTTTGAAACTCGACTTGTGTCCGAACTTCAATGCCCGAATACAAGTTCGGACGTTTGTTTTCTGATTTTTCAACTCCCGATCTGTGTCCGAACATCAATGTCTGGACACAAGTTCGGACATTTGGATTTCCTGTCTTTTCTTCTAGGCTTGTGTCCGAACGTCAGACGTCTGGACACAAGGTCGGACAAGACTTGTTTTCCACTTTTAGGACTCGTCTGAAGTCCGTTTTCAATTCCATTTGCGCCGTTAGACTTGTAATTTCATAAGCTTTCGTTTAAGGTAAAATCTAGGGTGTTACAGAGACACTCCTCTTATTCCCACCCATTGCTACTGGTAACATGTCATGAGCCTTTTCCATGCTCCTCACAACAATCAAATCTTGATTTTGTCGTATCTTCATCTCAAAATTAACATGCAAAAGGTGGGCACAAATTGCCAGCCCAAAAAGTGCAGATGTCCCCAAATCAACCGCACTGCACTAGAACATAGGGGGTGATAATAGTAGCGAATAGTGGACTCTATCGAACAAGAGTAGGTGACAAGGCAAGTGAAGAAGATGACATATGCTGTCGACGATGAGAGAAGAATTGACCTTTATTCTTGTTTGTAGTAGTTTGAGAAGAGAGAAAAGGCGTAGATGGTGGAATGAGTAGGCAGTGGGCGAGAGACGTTGGATGATGATAGAGCGGAACGTGAGAAGGGCGGTGCGCTACATCTCTCTTGGTCCTTTAAATAATTAGCAATGATTTTTTTTCTCAGTTCAGAATTTTAAAGTATACATTTTCTCACTTAATGTTAGTATTAAGAAACACTCTTATCACAACTTACAATTTCGTTTTTTATTTTTCAATTATAACAGGTTTTGACTATACTTTATGTATAGTAAAAGAAACCTTTATATTATACATATAAAAACTGTAAGTTACATGTATAACACACTCTATACTAACAAGTTACATTTTCAGTAGAATAGTGTATTGTACAATTTTTATGTATATAAAAATAACCATAGTTATAACCAATAATTAGGTTTACCTACTTTGTGTTAACTATTTTATAGTACCAATATTGTATATTGGGAAAATTCACGGGATACCACTAAAAAGTTTGTTAATTCACAAAAGACCACAGTTTTAAAAAAGTTTTCCAGATACCACAAAAAATAATTTTAATTCACCAGATACCACAAATTACTAACCCAGAACTTTTTAAGACCAAAATACCCCTACTTGTTAATAAACATAGTTCACGGTATATCACATAAATATTTTTAAATTCACAAGATACCCCACATTTATATTTATATCTTTCCCCCACTCTCCCTCCCTCCCTTTTTTCGGTTTCTTCCTCTTTCTTTTGCCCTTTTCTCCCCTTCCCCCTCCCCCCCTTCCTTCCCCCTCCCCCCTCTCCTCCCCTGCCCCGTCCCCCTCCGTTTCCCCGCCTGCTCCTCCCTTTTTTTTTCTCCTCTTTTTCTCTCCTCCTTTTCCCCTCTCCCTCTTCTTCTCCCCCCTCCCTTTTTCCTCTCCCTTCCGCATTCTCCCCCTTTTGTTGTCTTTTTGCCCTCCCTCTCTCTCCGTGCCGCTCCCTCTTTGCCCCCCTCCCCCTCCCCTCCTCTGCCCTCTTCGCCCTTTCTCCCCCTTTCCCCTCCATCCCATGTATTTATTTAGAGAAGCAAGGGTAGCATATTTAAAATACAAAATAGTAAAGAGAATGATAATTCAATTTTTTAATAATCTTAATTTATAAATTTAATTTTTATAATAATATTTTATATTATTCAAATTATTTTAGTAAAAATTTTTAAAAAATTGGATTATTATTATTATAAATATTTGGTACTTTAAATTTTTTATAATTTTTTTATACTTTCTAGTAATTTTATAATTATATATTTGATATTTTCAATTTTATAAAATTTCAACCTATATATTAATAAACCTATGAATTTTACTTTATTTTATTATATTGTAATAAATTTTGTGGTATCTTGTGAATTTAAAAATATTTATGTGGTATACTGTGAACTATGTTTATTAACAAGTAAGGGTATTTTGGTCTTCAAAAGATCTGGATTAGTAATTTGTGGTATCTGGTGAATTAAAATTATTTTTTGTGGTATCTGAAAAACTTTTTTAAAAGTTGTGGTCTTTTATGAATTAACAAACTTTTTAGTGGTATCCCGTGAATTTGCCCTTGTACATTTATTGTATGTTTTAATACTTAACATGTTTTTTACTCAAATAATTATTTTATAAGAAATATTATGACAAACGCAACCTAAATATTTTTCTTTACAGGCAGAGACAAAACGAAGAGAGGAATTAAGATTTGTAACCAAAAAGGAATTGAACCATTACACAACTAAAGGAATAGTGTCGCTCCAGAAACATAATAATGGATCAAAGGAAATGCTTATAGAGCAGGGGAGAGGTAAATTGCACATGGGCACAAGAGTAAAGGAGGAGAAGAGACAAAGCGTGGTACAATTTCACTTTCACTGCTTGTTTGACTATCATTGTGGCTCCACCACTTATAGTTTTTTAAATTTTGAATTCCTACACAATACAATAGTGCACACTTTCCTTTCAAATTGTCCGTCCGTAGTAAATAAAAAAGCCACATGAGTTTTTTCTATACACACAACACAACACAGGCGCACCATAATGATGAGAATAACAATTTATATGCTACTGTATTCGGATTGGGATTCTACTTAAAGTTCAACAATTTAAGAGGTTGCTTTCATCACTATTATTGCAAATGACAGATTCGTAAGTCATGATGCATTAATTAAATATTTTTTGAATAAGTTATAAGTTTTCAAAATTAAGTATCTTTAAATAAGTACTAATAATTATGGAAGATTTTTATTGGCCAACTTAAAGAGGTTGAAGCAAAACACTTCAATAAAAAAAGAAGAAAAACACCTCTTATTATCAAAATCTTTGTCCGCAAAGTGTTTTGAAAAAAAAAAATTTGTCCTGAAAGGATTTTCAAGACATAAACCAGTTCAAGAAATCAAAATTTCATATGTCATACCAAGAAAGAGAATGAACATTTTTTGACGTTAAGTATTTTTTTTTTCTTCCTGTTTTTATGGTCACCTTGTGATGATAGAGAAGGTTAGCTCATTGTGCTAGTTCCAGATCTTGTATTCTAGATTCTTCTCTTCTTTAGACTATTTGGGTCGTATAAGAAAGGTGGAGAATGGATTGCTAACCGTGACTTTGAATTGGGTTGGGCTTAATCCATTATATTGACAAGGTTACGAAATTGTTTGGGAAAGTGGATTGGACCATCACTCTTGCACGCTGCATCTCGAATCAATTAAGATTAGAAACCTAACCAGACCGGAAACCTTTCCGATGGAGGGGGTTTACTTACCCACACACCTACAACAACAATTCTTTTGTACTATCCTTTTTTTTTTGATCTTAGTTAGGCAGGCAGCCCACAATATGGATACAGTTCATAGTTTCTGCTATTTTACCATTCCACCATTAATGAAAGAAACTCCCAATTTGCACACAAAAATTGGTGACCATCGGCATTCTTCAAACTGACCAGTAGACTCACCAAACACGTGCTCATCCTAGCTACCTAGGCAGCGCTCCCTCCCTTCTGCCAAGTGCCAACAAACTCCCCAAGCAAAAACGAGATCTTTCGGATTCCTTCCTTTTTAATCTCCCTGCTTGCTTCTCACCTCCCGTATTTGGTAGTGGTACTAAACTTCTCCATCCATGGATATCTCCTTCTTCTATCTCCAATGTCTGCTCTCCCTACCCATTCTCATCTTCCTAACCCGAACCCTCCTCACCCGCCTTTTTTCCAAACCACACTTACCCTTACCCCCAGGACCCAAAGGCTGGCCAATCCTTGGTTGCCTCCCATTACTCGGTCCAACCCCACACGTCTCCTTCGCCAAACTATCCCGTCAATACGGACCCATCATGTACCTCAAGATGGGAACTTCAAACGTTGTCGTTGCCACTAGCCCATCCACCGTCAAAACTTTCCTCAAAACCCTTGACCACAAATTCTCAAACCGACCCATTGGTGCCGGACCCACTTACATCGCGTACGACGCACAGGACATGGTGTTTGCAGACATTGGACCACGCTGGAAACTGCTTCGTAAAACCGCTAATCTCCATATGTTAGGATCAAGATCATTCGCGGAATGGTCACCGCTCCGGAGTCGTGAAGTGGCGCTCATGGTGACGGATATACTCCAACTCAGTAAGCAGGGGAAAGCTGTACCGGTGATGGAGTTGGTGTCATGCGCGCTAGCGAACATAATCGGGATGAAGAGTATAAGTAAGAGGGTATTTTCTGGATATGGTGAAGATTCGAGTGATTTCAAGGAGATGATTACGGAGTTGATGAGACTTGCTGGGTTATTCAATGTTGGGGATTTTATTCCCGCGGTTGAGTGGATGGATTTACAGGGGATTCAAGGGAAGATGAGGAAGTTGCACCAGAAATTTGATGGATTGATTACTAAGATGCTTGAGGATCACTTGGCAACGACTGGTGAGAGATTGGAGAATCCTGATTTCTTTGATTTTGTGATGGGTGGTGGTATTGATTCTGATGGAATTAAGCTTAAGATGGTGAATTACAAAGCGCTGCTATTGGTACGTACGATGATTTAATTTCTGCTAACTCACTCAACTTAATTCTGTTTTCAGAATCCTCCCCCAACCCTCCCCAACCCCAACTAAAACATCTGATTATATATCTTGTTCAGAATCTATTCATAGCTGGGACAGACACGACATCCGTTACAGTCGAGTGGGCAATGGCGGAGCTACTGAACAACCGTCATTGTCTTGAGAAACTGCAATCGGAAATCGATTTCAAGATCGGAAACAACAGAGTTTTACAAGAATCCGACATCCCGAACTTGCCATACTTACAAGCAGTGATCAAGGAGACATTCAGGCTACACCCAGCAACACCACTGAACCTTCCGAGACTATCGAGTGAGGACTGCGAGGTGGACGGCTACCACATACCAAAGAACACGATGCTCTTCGTCAACATGTGGGCAATAGCCAGGGATCCGAGTGTGTGGGAGGATCCTTTAAAGTTTGACCCGGAGAGATTTCTAGGGAAGTACGCTGGAGTTGAGCCGCTGGGGAATGATTATGAGCTACTTCCGTTTGGGTCTGGAAGAAGGGTGTGTGCCGGGATGAGGATGGGAATTGGCATGGCTCAGTTTTTGATAGGGACGTTAATACATTCGTTTGACTGGCGAGTTGAGGGTAAGGTTAGTATGGAGGAGAAGTTTGGGTTAGTGCTTGGGATGGCGAAGGAGCTTCGGGCTATGGCTAGGCCGCGGTTGGAGCCCTGTTCTTACACTTACACATGTTGAGTTTTGAGTCGTTTTAACATCATTCTTCATTTACTGAAAATTTCCCTTCTTTATTCTTCCACCTTCTGATACCCCTTCAGTAGAGTTTATCAAACCTAATCCGGCCATGTGACCTGATACTGGCTGGTGCTCAAAAATTCAGATTTCAAAAAAATTCAAATAATTTTGGAAAAAAACTAGATCTGTTGGACAAAACACTAACAATATTTAACCCAAAACAAAAATCGACCCGCTCAATTTAAATATATATTACTATTTAAAAAAAATATAATAATATATATTTAATGTAATTTTCATATAATATAAATAATTTTTTATTTAAAATTTATTAATCATTTAATATTTTATGTCAATTTTTTTATTTAGAATTTTATTATTTAATTAAAATTTTATTAATTATTTACAAAAAAAAAATTGGACAAAATTGAACCATTAACAACACAATCAGAAAAAATCCAGATTTGACCCAGCCCAAAACTGAAAAAACTGGAACTGAATATTAAAAACATTCAAGGCCTAAAATTCTTTCCCGTCCGATCTGAACCCGAGCAGTCCATTTGATCAACTCTATCCCTCACCCTCAATAAATTATAAAAACCATCTCACCAACACCACAAACGTCATCAACCTTCTCACCTAGTACCCCAACTCCACGTTTAGTACCACTTCCCTGTCATCTACCAGTAGAGGTGATCATTCGGGCGGGCGGGCCGGTTCGGGCCGGGTTAGAGGAAAATTTTAGGCCGTCGGGCCTATTTTCAAAACCAAGCCCGGTTTTTTTACATGCTCGGGCCGGGCCGGGCTAGGCCCGATTTTTCCAGACTTTGCCGAACCCGGCCCGCCCGGCCCGGTTTTTAATTTTTTTAATATAAATTAATAAAAAAATTAAATTAATATATTTTAATATAGATTTATATGTTATATATACTTATTTAAAATTAATATATTATATATATAACTTACTTATTTAATATTCTATATAACTTATTAAAATTTATATATTATATCTAATTTTTGTATATATTATATAAAAATTAAGTATGTATATATTTATTTTAAAAATATAATAATATAATATAAATCGGGCCGGGCCGGGCCGGGCTTGCCCACGGGCTCAAAAAATGTGCCGCGGCCGGCCCGGTTTTTCATTCGGGCCTAATTTATGTCCAAGCCCGCCCGGAAGCCCTATCTGGTTCGGACTCGTCGGGCTATTTTACGGGCCGGGTCGGACCGCTGCCAGGCCGGACACATTATGATCACCTCTATCTACCAGATTTCTAACACTCACTCCGAACGCATAAAGCATTGCGGAGAGCCGGAGACTAAAAATCCCTAAACAGAGGATAAAACCCAGATTGAACGCCAGGCCCATACTCAAGATCAAACCTCGATTGAGCCGTGAAGCCGGACAAGAACCCAGATTATGCAACTACAGTGTCAGAATAGTATAGCTGACCAACCGACAGTGAAGCCTGAAACCAAACTGTACTCAATTTTACCCCAATTGTAGACATTAATCTTGGACATAGGGTACCCTGTAAACAAGAGTATTTCTAGTCATTGTACACCAGACGGCAGAATCAAGACAATATAGTAATATTTTCCTCTGTTTTCATAAGGAGAACCAAGAAGAATATTTGTACGCACCATAAAATATACATTTTCGCCTTTAATTGAAATCATTCTTCAAATCACGAGTTACAGAGCAGAGGCCTATCAATATTATCACACAACTGTAACATCTTCAGGGTCCTTTATTTGTTACATTCTATTACATATCATAACACCTTAATTCGGGCTACAGCAGTCAACTTTTGAAACCACGCAAAGCATAACTAAATGGCAAAACTGGACTTAATACACAGATTTATTGCCCTATATCAGTACAACAATCTAAAGCAACAGCAAATTTGGTTGTCCTTTCTTCAACAATATACAATCAAAAGCACTTCCGTCAGTGGCAAATACATTGATGAGGTTCAGCTGCCAGAGAGCACACCACAGCAAATATGACAACACTATTACTAGGCAGGCTGACAATCACTTTTGCGGGTGAAGACGAGAAGAGCCAGTTTGGGAGATGAACATGAAGGAACTTTTCTAGCCTCCTCACTGTTCTATGTCCACCACTCACTCCCGAGGCCTTGCGAGCCAGAGGGAACTAAGTGCTCGAAGACGTGAGGAATAATCATGTATTGCAAGAAGTGCACGAGCAGATTGCCTGGTTGTTAATATCCTGTGCAGTTGTTGGAACGTCTGCTGACGGAGATTATCAGCCTGGAGTTTAATTCACCCATCAAGACTAAATTAAGTGAAGCCAGGAAGACGTATTATGTCCAGGAAAGCGCCACAAGATATATAAAAAAACGTAACAAAAGAAATAAAAATTCATGAATCTGCTGCAAGTCTTCAACATTTAGCAAGAAAATTGTTATATTTCTATAAAATTTTAAAAGCAAATGGCTGGTTCCACTCCAGACAAATGAAAACGCTATACACCATTGATCTTGTTACGTCATACTTTTAACAAGTAATTAAGGCAATACCTGGCGGAGGAAACCCTCAAGTGTTCCCAACTTGCCCATGGCCATGGCCATTTGGCCCATATAGCTTGCCACATTACCAGATGAACCTGCAGCAGAGCTGGGAGTGCTTGCCGCCAAAGTCTCAGCAAGGGATTGTTGGAGAGCCTCCATACCTTGAGACAGTGCATCCTCAGCCTGCTGGGAGGTCTCTTGCAAATTGCCTATCCCCATCAGTTGTTGCTCCGTCAATGGGTCCAACTGGTGCGCTAGAAGCTGCTTTAATACATATGGACACACGCAAATTATTAGCTCCACTATCTGTCACTGAATAGAAACATTTAAGCCCTTTTGTCCTGATTTATCGAACTTCATTTCAGGGTTATGAGCAGCTGGAAATAAAAAAGATCAGACCCATGCACCACTAATAAAATCTGAATGATTTGGTGTCTTGAGGCTCAAGTCTGTCAAGTTGGTCACAATTTCAATCCAGTATGTACTACTATAAGAAGAAATGCTTCCAAATACATACAAAAAAGGCAGGATACTTTACTCCGATCATAATACAATGGCCGGCCTCTCAGTCTGAGGTCTGATGATAGATTGACCATTGTTCACAGGATGTAAAAAAGAAGGGGGAAGAAACACCGAATAAAGAAAAAACAGGCTTGCCTTGAGGATATCCGATGAGCGGAACCCACCAATCCACATGAAGCAGCGCTCAGCTGGAGTCTTCCACATCCCTGATAGGATGTGAAACACATCAGTTTTGGCTGCAATGCCTTTAAGCCTGAAGACCTCATCATAATGAGCCATTACATTGTCTACCACTGTTCGGAGTTCAGTATCCCCAGCATGAGCATTTACAGCTGCCCTCAGTTCACTTATTTGTCTATTATGCTCCTCGAGCCACCTCGCATATTCAGCATCAAACGCCATTGCACCTGTATGTAACAAAATGTAAGAAAGCCATAATGTTTCCTTGATGCAGATCACAATGAAAGACATCAATTTTTCCGAGTTGCCATCATTTACCAACGTTATATTTTCAGCTTTTATGTACGGAAAAGGTTTAGAACTTTGATCAACGTCCTAATTTGATCTTTCTTTTATTTTTGATAAACCAGGGGACGAACCCTTACAACCCTAAACCAAGCAAAGACAATCTGTTACATGATGTACCTAACCCTAATTTGATCTTTCATAAAGCACAAAACTGCAGATCAGAATGCTACGAAATAGCGTCCCAGAAAAGATATTACAGGAAACTTTTTAACAGTTCAATAACAGCAGCAAACCAATAATGGCAGACCCAGTAATTCCATTTTGCCAAATTATGAATCAAAACAATCATAAAGTTGACAAGACTTTTAAGAAAACTGATCACCATTTCCCGTCATGGACTGGGACTGTTCTCCTGAGCTTGAAATAAATATGCCCTGAACAATGAAATGGAACACTTAGCAAACAGCTTAGATCTGGGACACATCTACTTGTCAAATTCTAAATAAAAACCTGTTGGCGTGCCCGTTGGAGCTCCTGTTCCAGCTGAGTGAGCTTCAACCGGCTAGTTTCCAGCTGTTGTACATACGCCTAAATCATTTTCAGGGGAAAATATGTCAAAATTTTGAGGCAACGGCTACAAATTATTATGCACATTAATCACCAAAGGACAACGAAGAGACCTTTTTCCGCAGTCTGCTTTTTCGAGCAGCCTCACGATTTTGAGCCAGCCTCCGCATTGTCTATTAGAAGAAGTAAATGGATGAATGCTAGAAGAATTTGTGGAAATATAGAATAACATTTCAAAATCCATCTTGGTACCTTCTGATCTGAACCTTTGTCTTTAGATCCCTCACCGGAATCAAAATTGGATAGGCCTCTTTCACCCTGTTCATGAGTACTTTCACTCATTACAAGTGTCAACAACCCAATAATAGCTCACTACCCCCCCCCCCCCCCCCCCCCTCACTTCTCTGCTGTCTCCATGTAAAGCGATAAAACAGATGAGATATATAAATCACCTTTTGGGTCCTGTCCCCACTGTTGTCGTCTGTTGATGTGTCAGTCCGGGGGCTAGCATCCTGCATGCTGGAATCTGCCCAATTCTCAGGATGAGGGATAGATAAAGAGGCTAGTCTTTGAACCGTATCCTTGTGAGTTAGTGGCATCTAATACATGAAAGACAATGATCTCAATTATTTACAGAATTGTCTACATAGCAAAAGGCCAGAGGAGTTAAGACTTGGATAAGAAAGGAAAAGAATTTCGAAATACCAGCTCAGAAGAATGATAGGAGTGCAAGACGTACCTTACTAGAAGATCCATGTGGGACATCGAAACCCACAGCCGGGCCAGAAGATTTCAGTGAGCTGAAGAGTGAATCTGCATGTATGAGACCAAGTACAAGTATAAGTTAGCAGAACACATACAAAAAAACTGCCACCAACACTTATAAAGCATCCCTCAATATTATAGGACAACTGACCAAGACAATAAAACTGAAGCGCAAACAGCCATGGCTAAATTAACCACATAATGTGAAACCAGCTCCCTCTTCATACGACAGTCCCAAACCCCTATGATGACAGATAATGTACAACATAAGCACGACAAAGTTTGTAGCATAGTAAGTAAGCAACTATTTTAAGTTTAAATAAGCTATTGAGTCTAGTTGCATAATTAGCGACCAAGTAGAACAATTTAATATATGAGCCATGCGATCAGAACATTACAAATATGTATTTTCCCCAACTTGACCAAAAATAACTGATGACGTCAAATGACCTAAAATATCAGCCAATGGAAGCGTCAGATTCAGGGAGGCAAATAATTAAGAGGACTAAATGACTAGTCTGCGAGTGCATTTGAGAACTAGTTATGTAGTAGAGGAACTCAAAGACAGAAGTCACAGACTATTTGAAAAATGGTATTTGATTGGAACAAATACACTGTTTCATACTTCTGAAGTTCATGGCATCTTCCCACCGGAATCCAGCTGATTGCTCAAACTGCGCCATTCTTGAGTGGGTTGCATTTCCCTCTGGGCCACTGAAATCAATACAGAGCCAAGGGATATTAACAATCTGCCAATACAAATGAATAAAACATTTAATTTGCATCTTTTACCCTCAAAACGTAGGCCTCGACACATGCAGGCTACAGATAGAAAATTTACTTCTCCTTTCAAAATTAGTTAGCCTCTAAGAAGTGGACCACCTAAGTGTACAATTACGTTAGTCACTGCATGTACAGATAAATTAAGTGTTTTACTAGAAGCTTGTCAACAGAGTGGAACTAAAAGGAATCTATAGGAAAGGAGACAGATGATCTGATTTAAGGCATCACACTTTATCGAAGAAACCTTCCCTTTAATCACAAGATCATAGTAACCAGAATCAATTGCAATGTTAACCAGAATTATATGAGCCTTTCACAATAAGAGACTAAATATTACATGCTAGCTCAATCTCTTTGGCGGAGAAAGCTCTGTGATATAAGTGTTGTACTCCATTATTTTATACATGTAGCCTTAAGATCTCTTTACCACTACTTCAAAACACCTCAGACACACAGATGGTCTAACGAGGAGATATCACTTTATAGTTCATACACCTAACAGCATGGAAAGCATAGCAACTATATTAGTGATGTTGGAACAAGAAAAGGTCAATGATCCGTATAACAAACAGGATCCACTTTTTCCGGCAAAAACAGTACTATGGCAAGAAAAAGGGATTGTCCTTGGTGGGCGCTGTAGATAGGTAGTTGAGACTTGGTATCACAGGCTAGACTGTAATTTAGAAAGTAAAGACTCCAAGGGTTTACCCACACGGTTGCAGGGAACAGAGTGATATAGCAAAAGTAGAAAGCCGAGTCATTAATAACAAAATTTTAATTCTTTAATTCGAAGGACAGAGTCAAAAGGGTATGATACTATAAGAGGAAATATAACAGGAAGAAAGTATTGACCAAAAACCGATAGCCAGAAAAAATGGGGCTAAACTCACATTGAATTATCCATGGGTACCGACTGAATGAAGCCTGATATCATGCTCCTACATGCTCTTGACCAATCTTCACAGTTCTGCTACATAAAGAACCCACCATCACCGCGGGCAATCCAGTTACCAGTTCTTCCTCTCGAGCTCCAATAGAAAACCCCAAACTTCTTCACTCCGGATTAGGGAGTTACAAGAAAAGGCTGATAAATGAGCAACCGCAAACAACCTTTCACCGAGAATAGAACTGTTCGATGATGATTGGTCTACATAGGCTTAGCCGCTCGCAAGCTTGAAAAAGGGCTGGATTGAAGATCTTCAGCTACCTTCCAGCTGAAATAAAACAAACCCCGGGAATCTTCTAATTCCAAAGGTTGAAGCGAGAAAGAAAAGTAAGATACTGGCTTTTACTCCTGTTACAATTTCGAGCTTAAATAAACCCTATAAACCCTTTGACAGCAAATTGCTAGAGCAGGGGAAAAACTGGACAGCGCAAAACGAGCACTAGAGCACGCACTCGAAAAAGGAGAAGAGGAAAAGAATCACTGTTAGCAGAGAAGAAAGTCAATAGCGGGTACCCAACGACCAAAAGACAGAAGGCCCGCCCAGCAACTCAAAAACTCTACGCAACCTCACTTGCACCTTGAGTAAAAAGAAGGCGGCTAAAGTTCAATCATATGAGATGTCCAAAGAAAAAGAAAGTAAAAAAGCACCTGGACCCTGTTTCCTTTTGCTCGGTGACCAATATAATGGCCGAGCGGGTTTAGTCACTGCTCCCACGAATTACATAGTGATGGTTCTATTCTTGTCAAGGGAAAGTTCACAGGTGTGCGTGTCTTTCTAATGTACGTACGTTTATATGCCCTCCACAATCTGGGCTAAGGTTTTCCTCTATCTCACCAAGAACTCATTTGCTGACAAGTGTCAAGCTGTGTGAGTCCATACTCCTTTTTAGTTTATTCCTTTTATTTTAGGGATGGTGCACAATTATTTTATTTTGAAGAGGAACAAGTTTCTCAATCTTCCATTATTTGACTTTAAATTTGTGTGCCCGTGTATATTGAATTATATATCACTTTAGGGTAACAATGTAGCGAGGGAGAGCTCTCCTCTTTTATCACTTTCTCATTTTACCTCTTTTTCCCGTAATATGTAAAATATTTTTCTTCTCTGTCTCTTTTATTTCTTATCTTTTCTTTAGTTTCATTATTCAAATTTCTCCTAAATTCTCCCCAAATCATTTTGGTTATACTATCAACGAGTTGTTGTTGTCGTAAGAGTTTAAAGATAAGTATAGTCTTTTGTGCTTTTGGTGTAATGTAGAAAGTGGGTTTACCACTCCCACCACTGTTTTACCGTTGCTCCGGCAACTTCACAACGCGCTGTCAATGCCCGTTTCTCTACCTCCTCGTCGCCTTCGCCTTGATTTTGCATGTTGCTTGTCAGGTTTCAATAAATTATGGAAGCCTAAGTTGCTCCTACTTCCATATTTTTATATTTTCCCTTGGTTATGTAATATTGTGTGGACTTATGTTGGTTCTTGTCTGATGGTCAAGGCTTCTGCTCTTTGGATTATTCCTATGGTCTAACCAAAATGAGCAATGTGTGATTTGCCTCGATTGTTGTAATTTGCCAGATGGCCTTAATGAAGTACATAATCTGATCTAATTTTGAAAAAATATATATCACTTTATATAGGTATTTAGAGGTTTAATATGTAGAATACTCCCTCCGTCCCTAATTGACCTTCTTGTTTGCTTTTTGGCACGTTTTTCCACCTCAATATTTAACATATAAGATAAAATAATTTTATAAAACAAATTTATACAACATATAGTTTTCACATACAGATTCCATTGCAATACTTAGATTTATAAAATTATGTTATCTTACATGTTAAATATTGAAGTCAAACGACAAGTCCAAATAGTGAAGAGGAAGGTCAATTAGGGACGGAGGGAGTATAAGATTTGAGATTCAATATTTACATTCAAAAATTTAAGATTTTAGTACGTGTTTGTTTAGCTTGCAACCCCTCAAATAAAATTACACCAAATTTCGGTGTGACCTTTACGACACATTTGATTCCAGGAATAGCACAATGATTTTTGGAATTTCAGTTATTTTTATGTTTGGTACCGGGAATAACAATTCCAAAAATATGACTTATTCCAAGTTATTGGCAACTCACTGAAAAAAGTATTTCCTGCTTGAACACGATGAAGTGGTCTAGTGATCGAAATAAAAAAAACCAATGTTATCCTGTGTAATTTCAAAAACACGATGGTAAAAATAGAATAAAACTTCAACTCGGAGGTATTTTGTGAAATTTCCCTTGATCAAAAGACCTATAAAGTTGCTTTGCCTTCTTTCTTCAACAAGAACAATATCTTTTGAACCAAAAGAGTTTCTAACCTTCTCTATAACAACAAACTGGTGGAATTGAGAAAATAGAAGAAATAACAAAACATGTCTAGTTAAATGAAAGCAGAAACACAAAATATAACCTGAAAGAGGGAAGACTGAGGAGATCTTATCAGCCTTTATGGTAGTGTGTTGAGGTGCAAGAACTTATTTAGCACCTTCTAGAATGGACTTAATCTCTGAAAAGAAAACACTGACGCTCAAGTTATAGTCAATATCTTTAAGACAAAATTCATTCAAATTGGGAGACATTAACATCAAGGATGTTTCTCCTCTAATTTCTTTATCCAAAGAGGGCCCGAAGGAGAGGCAGACCCCAAAGTAATGGGGAGCAAGCCTTTTGAACTATGCAATGGTTATGCCAGAAACCAAAAAATGGAGTGGGTCTTCCGGTTCCATTGAGGATTTATTGGGATTTCTTATAGTTCTCCATTTTTTCAAAGAAGAAGAGGTGATTTAGATTTCAATTTCTTCGTAGGGATAACCTCACAAATTTCAGAATCAGCAAAAGCAGCAAGCCGCTATGCCTGAAATCAGGTGTTTTATCTCAAACCTTCATGGTAACTAATGTACCAATAATTGTTATTTAGTGCTTTAACCACTTATCTTCCTTGTCTTTTTCCTAGTTTTTTTATTTAATCAAGTTCATATCCTTATTGAAGTGAAAATGCCTTACACTACCTTGTTTTAGTGTTTTTATGACCTAGGACGTGATCTAGGAGAATTCAGCACACGAAGGTGGAAAAAACTTAAATCATAGTCACGTCCGGACTTACGTCCGACCCTTTCATCCGGACGGGTGCTTCTTGTCTAACCCTTTGACCCACACGAAAGTCTGGACAAACCCAGAATGATGCCTTTCGAATTTCCCTCATGTCCAAATCATTTTGTCCGACCCTGCTACCTGGACACTTTCATAAGGATATAAATATTTACGACCACGAGTGAAGTGCCGAGAATTCTTATATGTTTTCGTCCAACCAGGGTGTCCAGCTAAGTGACCCATACAGGTCATTTGGACGTCTCACAATAAACAAAGATTTCGCCTGGCGCTTTGAGTCACGTCCGACTCTCCCACCCGGACAGTTCACCTGGACGCGCGTGTCTTGTGTGCAAATCTGTATTTAAAAGAAGCGAGACGTGGAAAAACATAACAACTCACACACGACAGAATACAACACCGCACTCTGCTCTTCTTTCTCCTTGCGTAGCTGCAACCCTAGCAAGGGCATCTTCATCACCAGTTCTATATGTATTCAAACTTTCACCCTGAAGATTCTAGTTGTAAATAGACAAACGATTCGGGAGTTCTCTCTAGTCTCTTCTCTCTAGAGTGAATCATGTACCTGTTTTCTCTGTCGATTTCTTGAGTATGTGATAAGCTGATATTTTATATATTTTTACTGTCAAAATTTGTTGTCTTTATTGTCGCTTTCCCCTGATTTAGTACTTAATTGAAGTTCATTCCTATACCTAAAAGAAACTTTTAGAAAAAAGTTATTTTGATGTTTAAATGACTTAAGATGGATATGTGAGGAATTTGACATTTTCACCGAGGAGTTAAATAAATTAAAGTTCCTACACTAACTCCCTATTCATGTGCAGGTAACTTCAGAGTCTTCCAAGTGTTGTAAATGAAATAATCGAAGAGAGAGATTTTACGGAATACAAAGGTCTCTATTTAATTCGTGAAACTAAAAGAACTTGAAAAGAAGACATCAATGAACAAGTAAAGAGCCTTGAGTTTAACTTATAAATAATGAGGACTTTGGCACGATCCATCAATCCGATCTGGAGAGGTGGTTCAATATGGGACAGACTCCTGTTTATTGTCGCTCCACTCTTCATCCATGGCTATTTTTCTCCCTTATCTCTTCTCTTTCTTCACCATGCTTAAGTGGTCTCAATGTAGCTAGGGGTTAGGATTTTGCCCCCAAATCCCTAAAACTCCATTATTGTACTTTAACTTGTGTTTGTGCTTTATTTTAGTCTTTAAGCTTAATGAAGATGATTATTGGGTATTTATAATTCTTAAACTTATTGCTCATGATTTTAGGATTAGTTTAGGGTTTTGCCCTAAATATCAATTTTGTGTTAAATTGGTTGGTTTGGCCTACCGATTAGTTTAGCATTATTGTGGGATTCTATCACAATGATATTCAGAGATAGAAACCTAAACCGTTGGAGAATAGAACTGTGTACTCTTATTTTGATGATTTTGAGATTATACTACATTGAAACCTTAGGGGACCGTGAGCTTAGTGCTGTCGATTGACCTAGGGCTTAACTGATTGAGAAGTTCCGGTTAAATCAATTAGGATTAGTAGACCAAGATTGGGTTATTAATTATTTAAGTGTTCCTGTTGTTTAGCTATAAGTTAAAGGGTCGACAGTTGGAGGTAAGGGGAGGATGGGTGCAATTACCCATCTCGGGCTACATCTATCCTAGATAGTTAGTTTAGTGTTTATTGCTTTTCTTTATTTCCCTAATTACAACAAAAAACCCAAAACACCCAATTTAAGTTTATGCACTTTTATTTATCTTCTTGCACATTTACTATGCTTATAATTGATTAGATAGTTACGAAGTCCCCGTGGATACGACCATGTTGTACAACAATGATCGGGTTCACTTCCCATAGTTAGCAAGATAGTTTCACTACTATTTTGCACAACAACTACTACAAGGGTGGAGAGAAAGGTTTGAGGTGAAAGAAAAAGGAAAACAATAAACTTCAATTGAAGTATATTTGCATTTATGAGCTGAAATGTTAATATTAACTTTTATCAAACGGATCATGAGTACGCAGCATTGAAAGGTATAATGGAATATGATTTTACTTTATGCCCCTTGTCCTTCAAGGAATGTGAAGGAAAATGGTGGTTTGGCTGAAGCTTAAAGGCTAACTTCTTATGGGTTTGATTCTCTTTCTTTAGCTTTTGAATGACTTTTGGTTTTTGTGTTTCAAGATTTACAGTTGAAAGCTTGAGTACCTTATGATCTAAAAAGCTTACAGCATTTTCCTCTGTGCTCTCCCCTTCTAGTTGTATCCCATTTGCTTTGTCTGAATGTATGCTTAAAGGATTTGCTTGAGGACAAGCAAAAGACAAATGTGGGTGAATTTGACATGCTGTTATTTTATGCAAATTTTACTACTGAAACCCCTTGTCTTTATAACCATTTTCCCCTGATTTTGTATTTAACGGAAGTCCATTTCTATATCTAAAAGAAACTGTCATAAAAGAGTTATTATGAAGTTTCAAATGACTTAGGATGGTTGATATTTTGTGAAGGAGGTAAATCATTTAGCTGCTTACAATAAATCCATATTTATGTGCAGATAGCCCCAAAAGTTATTGATGAAGGAAGTTAGTTGAAGATAGTAACTCTAGAGTCTTCCAAAACTTATTGATGACAAAAGTAAATTAGAAAGAGTAACTTAAATTTTGAATTAACTGAAGGGTCTTCATTTACTTCGTGAAACTGAAGGAAATTAAAATAAGTCATCAAGGAGCAAGTAAATAGTCTTGAATTAGACTTACAAACAAGGAAGACTTTGACAAAAAAAAAGAATCATCTTAAAATCCATCCATTCCTTCCATCACAACACCACTTTCACAAGACACAAACCACGCAAAGGAACCCTAGCCTGTCGCAACAGGAGTTCTTCATCATCCTCTTCAACCTTTTAGTCCGGTGCTCTGTAGATCTAGCAAGGATGGCAAGAGCATGAGTCTTCTTTACTAGATGATTTCTACTCTATCTCTGTTTGCTATTTCTTGTAACATGCTAGGCTAGGAAGGATTTACTCTAGGTGATGGCTATTTGTAGCTAGTTGATTTTGCATGTACTTCTACAATTAAGGTTTGAGATTTTATTTTTGGATTGTTTCAGATTAATGTAAAAGTTTTGCTTTTTAATTAATCTCGCAAATTTCGTAAAAAGCCTTACGAATCTTATTATGATCAGATGCATGATTAAAAGGAAGGTCATACTAATCTGTTAGCCTATGGAAAATTAGATCGGATTGATTAGGTTTTCCTTCAGGTGCGTCGTAATTCTTTGAGCTTCATCCATCTATGTGTGCTTTGCTAGGTTATGGATTAGACCTTGTGTGTCATGCTAGGTGAGCTTTCCTATGATTATGATTTAATTCTAAAAAGATATTCAAGAATTAGCCAATCCATATCTTATTGATTTGTAGAAGTTCGCATAATCCGACTAGTGAAAAATAGCTTGAACCCGGAGTTCCACTCATTCATATCACCTTTCCAGTTTTTATTTAATTTTTGTCTTTTTATTTTATCTTTGTTTATTAAAATTTCAAAACAAAACAATCACCCCTTGATTTCTAGTTTTTTAGGATTAGGCTTATTTTCTTCGAGTCCCATGGTTCGATACTCGGTTCCTTCACTATTTGCTATACTACTGCGACCAGGATTTTTACAACCCGACAAGCTTTTTTTATTTATTATTTTCTAGAATTATTTCTTAGCTTTTAGTTTATCAAAATTACCTGTTTACAAAATGGCGCCGTTGCCAGGTTTTTATGTTTCAAGATTTATAGTTGAAAGCTTGAGTACCCTATGATCTGAAAAGCTTGTAGCATTTTCCTCTATGCTCTCCCCTTCTAATTGTATCGCATTTGCTTTTCCTAAATGTATGCTTGAAGAATTTGCTTGAGGACAAGCAAAAGACAAGTGTGAGGGAATTTGATATGATGTTATTCTATGCAAATTTTATTGTTGAAACCCCTTGTCTTTATAACCATTTTCCCCTAATTTTGTATTTAATTGAAGTCCCTTTTCTATATCTAAAAGTAGTTGTCAAAATATAAGTTATTTTGATGTTTTAGTGACTTAGGATGGATTTATGGGAATTTGATATTTTGTGAAGGAGGTAAATAAACTAAAGTGCCTACACTAACTCCATTTACATGCAGGTAACTTCAGAGTCTTCCAAGCGTTATCGATGAAATAATTGAAGAGAGTAAGTTAAAGGATTTCCAAGGTCTCTATTCAATTTGTGAAATTAAAGAAAATTAAAAAGAAAACATCAATGAACAAGCGAGGAGCCTTGAATCTGACTTATAAATACCAAAGACTTTGGCATAGAAATCCATCCATCAATTCATCCATCTATCAATTCATACAAAATTAGTTTACTTCTGTATCTAGCTTTAGATTTAGGTTTTGTTTTTCCTCTATTTATTTTTTATGTCTGGCTAAAGGATCTGACTTTGGGGAATGGTTATTATAGTTTGAGATGATTTCGTGATTCCTTCTACTTTGAGATATTTGCAGATTGTTTCATATTAATTTATTCCTTGAGCTTTTCAATGAAATTCTAGACTTTGTTGAATTATGTTGTGAAATCTTTTATGAACTGGTCGGTGATTAAAAGAAAGGTCAATTTAAAATGTTAACCTATGGAAACCGAATCTGATGACTAAGTTGTTCCTTCAGGTGCAAGAATAAAATTCCTCGTGCTTATCCATCCACATGTGTTGTGCTTATCTCTTGATTAGAATTTGCATGTTCTGGTAGATGCGCTCTTTAGAGACTAGGATTTAGTCCTTAAGAACTTTAGGAATTTGTCAATCTGTGTCACAAATTAAATAAAGGGAATGACAAGATCTATCAAACGTAAATAACTTGAGCCCAGAGTTCTGTCTCTTCCATATTAAATTTCTCAATTTACTTTTTTTTTGCGTTTTATTCAATTTAGTTAAATTAGCTTCAATAAAACAATCGACAACAGCTCCCTCAATTTCTAGTTATTTTCTAGGATTAGATTTACTCTTTTGGTCCCACGGTTCGATTCCCGGTTGCTTTACTATTTTTCTATATTACTACGACTGGGATTTTTACAACCCGAAGGCATCTGATTTACTAATTTCTTGATCAATTTATTTAGTTTTTAGCATATAACTTTTCCGGTTTACAAAATGGCGAGTCCTTAGCTTGGGTTGTTAACTGTTTTGTTTTATTTCATTTTCTTGTTTTTATTTTATTTATTTTTAGTTTATTTTGTTTCAACAATTTCACTATTTTTGTTTATTTATTTCTTTCTTGTTTTAATTTAGTTATAATTTTAGTTTTGTGTTTTGTTTATATTTAATTTATTTTATGTTGTTTTGTTTTAGTTGAATTCTTTATTTTATTTTATTTTATTCTTAGTTTATTTTGTTTTCAGCTATTTCATTATTTTAGTTAGATAAATTTTCTATTATTTATTTTATTTGGTTTATTGTTAGCTCATTTTTGTTTTTAGTTATTTCTTTATTTTTGATAGTTCGTTTTTCTTTTAATTTCAGTTCTAATATGAATTGTGTTTTGATAGCTAACGATTGTTCTTGGCCTAAAATTCAAGGTCGATTAGCCAATCTGGAAAGGTGGTTCAATATGGGACAGACTCCTGTTTGGGCAGTGGAGCAGGTGTATTATGGTTCATTTGATCCATTTTCTTTTTATTTGTGTTGCTCGTAGTGTGGTGGTAATCACGAGTTTGAAGATTGCCCTAAAATTGAAGAGATGAGGCTGTTTGAGGAGCAATTCGATTAGGAATCCTTTTATTCGTAGGATATATATTGCTCAAATTGTGGGGGACCTCATGAGTTTGATGATTGTCTCGAAGTACAACAGTAGTTATGGTTAGAGGATCAACAAAACTATCTACAACAGCCTCCTTCAAAGCAACAAACTTGGGCCTCTAATATTGATAACCTGTAAGAGTTGATGAACAAGTCCATGGCCACTCAACAAAGTCAAATTGAGTAGCAAATGATTATCAATCAGAACCTAACGTTAGGCCAACAGAAATTGTAGCAGGCCCTTGTGAACATGCAGGGATAGCTAAGTCAGATGACTCAATTGTTATTGCAGCTAACTTCTCCTGGTTCACTTCCTTCCAAACCATATCTGAATCATGAAGAACAATTGAAGGCTGTGACTGTTCCAGATGTTGTAAATGTGGAGGGCTGTTATGAGTCTGAGAGTCTGAGGAGGAGCTACTTGTTGAAGATTCAAATTACCCTTCCTCACCACCCCTGGTCCTATGCGAAAAGAATGTTTACATCTTAGAATTTTAGAAGGAGGAGCCACCACTAATCTGCCATTATCACGGTCTCTTTGTGCCTTACCCGATAGATGAGGATGTTTATATCCTCCAATTTGAGGAAGAAAAACAATCAACACCTGGTCTTCTGAGACCCTTTACCGTCAATACCTCCTTAAATACCAGGTTTTGTGGAGTATTTATTTTTCTATTTTATCTGCCAAGGTAACATTTTGTTTTGATCGAGGTGGTCTACTATTGATTGTTGTCTACTTCTTACTCCCGTTGACGACATTGTCAACTTTTATTTTTGATCCAGGATAACGAAATGAGAGTCTAGCCAGGGACTTTAAATCTAGGCAGCTTGATGGGAGGCAACCCATTGGTTTGTTACTTTCTTTTCAATATTTTGTTTGTTATTTTCTTTCGTTCCTTTTTGTTTTACACTTATTTCCTATTTGAGTTATCATTCTTTTTTGCTTTATGTCTTCGTGTGGTTTCCATTTGAGTTCTTCTAACTATATAGGTTATTCTTTCAGGAATATATTTATTCAACTCATAGCGGAAATCAAGTGTGGGGGAACTCCTCCTCCTCCTACTACTCAGTGAAATCTGGGGAGTACTCCTTTTATGCTATGCTTACACAATTTTTTAATACTTTTGTTTTGCACTGTGTGAATTGCTCTTTTGGATTGCATGCTTCTCCGAATTACTTCTGTCTAAGCAATGAGGGCATTGCTCCAGTGTAAGTGTGGGGGAGGATTTGCTCCTTCGTAGTTTGTTCTTAAGCTTTTTTTTGGCATTTGTTTGAGTTTTGTTAAGCGGTGTTAACTAAAAAGGGAGTCATAGAGGAAGTTGGCAGGTTTAGAGGTTATGGGGTGTATAATTTTTCAACAGTTCATGTCTTAAGTATTTTATTTGAAGTCTATTTGTAACAACCCCAACACTGGCCTAGGAGTTAGGGACGTTACACGCCACATATTACTACCTAATAACGCAAGGCTCTAAATTAAAATTCGCATGAAAGGCCCAAATAATACTCATATATATAAAGTATAATCAAAATGTCAAAAGGTAGTCCAATATCACAATACAAAGCTTCTCAAAACATATGTTAGAAATCCAAAGAGTAAATCAAGAGGGCCCGAAGGCTACAAATCATAGCAAAGAATGCTGAACATATATGAAGTGCTAGAGAACTAAGGCTCCAGAAGCAAGGGTGACTCTTGATGCTCAATCTGCAATGTTAGTGAAAGTAGGGGAGTGAGCACACAACTATGCTTAGCAGATGACTAACTTCATCAACCAGCATGCTCAAAACATTTGCAGATAACATTATAAAAGCAGAAGGTAAACAGAGGGAAAGGACACTTTCCAAATCAAACACCAGCAGCAGAAGTCCAATAAGTAGGACTAAAATAGAATCCAGAATAGTTAGAAGCACAAACAGAGTGGGACACTAGATACCAAAGCATACAGACAGAATGGATATAATCCGTGAACAGAACGAGGAAACATCACTCGTGAACAGAACAGGTGGAACACCTGTGAATAGAACGGGGAAAACACCCGTGGAAAACAGAAGGACATCCTACTCAGCGCGCTACGAGATAGCTTAACCAGCCATCCACGGTTCAGACACAGAGATACTAGGTCCCAAAGTAGAAGCTTAAATAGTAATAATCATATGTGCACCAATTGCACCATAAAGCATTTAGAAAGCTTAGTAATCAGTAGGGGAATACCGCCCCGTAAACAGAAGTCAAAACGGAACTCAAACGAGCATATTCAGTAAAAAACAGAGGAATGTCCGAACGTCAATGTTCGGATGCAAGTCGGGACTCAGAAGGTGCAAAATTCAGAGTGTCCGAACATGTGTCCGAACGTCAAAGTTCAGACACAAGTCGAGACTTAAAACCAAAGATCTCCGGACATCGGTCTGTACTTTGAAGTTCGGGCAAGTTCCGAGAAAAAGTACGAGGTGATGTCCGAACATGTTTCTGAACGTCAATGTTTGGACGCATGTCGAACTAAAATCAGAGGAAACAACAAAGGGTGTCCGAACTTCTGTCCGGACTTCCAAGTTCGGACACTAGTCAAAACTTGTAAACCGGATCTGTCCTCGCACCCCGTCCGAACATCAAAGCTTGGATGAAAGTCCGGACATAGCCAAAAACGTAGAAAATAGAGAGCGTAATAGGGTCTGTCCGAACATTAATGTTCGGACAGACGTTCAGACACAATGCAAAACAGAGATTTCAGAAGCGAATTGCACATGAACAGAATGTCCCAAACTTTGTCAAAATGCCATACCAAAACCAGAGCAGTTTCAACACAACTATGGGGGGTTTTTAGGGAGACAAAACAATGTTAAGCAGATGGTGAATAAACATCAAACGCAAAATAACACCACAATTAGAATTGAGACAAACTACCCATAGCCGAACACACGGATCTAATCCATCAACCACCTGCCAAGCCCCTGTGGCTTGGTCGGTAGAGGGGTGGTATACAGGAACCAAAGGTCCTGGGTTCGAAACCTATCCCACACCGTAACTATAAAAAAAAATCCATCAGCCACCTACCTTGTAATTAGCAGGATGATTCCAAATCCGTAGCAGAATCTAAACAAATGCAGACCACAACCTAGCAACTCCGAATACCAATTACCACAATGCAAATACCAGAACCCAAATCAGAAATCCGACAACGCTCCCAAATCAGAATTGCAACTGACGAACGTAATACAACTATTACCTGATTCTGACAACGGAACGCAGAGGAAACCGGCAGCAGTAGAAGTTGACAAAGGTGTAGGACCAACGCTGAATCATAGTCAAATTGTAGAGAACAATTAGAATAGGGAAAAACTCTCAGAACTGAAGAGTTGAAAGAATAGTAGACTGACCACTATACCTTAATTGATCAGGAAATCGCAACGGCGGAGGGATTCACAACAAAGAATTGAATTCCAATCGAGCAACAGTAGCACTTGGCAGATCAAGAGAGAGTTGAGAAGTGTTGAGAGAGAAGAGAGAGAGGAGCGTCACGACAGTTTTCAAAACTGATCGACAATAGAAACGTGAAAAAAGAAAGTGATTAGGTGGGATTAATAATAAGGAATTAATAACATTTAATTCCTTACTAGAAATTAGAATTAGGAATTGACCTTCTCGTCCTCGACTTTAATCCAAAGGACATCCATGTCCTGAATTCATAATAAACCAACTTAAGATAACATTGTGACGAAATAACTGCACTAAACTTTGGGTTATAACATTACCTCCCCCTTAAAAGAATTTCATCCTCGAAATTTAAACGTACCTACTGCTCGAAGAGGGTAGGAAACTTGGATCGCACTTCACTCTCCAGCTCCTAAGTCACCTCCTTCTCAGACTGACCCGACCACTGAATCTTGAGTAAAGGCAAGGTCTCACTTTGGAGCTTACGGACATCACGAGCCAAAATCTTCGAAGGGACAGCTTCGTAAGTGAAGTCCTCCCTTAACTGAAGTGGACCGAACTCTATAATGTGAGACGGGTTGGGAACATACTTCCTTAACATGGAAACATGGAAGACATTCTGGACTTCTACTAAAGACGGCGGTAATGCTAGACGGTAGGCAACCAGTCCAATCCTTTTTAGGATCTCGAATGGACCCATAAAGCGAGGGCTGAGCTTGCCTCTCTTCCCAAACCTCACAACTCCTTGGACTGGGGAAGCCTTCAGATACATGTTGTCACCCACCTGAAACTCTAGTGGTTATCTCCTCTGATCGGCGTAGCTCTTCTGATGACTCTGAGCCACAAGCAGACGCTCTGATGGACTTAATCTTGCCTACTGCATCTTGAATTAAGTCTGGACCCACTATCGCTCTCTCCTTCAGATCATCCCAATAGATAGGTGATCTGCACCTCCTACCATATAAAGCCTCGAACGGGGCCATCCAGATGCTAGACTGGAAGCTATTGTTGCAGGTGAAATTGATCAAAGCCACGTGCTGATCCCAAATGCCCCCAAAGTCAAGCACTGACGCTCTAAGCATGTCCTCAAGAACTTGATTTGTCCTCTCTCTATCTGATTGTCTGACTAAGGATGGTAGGCTGAGCTGAAAGAGAGCTTCGTCCCCAAAGCCTGATGCAGACTCTGCCAAAATCTAGACAAGAATCTTGGATCTTGGTCGACACAATCGAAGCTGGGACTCCGTGAAGTCGCACTATCTCATCCATATAAAGCTACACAATGCGGTGCTGACTGAAAGTCTTCTTGACTAGTAGGAAGTGAGCACTTTTCGTGAGCCTGTCCACGATCACCCAAAGTGCATCGAACCCCCTCGGAGTCCGGGGAAGTCCCATAACAAAATCTATGCCGACACTTTCCCATTTCCACTTTAGAACTGGGAGGGGATGAAGCAAATCGGCTGGCCTCTGATGATCTACCTTAACCTGCTGACAGGTCTGACATCTGGATACGAACTCGAATATGTCCCTTTTCATGTTGTTCCACCAGAATGTCTCTCTAGGTCCCGTACATCTTTATACCACCTGGGTGTACCAAGTACGGGGCTCCATGGGCGTCCTGCATGATCTCCTGTCTTAACGCATCATCTGCAGGCACACAGACGTGATCTCTGAATCTCAGGTAACCATCCTCAGAAACTCTGAACTCTGAATCCTGACCAGCAGTGATCCCCTCTCTGATCTTACATAACCCGGTGTCGAGCTCCTGACTGGCCTTGATCCGGTCGATCAAGGTAGGCTGAATCTGTAAGGCCGCCAAGACCCCCGAACTCTCTAAATTGACGACCCAAATACCCAGATGCTACAACTCAACAGCAGATCTCTGTACACCCATCAACGCACAAGCGGCTCTAGAAGGACCTCTTCTACTAAGCGCATCAGCCACAACATTCGCTTTACCAGGGTGGTAGAGGATCTTCAGATCGTAATCGTGCAACAGCTCAAGCCACCTCCACTGCCTCAAGTTCAGCTTCTTTTGGGTGAACAAATACTTGAGGCTCTTGTGGTCCGTATACACTTTGCACGACGCTCCATACAGGTAGTGCCTCCCGATCTTCAGAGCAAACACGGCAGCAGCAAGCTCCAAGTCGTGGGTCGGATAATTCCTCTCATATGGCTTTAGTTGACGAGAGCCATATGCAACCACCTTCCCATGCTGCAATAAAACGCACCTGAGTCCCTTATGGGACGTATCATTGAAGACCTCTAATCCCTCGGTCCCCTCTGGAAGAGTCAGAATCGGCGCAGAAGTCAACCTCTTCTTCAGCTCCTGAAAACACTGCTCGCAGGC
Source organism: Limonium bicolor (assembly GCA_023374045.1). Taxonomy (NCBI): domain Eukaryota; kingdom Viridiplantae; phylum Streptophyta; class Magnoliopsida; order Caryophyllales; family Plumbaginaceae; genus Limonium; species Limonium bicolor. The sequence continues at coordinate 457,079,272 of CM041776.1, read as the reverse complement.
CTCGCTCCACTCAAACTTCACTTCCTTCTACAGCAGACAAGTCAGGGGAATTACCAACTTAGAAAAATCCTCCACAAACTTGCGATAGTAGCCAGCCAAACCAAGGAAGCTATGAATCTTCCCGGCATTAGTGGGTATGACCCACTCTGTAATAGCCATAATCTTCTCCAGGTCCACGGAGATGCCATCCTTGGAGACGACATGTACCAAGAAAACAACCTGATCTAGCCAGAAATCGCACTTCTTCAGCTTCGTGTACATTTCTCGCTCCCTCGGATTCTGGAGAACGATCCTCAGATGCTCCTTGTGCTCCTCAAACAGTCTTAGAATACACCAAGATATCGTCTATAAATACCACAATGAACTGGTCCAAAAATGGCTTGAACACCAGGTTTATCATGTCCATGAATACAAAGGTGCATTCGTCAGTCTGAATGGCATCACTAGGAACTCGTAGTGTCCATAATGAGTCTTGAAGGCGGATTTAGGCATGTCATCTGCCTTAATCCTCAACTGATGATAACCGGACCTCAAATCAGTCTTCGAAAACACCCTAGCCCCAGCTAGTTGATCAAACAAGTCGTCGATGCGCGGAAAAGAATACTGGTTCTTAATGGTACCCTTATTGAGCTCCATGTAGTCAATACATAAATGAAGACTTCCATCCTTCTTCTTAACAAACAACAATGGTGGTCCCCAAGGCGACACACTCGGGCGAATATAGCCCTTATCCAACAGCTCTTGTAACTTAATCTTCAACTCCTTGAGCTCAGCAAGGCCCATGCAGAATGGGGGCTTAGATATAGGCTGAGTCTCAAGTGCGAGCTTGATCAAGAAGTCCAACTCTATGACAGGGGGAAGCCCAGGCACGTCGTCCTGGAATACGTCTGGAAATCTTTGACCACTGGAATGTCCTCCAACTTTGCATCCTTGCGAACTCAGGGATGTAGCACAGAAATCCCTGACATCCCTTCCTCAAATGGCAGAACTCCTGCATAGCTGAGATGACTGGCGGTGAACACGAGATTCCATTCCCTGCTACAGTCAGGCGGGGCTGACCCGGCTCCTCAAACGTCACTCTCATAGCAGCACAATCAATATGGGCATGGTGGGCAGCACCTCAATCCATGCCAAAGATCACATCAAAACTCGTCATCTTTATAAGGATGAGGTCAGCACACAGAATCCTACCCTTCACTACCACAAGACTATCCTCACACACAAAATTCAAAAGCATGGAAGAATTCCTAACCAGAGGACTATGCATACACAACTCAACACCCAGAAGCACAACAGGCAGACCGAGCTCACCCATCAACTCAGCAGAAACAAAAGAGTGGGTGGCTCCAGAGTCAAACAAACAGAAAACAGATTGAGATGACAGCTGGAGAATACCTGTGACAACTCTATCTATGGATTGGTCCCTCTCTCCAGCCATCGCATAGACTCTGGCCTGGCCCTAGGGCTTCTTTTGCTAAGCTCGATCTTTGGTCTCTGAGGCGGACCCCCCAGTCCTACCTCATGAGCTACCTCTGCTCCTCTCGGCTTGAGGACATTCAGCAATCCTGCGATCCAGGGAGCCACATTTGAAGCAGACTCCCGACTTTCTATAGCAGTCCCGTCCTCTGTGGAACTTGCCGCAGACCTAACACTTCGGAGCAGATGAAGAAGATGATCCACCCCAATCTCTCAAACCCTAACGGTCTCTAGAACGGTCCCCCGTAGTCTGGTTCTTCTAAGAAGCACCCTGATCTCTCTTGTCGCCCTCCTCAGACCTCTGCTTCCTCTTCTGGTCCTTCCCACTAGACCTACGGCCCTTCAGATCGGCCTCTACCAACTGGGCGACATCAGCAACGTCCCTGAAGGTCTTGTGACATAGTGGGGTCATAGCGAAGTGGATATCGGCATGAGGCCACTCTCGAACTTCCTGGACTTCCTATGCTCATCAGGCTTAGGTGAAAACTTGGAGAGGCTGATGAACTTACAAACATACTCCTCTACACCCATGTCCCGACCCTAGCGAAGTCGGTTATACTCTAAAATGCGCTGGTCCTTATAAACATTGGGGTAGAACTACTTGTTGAACTCCCTGGTAAACTGGTCCCACGTCTAGGGCTATATGAACTTCCTTATCACCGACCTCCACCACTCCATGGCTTCGGCCTTGAACAGAAAGGTGGCGAAGTCCACCTTTTGCTCCTCCTCTGAGCCGATGACCCGTAGCAAGTCCTCTACCTCAGACAGCCAGTGGCTGGCTTCTAGGGGTCTCCAGTCCCGTTGAATGCTGGAGGCTTCATCTTCTTAAACTCCTAAAGCACTTTGACATTCCTTCCTCTAGCATCAGCAGCCCCAGCCTGGCTGCACCACCACCACCAGCTGCTCCTCCTTCAGGGTGCTCCTCCAACTGCAACTGTCTGCAACAGCTTGGTCATGAACTGCTGGACTGCCTCAACAATATCGCCCTAAAGAGTGACTGGAGCTCCTCATGGCGGCATTATGAAAGTCCACATAGCAATCTGTTAGACAACGAGTCTTCAGATACAGATACTGACATTCTGACTGAATGACTAAGCTAAAATCCCAATATATTAGAACCTAGAGCTCTCATACCACTAAATGTAACGACCCCAACACTGGCCTAGGAGTTAGGGACGTTACACGCCGCGTATTACTACCTAATAACGCAAGGCTCTAAACTAACATTCGCATGAAAGGCCCAAAATAATACTCGTATATATAATGTATAATCAAAATGTCAAAAGGTAGTCCAATATCACAATACAAAACTCCTCAAAACATATGTCAGAAATCCAAAGAGTAAATCAAGAGGGCCCGAAGGCTACAAATCATAGCAAAGATGCTGAACAAATATGAAGTGCTAGAGAACTAAGGCTCTAGAAGCAAGGGCGACCCTTGAAGCTCAATCTGCAATGTTACTGAAAGTAGGGGAGTGAGCACACAACTATGCTCAGCAAATGACTAACTTCATCAACCAGCATGTTCAAAACATTTGCATATAACATTATAAAACCAGAAGGTAAACAGAAGGAAAGGACGCTTACCAAATCAAACACCAGCAGTAGAAGTCTAATAAGTAGGACTAAACAGAATCCAGAATAGTCAGAAGCACAAACAGAGTGGGACACTAGATACCAAAGCATACAGATAGAATGGATACAATCCGTGAACAGAACGAGGAAACATCACTCGTGAATAGAACATGTGGAACACCTGTGAACAGAACGGGAAAAAACACCCATGGCAAACAGAAGTATGTCCTATGCAGCGCGCTACAAGATTGCTAAACCAACCATCTACGGTTCAAACACAAAGATACTAGATCCCAAAACAGAAGCTTAAATAGTAATTAGCATATGTGCCCTAATTGCACCACAAAGCATTTAGAAAGCTTAGTTGTCAGTAGGGGAATACCACCCCATAAACAGAAGTGAAAACGGAGCTCAAATGAGCATATTCATCCAAAAACAGAGGGATGTCCAAACATGTGTCCGGTCAATGTTCGGACGCAAGTCGAGACTCAGAAGGCGTAGAAATCAGAGTGTTCGAACATGTGTCAAACGTCAAAGTTCTGACACAAGTTGAGACTTAAAACCAAAGATGTCCGAATCATCGGTTCAGACTTTGAAGTTTGGACAAGTTATGAAAAAAGTACGTGGTGATGTCCGAAATTGTGTCCGAACGTCAATGTTCGGACGCATGTTGAACTAAAATTAGATGAAACAGTAGAGGGTGTCCGAACTTCTGTCCGGACTTCCATGTTCAGACACTAGTCAAAACTTGTAAGCCGGATCCGTCCTCGCACCCCGTCTGAACATCAAAGCTCAGACAAAAGTTCGACATAGTAAAAAATGTAGAAAACAGATTGCGCACCAAGGTCTGTCTGAACATCAATGTTCGACAGACGTTCGGACACAACGCAAAATAGAGATTTCAGAAGCGAACTGCACTCGAACAGAATGTCCCAAACTTTGTCAAAATGCCATACCAAAACCGGAGCAGTTTCATCACAACTATGGGGGTTTTTAGGGAGTCTACACAATGTTAAGCAGATGGTGAATAAACATCAAACACAATAGAACACCACAAACAGAACTGAGACAAACTCCCTATAGCCGAACACACGGATCAACCCATCAGCCACCTACCTCGTAATTAGCAGAACGATTCCAAATCCATAGCAGAATCCAACCAAATGCGCAATGCAGCAACTCCGAATACTGATTACCAATATACAAATACCGGAACCCAAATCAGAAATCCGATAACGCTCCAAATCAGAACTGTAACTGACGAAACTCAATACACCTCTTACCTGATTCTGACAACGGAACCGTAGAGGAAACCAACAACAGTAGAATTGACAGAGGTGTAGGACTAACGCTGAATCACAGTCGAAATGTAGAGAACAGTTAGAACAGGGAAAAACTCTCAGAACTGAAGAGTTGAAAGAAGAGTAGACTGACCACTATACCTTAACTGATCAGGAAATCACAACGGCGGAGGGATTCACAACAGAGAATCGAATTCCAATCGAGAAACAGTAGCACTTGGCAGATCGAGAGAGAGAGAGTTGATAAGTGTTGAGAGAGAAGAGAGAGAGAGGAGCGTCCCGACAGTTTTCAAAACTGATCGAGAATAGAAACATGAAGAAAGAACGTGATTAGGTGGGATTAATAATCAGGAATTAATAACATTTAATTCCTTACTACAAATTAGAATTAGGAATTGACCTTCTCATCCTCGACTTTAATCCAAAGGACATCCATGTCCTGAATTCATAATAAACAAACTTAAGATAACATTGCGACGAAATAAATCATGCACTAAACTTTGGGTTATAACATCACCTCCCCTTAAAAGAATTTGGTCCTTGAAATTTAAACGTACCTACTGCTTGAAGAGGGCGGGAAACTTTGACCACACTTCACTCTCCAGCTCCCAAGTTGCCTCCTTCTTAGACTGACCCTACAACTGAATCTTGAGTAAAGGCAAGGTCTTATTTTGGAGCTTACGAACATCACGAGCCAAAATCTTTGAAGGGACAGCTTCGTAAGTGAAATCCTCCTTCAACTAAAGCGGACCGAACTCTATAACATGAGACAGGTCAGGAACATACTTCCTTAACATGGAAACATGGAAGATGTTGTGGACTCCTGCTAAAGACGGCGACAACACTAGACGATAGGCAACCGGTCTAATCCTCTTCAGGATCTCGAATGGACCCACGAAGCGAGGGCTGAGCTTGCCTCTCTTCCCAAACCTCACAACTCCTCGGACTAGGGAAGCCTTCAGATACATGTGGTCACCCACCTGAAACTCTAGTAGTCATCTCCTCTGATCGGCGTAGCACTTTTGATGACTCTAAGCCACAAGCAGACGCTTTGATGGACTGAATCTTGCCTACTGCATCTTGAACCAAGTCTGGACCCACTATCGCTCTCTCCTTCAGATCATCCCAACAGATGGGTGATCTGCACCTCCTACCGTATAGAGCCTAGAACGGGGCCATCCCAATGCTAGACTGGAAACAATTGTTGTAGGTAAACTCGATCAAAGCCATGTGCTGATCGCAACTGCCCCTGAAGTCAAGTAGACACGCTCTTAGCATGTCCTCAAGAACTTGATTCGTCCTCTCTGTCTGACCGTCTAACTGAGGATGGTAGGATGAGCTAAAAGAGAGCTTCGTCCCCAAGCCTGATGCAAACTCTACCAAAATCTGGACACGAATCTCGGATCTCGGTCAGACACAATCAAAGACGGGACTCCGTGAACTCGCACTATCTCATCCATATAAAGCTGCGTAAGGCGATACTGACTGAAAGTCTTCTTGACTGGCAGGAAGTGAGCACTTTTTGTGAGCCTGTCCACGATCACCGAAACTGCATCGAACCCCCTCGGAGTCCGGGGAAGTCCCATAACAAAATCCATCCCGACACTCTTCCATTTCCACTCTGAAATTGGGAGGGGCTGAAGCAAACTGGCTGGCCTCTGATGCTTGCTTTGACCTACTGATAGGTTTGGCATCTGGATACGAACTCGGATATGTCCCTCTTCTTGTTGTTCCACCAGAATGTCTCTCGAAGATCTCGATATATTTTTACACCACCTAGGTGTACCGAGCACGGGGCTCCATAGGCCTCCTGCATGATCTCCCGTCTCAACGCATCATCTACAGACACACAAACGCGATCTCTGAATCTCAGGCTGCCATCCTCAAAAACTCCAAACTCTGAATCCTGACCAACAGTGATACCCTCTCTGATCTTACGCAACCCGGCGTCGAGCTCTTTACTGGCCTTGATCTGGTCGATCAAGGTAGGCTGAATCTTCAAGGCTGCGAAGACCCCCGAACTCTCTGAACTGACGACCCAAATACCCAGATGATAAGCCGCAGACTTATCATACTTTATGCATTAAATTTAGGGTTATATTTATCTAAATAAGGTTATATAGAAGTTATTTATGTTATATTATGTATGAAAGTGTATTATTTGTTCAGTCTTATGTTTTATGTGTTTTCTATGCAAGGAACAAATCTCTAGGCAGAAGGACCATTGATGCCGGATTCAATGCCGGATGTATCTTGCACGGCATAAACATACATTAGAAAACAGGCTCTATTGGACCTAATGCCGGGTACATTCCATCCGGCATAAGTAAAGAATCGCCACGGTTGACCAAACGATGACAGTTATTGACTGTTGGTGATTTGCCTGGTGCCGGGTATGATGCCGGGTATCACCTACCCGGCATATGCACTGTTTCGCGTGGATTTGGCGGTTTTGACCGTTGAGCAGTTGACACGTTTTCCACATGTGCCGGCTACTCCTGATCCGGCACGACGCCCGACAACAGACACAAATGAGGCTTATAAATAGGCCGAGGGGCTGCATCAATCCTTACACTTAAACATCACATTACACTCCATTCACGTCTTTATTTCCGCCCCACTCCATTGTTGGTGTCCAAAGAAGTCTACGGATCCATCCACGTAAGGAAGAATAAGACCTTGTCGGGTTAAGGCTATGAACATCCCCTTCTCCCCCTTTGTATTCTCTTCTTGAAATTGTGTGGATGGTGATGTAGAATTCTTTGTTAGGTTTTTGGTTTGGGAAGATTTCCTTGTAAAACTCTTATGATCACTTATGGAATTCTCAAGTTTCTTAACCTGTGTTCTAATCTTCTTACAAGTAGAATGAATTAGCTACTTATTCTCTTATCTCTAAGTCCTATTTAATGTTTACAAGACTAGAATAGGATAGATTAGGATTTTGGTAATCTTTAAGTTTGTTGTTCTGAAAAGTGGGCATCAAGACCTAAGGTTTAGGATTAATCTCTTATATTCCCATTATTCTGGTTGTATTCACGGTAGAGCTGATCATAATGTGTCCGGCCCGGCAGCCCGGTCCGACCCGGCCCGTAAAAAAGCCCGACGAGCCCGAACCCGATAGGGCTTCCGGACAGGCCTGGACATAAAATTAGGCCCGAATGAAAAACCGGGCCGGGCTGCGGCACATTTTTTGAGCCCGTGGGCAAGCCCGGCCCGGCCCGATTTTATATTATTATTATTATATTTTGAAAATGTAATATATACATATTTAATTTTTAATAATATATACAAAAATTCTATATAATATAAATTTAAATAAGTTATATAATATATTAATTTTTAAATAAGTTATATATAATATAAAATCTATATTAAAATATATTAATTTTAAAATTTATATTAAAAAAAATTAAAAAACCGGGCCGGGCGGGCCGGGCTTCGGCAAAGTCTGGAAAAAACCGGGCCTAGCCCGGCCCGGCCCGAGCATGTAAAAAACCGGGCTTGGTTTTTGAAAATAGGCCCGACGGGCCTAAAATTTTCCTCTGGCCGGCCCGAACCCGGCCCACCCGCCCGAATGATCACCTCTAATTCACGGCATTAGCTATGCACGATGCAAGGATGGATAATGAGTTCCTTTTGTCAGACCCGAATCTGGAAGTGTTATTTACGAAATGAACGGTACCGGATGTAGTGCCGGATGGAAGATATCTGGCACATTCAAGGCCTTGAGTATGCCGAGTAGCGGAGGTCCGGTAGGAGACCCGGCACATTCATTTTGCGAGACTAATTTCTTTTTGAGACTTGCCACCCTTGATCATTGGTCATTTGATACTCTTGCATTGATCTGTTCCTGAATCAAAATTAGTTTATTTAGTTTTCTTAGTTTAGAATCAACATTTACTTTTCCCCCTGTTTAAATAGGCTTTTGCCTGGATTAGGACTAGTTTTCTATAAGTCCCTTGGGTTCGATACTCTCGGTCGTAATATATTCACACTATACTCCGACCGTATTTTATTTGCTACCCGTAGTAGAGTTGTATGATTAGTTTATTATTTTATTCTTTTTGTATATAGTTTTATCCCTACAATTTTTCGTTTAGCAAATTGGCTCCGTTGCGGGGACTTGGAATTAGTCCAAGTCCTAAATTCGGTATAACGCCGTATTCTTTATTCTTTATTCTTCGATTCTTTGATTCTTTCATTTAAATTTTCCATTTTGTTTTTTCAGTTGAATATGTTGGGTTGATGCCGGTATCCGGTGCCCGGCAGATTCAACAATTCTTATTGACTTATTCTTTTATTTGTTGTTTTAATTTGTTTCTCTAGGTTGAGCATGCCGTGCATTATGCCGGGTAGCACAAGTCCGACATGTTGGAGGAAGTCCTAAGCCGGACAAGACTAACCCGGCGCACAAACCGGCATTAAATCTCAACTCTCATTTTACATTTTTTTTCTCTTCAAATTATTAGAGTAGTTTGTAAATATTCCTTCCTAATACTCCCTTATGTTATCCTACCCTTCCCTTTCCCGTTGTATTTATTTTTCTTTTCGATTTTGAAGAGGCCGGGCATCATGCCGGGTAAATCCAACCCGGTATTAGTGGAGGAAGTCCACTGCCGGACACAAAATGTCCGACACCATGTCCGACACGTTCAAGTTTTTTTTAAATTTCTCGGAACCCCCTTCAGAAATGGGAATAATACAGTTAACCCCCTTGTGTTTATCATAATTATTAGTAACCACCTTGAGGTTACGATATCTCTGACCATGAGCCCCCGAACTATAACTTTGTTATCAAAACATTTACTACATGCTGACCCATAAGCTTAATCACATTATTAATGTCAGCCTGGACAACAAAACTGCTTAATCAACATCATTTAACTGTCCTTCATCCCAATTCAGATGCATTTTCAAGGTAGGGTTGACGTTTTTCGGATAATAAGAATGCTGATTAGCAGTGTTTTTGGTCAAGCATGTCATTAATAATGTCATTAAGTTGATGGGTCACCACGTGGTTAACGTTTTAATAATGGAATTATAGTTCAGGGGCTCATAGTCAAAGATACTATAACCTCGAGGTGGTTACAAATAATTATGATAACCACAAGGGGGTCAACTGTATTATTCCCAATCCTCAAGGGGGTTCAGAGTAATTTACCCTAAATTTTATTTATTTTTGTAAAGTATTAAATTCTTCACGATTGTCTTTACTCTATTCTTTCATCATTCGTTTATTTCTCTCTTTTAGTACTCCCTATACTTTGTTCTTTAATTTGATTTTAGAGTTCAAACAAACCGGGCGCAACACCGGATGAAATCAACCCGGCAATATTGGAGGAAGTCCAATGCCGGGTGCCTCAAACCCGCACCGCGTCCGGCATACCTTATTTTGTTTCTTCTTTTTCATTTTGTAAATTTAATTATGTAATTATCTTATTAATTATTTACTACGAAATATTATAACGTTGTATTTTCCTCCTCCTAAATCATTAAAAGGTGAATGCTACTCCGGTCAACAAGTCTTCCTGAAGATTTAACAAACTTTGACCCATAGATCGAGAGAACTCTGCTTCGTACTTTAAGGCAACAACGAACCCTACAAGAAGCAGTTCCTACACAAATGGCAGCACCGACCGTTTGAAACATAAACCGGCCTTCCAACTAGGGCCAAAAGCCAACAATTGACCTCCCTCTACTTGCACATAAGGAATACGATAAATGGCAAAAGCTTAAGCCATATCATTTGATCCGATGCATCAAGGAGTTAGGTATGTTCGACGGTACGAATCCGGACGATGCCTTACTCCACATCACCAAATTTCTACAACATACAAACAGCCTAACCTCCACTAATAATGTCCTCCAATACGTCAGACTTTTTCTCTTTCCCCATAGCCTTACGGGAAACGCTAGCAAGTGGTACCACAGTCTGACCCCCAGTACCATCACCACATGGGAGGACATGACAACCAAGTTCTATGACAAGTTCATGCCTCCAAGTCGCACCTTGGAGATGATCGCCGAGATTTACAACTTCAGACAACCTGGCTCGGAGAACATCTATGAGACTTGAGACAAATTCAAGGGGTTGCTGCGCACATGTCCACACCACGACCTCACCAAGGAACAACTATCTCAGTTGTTCTACAAAGGATTGGTCAATCAATGCAAGACGATGATCCTATCCTCCCTTGGTGCAGACATATTGAAAAAGCCTGGAGATCAATTCATTAGTGGAGTTGAATCTCTTTGCGAAGAGATTAGAGATTGGGCCACAGGTGGAACCAGGGGTGGTACCGCTGGTTTATATCAAGTGGGCGAGGGTGATGCCAAATTTGACAAATTGATGCAAAGTCATGAGCAGTTGTTGGAGAGCAATGCTCAAACGTCCATGAAGGTTAGCACTCTACAGAAGGTGGTGGAGCAAATAGCAATGCAAAACCTTCCTCAGCAAGCGAATGTGGTTAGTGCACGACTACACGCTCAAGGCCCTGACATGACAGACTTTCAAAATGCTGAGGAAGTCAACTATGTGAGCAACCAAGGGTATAGGCAGCCATGGCATCAGGGGAACTAACCCCCTCTCAACTTCCAGAGTCAAGCCGGCTACCAGGGCGGTCAGAGGCAATACCGACCATCCCATCCTTCATCATCATTAGAGGCTGAAATGGCTGAACTTCGAGACATGATGTCAGCCCTGATGAACAAATCCCAAGATGCTCATAACGAGATCTCGACCATTCGCAAGGAGCACAAAACATTGCAGTTGCAGTTGCAACAACTTCTGACGTAACCACGACAACAAGGTCAGCTCCCTTCCCAAACACAAACCAACCCAAGGGAGCATGCGAATTCGGTCACTATCCAGCCAAGGATCTCAGATGATGCCAAGTAGCCTAAAAGGATAAGTGTAGGGTGGTTCCTCCTCATGCAATTCTCACCACAGGGGAGTCCCTCTATCTTTATTTAAATTTCTTTGAATGATTTTGTTTCTTTTTAGCTGTCTTCTTTTTATTTAGTTCATATTTAGTTGTTATTTTCAAGTTTCTTAAAAAAAAAGAGTTTTCTACAATTTTTCTTTCTTATTTGAACACTGGGGACAGTGTTCCTGCCAAGTATAGGGTAGGGATCCCCCTTAAAAATTAAAAAAATAAGTTTTTTTATAATAATATGCATAAGTTGTGTGTTTCATCAATGTTTTACTAAAACTTTTTGCATGTTTTTGATTGAGATGAGATTAGGAATGAATAAATGCTTGTTCTCTCAAGAGGTAAGCTTTCTAATGACTTGTAGATTCCTGTTTTTAACTTCTTGATTCTTTTTATTTAACATGAGTACATGATCTTTCTCCTAATTCTTTCCTTTATGTACTTCTGGGTATTCGTTTCTTTTCTTTTCAAATTGTGCAAAATCTTTTGGGTAAAAATCTTAAAGAGGGTTTTTGTGAAAAAAATAAGAAGAAGAAAAAGAAAAAAACAAAAATCTTCTTCCAAAGGAAAAGCATTATATTCCTTAAGGTTGAAAAAGGTGCCTCAGAATAAAAGCAAGAAACGAGAGTTTTTCCTTTTATTTTTCTCCTAAATTCCCTGTTCTTTAATGCAAAAAAATCATGGTTGATTCAGAAACCCTTGCAAAATAGGGCTGAACATAAAAACCATCGATGAGTGTCTTGGCCACATTCAGAAAATCTTGAAAAATAGAGCTGAATGATGGAAACCGGAAAAAGGAGAGATTACAGAATCCCTTATGCAAAATAGCCCAAAAGTTTTTGATCGGTTTTGAAATTCTTTATTTTTTACCCATTAGTATGTTTTGAAGGATAAGGATGATTAAGGGATACTTATGGAATAGAGTTAAATAGTTGAGAATATTTATCTAATTGCACTAAAGTCTATCTGTTTTGTGCATAAGTAATTACTCCTTTCTAATCTAATTTTTCTCGAGGACTAGCAAAAGGTAAGTGGGCCTTGATAAGCCGCAGAATTATCATAATTTATGCACTAAATTTAGGGTTATATTTATCTAAATAAGGTTATATAGAAGTTATATTATGTATGAAAGTCTATTATTTGTTCAGTCTTATGTTTTATGTGTTTTCTATGCAAGGAACAAATCTCTAGGCAGAAAGACCATTGATGCCGGATTCAATGCCGGATGTATCTTGCACAGCATAAACATAGATCAGAAAACAGGCTATGCCGGACCTAATGCCGGGTACATTCCATCCGACATAAGTAAAGAGTCGTCACGGCTGACCAAACGATGGCAGTTATTGACCGTTGGTGATTTGCCTAGTGCCGGGCATGATGCCGGGTATCTCCTACTCGGCATATGCACTGTTTCGCGCGGATTTGGCGGTTTCGACCGTTGAGCAGTTGACACGTTTTCCACATGTGCCGGCTACTCCTGATCTGACACGACGCCCGGCAACAGACACAAATGAGGCTTATAAATAGGCCGAGGGGCTGCATCAATCCTTACACTTAAACATCACATTACACTCCATTCACGTCTCTATTTCCGCCCCACTCCATTGTTGGTGTCCAAAGAAGTCTACGGATCCATCCACGCAAGGAAGAAGAAGACCTTGTCGGGTTAAGACTATGAACATCCCCTTCTCCCCCTTTGTATTCTCTTCTTGTAATTGTGTGGATGGTGATGTAGAATTCTTTGTTATGTTTTTTGTTAGGGAAGATTTCCTTGTAAAACTCTTATGATCATTTATGGAATTCTCAAGTTTCTTAACCCGAGTTCTAATCTTTTTACAAGTAGAATGAATTAGCTACTTATTCTCTTATCTCTAAGTCCTATTTAATGTTCACAAGACTAGAATAGGATAGATTAGGATTTTGGTAATCCTTAAGTTTGTTGTTCTGAAAAGTGGGCATCAAGACCTAAGGTTTAGGATTAATCTCTTATTTCCCCATTATTCTGGTTGTATTCGCGGCATTAGCTATGCACGATGCAAGGATGGATAATGAGTTCCTTTTGTCAGACCCAAATCTGGAAGTGTTATTTACGAAATGAACGGTGCCGGATGTAGTGCCGGATGGAAGATGTCCGGCACATTCAAGGCCTTGAGTATGCCGGGTAGCGGAGGTCCGGTTGGAGACCCGGCACATTCATTTTGCGAGACTAAATTCTTTTTGAGACTTGCCACCCTTGATCATTGGTCATTTGATACTTTTGCATTGATCTGTTCCCGAATCAAAATTAGTTTATTTAGTTTTCTTAGTTTAGAATAAACATTTACTTTTCCTCCCTGTTTAGAATAGGCTTTTGCCCGGATTAGGACTAGTTTTCTATAAGTCCCTTGGGTTCGATACTCTCGGTCGTAATATATTCACACTATACTCCGACCGGGTTTTATTTGCTACCATAGTAGAGTTGTAGGATTAGTTTATTATTTTATTCTTTTTGTATATAGTTTTATCCCTATAATATTTCGTTTAGCACCAGACACTGCAACTCAAGAGCAGATCTCTGCACACCCGTCAAGGCAAAAACGGCTCCAGAAGGACCTCTCCTACTAAGCGCATCAGCCACAACATTCGCTCTACCAGGGTGGTAGAGGATCTCTAGATCATAATCGTGCAACAGCTCAAGCCATCTCCTCTGCCTCAATTTCAACTCCTTTTGGGTGAACAAATACTTGAGGCTCTTGTGGTCCGTATACACTTTGCACGATGCTCCATACAGGTAGTTCTCCAGATCTTCAAAGCAAACATGACAGCAGCAAGCTCCAAGTCATGGGTCTGATAATTCCTCTCATATGGCTTTAGCTGACGAGAGCCATATGCAATCACCTTCCTATGCAGCATCAAAACACACCCGAGTTCCTTATGGGACGCATCACAGAAGACCTCCAATCCCTCGGTCCCCTTTGGAAGAGTCAGAATCAGCGCAGAAGTCAATTTCTTCTTCAGCTCCTGTAAACACTACTCGCAGGCCTCACTTCACTCAAACTTCACTTCCTTCTGCAGCAGACGAGTAAGAGGAATTACCAACTTAGAAAAACCCTCCATAAACTTGCGATAGTAGCCCGCCAAACCAAGGAAGCTATGAATCTCCCCGACATTAGTGGGTCTGGCCCACTTTGTAATAGCCCTAATCTTCTCCGGGTCTACGGAGATGCCATCCTTGGAGACAACATGTCCCAAGAAAACAACCTGATCTAGCCAGAACTCACACTTCTTTAGCTTCGTGTATATCTTCTCACTCCCTCAGAGTTTGGAGAACTATCCTCAGATGCTCCTATGCTCCTCAGATGTCTTGGAATGCACCAAGACGTCGTCTATAAAAACCACAACGAACTGGTCCAAAAACTGCTTGAACACCCGGTTCATCATGTCCATGAATTCATAAGGCGTTAGCCCGAATGGCATCATTTGGAACTCATAGTGTCCATAACGAGTCCTGAAGGCGGATTTAGGCACGTCATCTGCCTTAATCCTCAATTGATGATAACCGAACCTCAAATTTATCTTCAAAAACACTCTAGCCCCAGCTAGCTGATCAAACAAGTCATCAATGCGCGGAAAAGGATACCAGTTCTTAATAATAACCTTAATGAGCTCCCTATAGTCAATACATAAACGAAGACTGCCGTCCTTCTTCTTAATAAATAACACTGGTGCTCTCCAAGGTGACACACTCGGGCGAATGAAGCCCTTATCCAGCAGCTCCTACAACTGAATCTTCAACTCCTTGAGCTCAGCAGGGCCCATGCGGTATAAGGTCTTAGATATAGGCTGAGTCTCAGGTGCGAGCTCGATCGAGAACTCCACCTCTCTGACAGGGGGAAGCCCAAGCACGTCATCTTGGAATGCATCTGGGAAATCTCTGACCACTGGAATGTCCTCCAACTTTGCATCCTTGCGAACCTTAGGGATGTAGCACAGAAATCCTTGACATCCCTTCCTCAAATGGTTGAACGCCTGCATAGCTGAGATGACTGGCGGCGAACACGGGATTCCATTCCCTGCTACAGTCAGGCGGGGCTGACCCGGCTCCTCAAACGTCACTCTCATAGCAGCACAACCAATATGGGCATGGTGGGCAGCACCTCAATCTATGCCCAAGATCACATCAAAACTCGTTATCTCCATAGGATGAGGTCAGCACACAAAATCCTACCTTTCACTACCATAGGACTATCTTTACACATAGAATTCAAAAGCATGGAAGAATTCCTAACCAGAGGACTACGCACACACAACTCATCACCTAGAAGCACAACAGGAAGGCCGAGCTCACCCACCAACACAGCAGAAATAAAAGAGTGGGTGGCTCCAGAGTCAAACAAATAGAAAACAGAACGAGATGATAGTTGGAGAATACCTATGACAACTCTATCTATGGATCGGTCCCTTTCTCCAGCCATCGCATAGACTCTGGCATGGCCCTGGGGTTTCTTCTGCTAAGCTCAATCTCTGATCTCTGAGGCGGACCCTCCAGTCCTACCTCATGAGCTACCTTTGCTCCTCTTGGCCTGAGGGCAGTCAGCAACCCTATGATTCAGGGAGCCACATTTGAAGCAGGCTCCCGATATCCTATATTAGTCCCGTCCTCTTTGGAACTTACCGCAGACCTGACACTTCGGAGTAGATGAAGAAGATGATCCACCCCAATCTCTCAAACCCTCACGGTCTCCAAAACGGTCCCCCGTAGTCTGCTTCTTCTAAGAAGCACCCTGATCTCTCTTGTCGCCCTCCTCAGACCTCTGCTTCCTCTTCTGGTCCTTCCTACCAGACTGATGGCCCTTCAGATCGGCCTCTACCAACAGGGCGACATCAGCAATGTCCTTAAAGGTCTTGTGACGTAGCGGTGTCACAGCAGAGCGAATATCTGGCCTAAGGCCACTCTCGAACTTCCTGGCCTTCCTATGCTCGTCAGGCTCAGGTGCAAACTTAGAGAGGTTGATGAACTTACTAACATACTCCTCTACGCCCATGTCCCGACCCTGGCGAAGTCGCTTATACTCCAAAATGTGCTGGTCCTTATAAACGTTAGGGTAGAACCACTCGTTGAACTCCCTGGTAAACTGGTCCCACGACCAGGGCTGTAGGAACTTCCCCACCACTGACCTCCACCACTCCTTGGCTTCGACCTTGGACAAAAAGGTGGCGAAGTCCACCTTCTGCTCCTCCTCTTAGCCTATGACCCGTAGCAAGTCTTCTACCTTAGACAACCAGTGGCTGGCCTCCTGGGGGTCTCCAGTCCCGTCGAATGCTGAAGGCTGCAGCTTCATGAACTCTTGAAGCGCTTTGATGTTCCTTCCTCTAGCATCAGCAGCCCCAACTCCGGCTACACCACCACTTGCTGTCGCACCACCTACTGCTCCTCCTCCAAAGGCTCCTTCAGCTGCAACTGTCTGCAACAACTGGGTCATGAACAACTGGACTGCCTCAGTAACATCACCCTGAGGAGTGACTGGAGCTCTTCATGGTAGTATTCTGACTGACTGACTAGCTAAATTCCCAACAAATTAGAACCCATAGCTCTGATACCACTAAATGTAACGACCTCAACACTGGCCTTGGAGTTAGGGACGTTACACGCCTCGTATTACTACCTAATAACGCAAGACTCTAAACTAACATTCGCATGAAAGGCCCAAAATAATACTCGTATATAGTGAGTATAATTGAAATGTCAAAAGGTAGTCCAATATCACAATACAAAACTCCTCAAAACATATGTCAATCTGAAGAGTAAATCAAGAGGGCCCGACGGCTACAAATCATAGCAAAGCATGCTGAACAAATATGAAGTGTTAGAGACCTAAGGCTCCAGAAGCTAGGGCAACCCTTGATGCTCAATCTGTAATGTTAGTGAAAGTAGGGGAGTGAGCATGCAGCTATGCTCAGCAGATGACTAACTTCATCAGCCAGCATGCTCAAAACATTTGCAGATAACATTATAAAACCAGAAGGTAAACAGAAGGAAAGGACGCTTCGAAATCAAACACCAGCAGCAGAAGTCCAATAAGTAGGACTAATACAGAATCCAGAATAGTCAGAAGCACAAACAGAGTGGGACACTAGATACCAAAGGATACAGACAGAACGGATACAATCCGTGAACAGAACAAGGAAACATCACTCGTAAACAGAACAGATGGAACACCTGTGAATAGAACGGAGAAAAAACCCATGGCAAACAGAAGGACGTTCTACACAGTGCGCTACGAGATAGCTAAACCAGCCATCCTCAGTTCAGACACAGAGATACTAGGTCCTAAAGCAGAAGCTTAAATAGTAATAAGCATATGTGCACCAGTTGCACCACAAAGCATTTAAAAAGCTTAGTTATTAGTAGGGGAATACCACTATGTAAACAGAAGTCAAAACGGAGCTCAAACGAGCATGTTCAGTAAAAAAAAGAGGGATGTCCGAACATGTGTCCGAACGTTAATGTTTGGACACAAGCCGAGACTCAGCAGGCGCAAAATTAGAGTGTCCGCACATGTGTCCGAACGTCAAAGTTCGGACACAAGTTGAGACTTAAAACCAATGATCTCTGGACATTGGTCCGGACTTCGAAGTTCAGACAAGTTCTGAAAAAAAGTACGTGGAGATGTCTGAACATGTGTCCGAACGTTAATGTTCGGATGCATGTCGAACTAAAATCAGAGGAAACAGTAGAGGGTGCCCGAACTTCTGTACGGACTTCCAAGTTCAGACACTAGTTGAAACTTGTAAGCTGGATCCGTCCTTGCACCCCGTCCGAAAATCAAAGCTCGATGGAAGTCCGGACACAGCCAAAAACATAGAAACTAGAGAGCGCAACAGGGTCTGTCTGAACATCAATGTTTAGACAGACGTTCAGACACAACGCAAAACAAAGATTTCAGAAGTGAATTGTCCCAAACTTTGTCAAAATGCCACCAAAACTAGAACAGTTTCAACACAACTATGAGGGTTTTTGGGGAGTCAAAACAATGTTAAGCATATGGTGAATAAACATCAAATGCAAAATAATACCATAAATAGAACTGAGACAAACTCCCCATAGCCGAACACATGGATAAAATCCATCAGCCACCTACCTCGTAATTAGGTGGACAATTCCAAATTTGTAGCAGAATCCAACCAAATGCAGACCACAGCATAGCAACTCTGAATACTGATTACCACAATGCAAATACCGGAACCCTAATTAGAAATCCGACAACGCTCCCAAATCAGAACTGCAACTGATGAAACTCAATACAACTCTTACCTGATTTGACAACGGAACCGTAGAGGAAACCAACAGTAGTAATTGACAGAGGTGTAGGACCAACGCTGAATCATAGGCGAATTGTAGAGAACAATTAGAACAGGGAAAAACTCTCAGAACTGAAGAGTTGAAAGAAGAGTAGACTGACCACTATACCTAAACTGATCAAGAAATCGTTACGGCGGAGGGATTCACAGCAGAGAATCGAATTCCGATCGAGCAACAACAACACTTGGTAGATCGAGAGAGAGTTGAGAAGTGTTGAGAGAGAAGAGAGAGAGAGAGAGAGGAGTGTCGTGACAATTTTCAAAACTGATCGAGAATAGAAACGTGAAGAAAGAACATGATTAGGTGGGATTAATAATCAGGAATTAATAACATTTAATTCCTTACCAGAAATGAGAATTAGGAATTGACCTCCTCGTCCTCAACTTTAATCCAAAGGACATCCATGTCCATAATTCATAATAAACCAACTTAAGATAACATTATGACAAAATAAATCCTACACTAACTTTGGGTTATAACACTATTTGTCAATTACTAATTAGTTTGAGAATATTTACCATATGAACTCTGCTTTTAGCCTTGAGCCTGGGTTTGAATTGGAATGTAATGGTGGAAAGAACAAAGACAAGGTACTCCGCTAATCCTAAAAGGAAAATATGATCCAAGTCGGGCCTCGTCCACTTGATTATTAAGTTCTTTGGGGTGCTTTATCACCTAGCTACCGGAGGTTCACTGAATCTGGGATATTTGACCCAAAGATGCTACATGGGTGAAAAGAAAAGTCCGAGGTGAAGAAATAAAAATGAATAAACTTCAATTGAAGAAGAAGAAGCTCTAGCTTCTTCAACTTCCCATGGCTATTTCTTCTCTCTTCTCTCATTTTTGTTCCTTAATAGTTGTGTAGTCTCCTTGTAGCTTAGGTTGAGGATTTTGCCCCAAAATCCCTAAAACCTACATTGTTGAACCTTGAACTTGTTTTCATGCTTTATTTTAGTCTTTGTGCATAATAAAGATAATTATTGAGTGTTTATTGTTTCTAAACTTGTTGTTCATGATTTAGGGATTTGTTCAGGGTTTGCTCAACTAATTGTCAATTTGCTAAAATTGGTTGGATTAATGTTGCCGATTAGTTTAGCATTATTGTGGGATTCCATCAAAATGATATTCTAAGATTGAAACCTAAACTGTTGGGGACTAGAACAACGTACTCTAATTTGATGATTTTGAGATTACACTACATTGCAACTTCGGGGGAACTTGAGCTTAGTGCTGTCGATTGACCAGAGGTTTAGCTAATTGAGAAGTCCCGGTTAAATTGGTTAGGATTAGTAGACCAAGATTGGATTATTAATTAATTAAGTGTTCCGTTGTTTAGCTATAAGTTCAAGGGTCGACAATTGGTAGTGAGGAGATGACGGGTGCAAATATTCATCCCGGGCTACACCTATCCTAGTTTAGTTAGATTAATTTTATTGCTTTCCTTTTATTTATCCAGTTACAACCAAAAACCCCTAAACCCCTAATTTACATTTATGAACTTTTGTATATATTTCTTGCACATTTACTCTGCTTATAATTAACTAGATAGTTACGAAGTTCCTGTGGATACGACCTTGTTGTACTACAATAATTGGGTTCACTGCCTATAGTTTGCAAAATAGTTTCACCACTATTTTGCACAACAATAGCAAGACAACTAGGCAAAGCTAGAAGCCATGATGGTTTCATGGGGCAGAGAAATACTGTCATCATTGACGCCATGGAATCCAACAATGTTGACATTATTGAAGAGTTGAAAGTGAGGGCCCTTTCCCTTGAAACCGAACGTCAAGCTTGGGATGAATTGGTGGGAAGGCTTATCAACTCCATTTATGACTACATTGAAGTTGGCTCCATTAAGGCTCAAGGTTCACAAGGGGATGTCAAAGAAATTGTTGTAGAAATCAAAAGAGTGATTGGGCGATCCGAAGAAGCCAATAAACCAGCCTGTTTAAACTTTTCCCCGAGGGCATGCCCTGAAATTAATATCCTTGCAATGTCGACGTTGCTAGATCTGTAAAATCACAAATACCGATTAAGGCTAGAACGACCCAAGGCTTAGGGCGTGAGAATCAAATTTCCTAAGGAAGAGCCAGTTGCTCCAGCATATGCTATGCGACAACCCAGGAATTCAAGGTGAATTACCAACACTCTATCTCGGACCAGACAATTTCAGACCTTGGAATGGTTAACCAACATTGGTCAACCTTTAAGCCAAGTGTTCAAGGAGCTTCATGGGTAGAATTTGTTGTAACCCCTAATTATTTGCCTTGGGGCCACTCAAGTCGGAAACCAAGTGGATGAATTCTGCCAGTTCCATCAGCTACTAGATCATAACACCAACAACTGCAAAAGATTGAAGCGCAAAATCCATGATCTTATCAATCAAGGGCTTCAATTCTTATAATGTGGAAAAATATGCAGAGCACCTATGTCTGAGCATCATTAGAAATTGCTATTTTTAAGTGTTTTTCCATTAAGTATATTTCTTTTCTTGAATAGTCGTCATTCAACTTTTGTAGTAGTTTGTTTTCTTTATCATTTTAGGTAATTTATGAGATTGTAATCTTCAATGCTATCTTTTCATTGACTGCATAAAAATATAGTTCCATTTTCACAATTTCTGTGCAAACCATTATTCATTCATTCATTAAAAAAAATAAAAAAACAAAACAAAACAAAACGATGAGCATGTATGTCTTTCGAGAAAAAAGATCACAAAATAATCATTTTCTCTTGTTTCAGTAAGGGTGAACAAGTCCAGCCAAACACCACAAATTATCCCACATGGCCCACAAAGCAGTTCAAAAGCACACATTTGTTAAATTGTTGTCATAAACCTCAAATCAATATTGGGGGCACTATAAGTTTAGGATTAGACTCTCGTTTAAACGTGTGAGCAAATCTATGAGAGCTATAAATTCATGAGAGTGTCTTGAGCGGAAACACCATGAGTGAATGAGCGTGTCATTTTTACACGACTCTAGTGAGGCCACACTCAAAGGTGAGGTAAACGGAATACCTTCGACCGAAGGAGATAGTTTGTAGATTTACTCTTAGACCTGTGAAAAGTAACAAAGAACAAATACACAACTATCAGGAATGATGAAGCACCTAGGTACAACACCACATAGCCAAAAGCTCGTGAAAACCTGACATTAAACCAAAGGCACCCCCACTGAGCTTTTCATACATCTCCTTTTTGAATAATTAAGCTCCACAAAATGAGCCAGCCTGTGATGAACATTTAACCCGGAAACCAAAGGATGCGAGGAGCCTAACTCTCAAAGAATGTCTACACCATTCCAGAAGAAGTGACACTGCTACAGATGACGAAACGATCCGCAAAAGGTCTCAAAGTGGCACAGCTCTGAAGAACTCACATCAAAACAACTCAGAAAATTCAAAGTCGGGATACACGAGAATCTCAAAGAAAGGATAAAAGAAGGAAAATCTGAATGGCATGTAGAATCCAAATAGCAACAACACGAGAAATGATGTAAAGGACAACTTTGAAAGATCAAAGTCTGAAGCTCAAAAGAAAAGTCAACACAAAGTAGTTGAATGACTTCTAGACGGGAAACGTAAATCCGAGAGAAGGTGCAAGTTGCAGCTTCGGTCATCCCTAAGCTCCATATATCCCAAAACATCCCTCCGTGGTCCTGTTGTCTTTCATTACACCCCATGGCCCCATTATAAGCTTAAAAGACTTCCGACTTGATAGTTGTGTGTCTAATCACGTGAAAGTAATAGATCAAATGTGTAAATCCATCAAATGTCAAATTCAATGGTCTAGAAGTTATGACTATAAGCAAGAAACGAGTGCAAACATCAAACACGTTGAGTGTAGGTTAGAAAGCACCACATTGAAAATACAAACCTTGACCCCATGAGGACGAGACTTGTCACATATTTAATCGAACAAAATACTGGGGGCAATCGATTGTCATGAACTCTAGCTCAGATTTGTCCTAGTAAAATAACAATTGCCATGACAACACCGATTGAATCCCTAAGCTTAAGCTCGCCATAAGTCTTAAGCACCACTACATGGGACTTGGATGTTAGGCTTGCGACGAGGACGTCGCGTTCTTTGAGTGGGGGAGTATGTAATACCCCCATCCCACATCGGGATATGAGTTGTATGTGAGTGGTTAATAATACATATGTGTTGACTACAACAACAGGCCTTCCACTTTTCAGCCCAAGTGAGGATTGAGGGCCTAAAGTGGCTAGTTTTCAAGCCGGATGGCTTGGGAGCTAGGTTGTTGGACAGTTACCCATATGGGGTGTTACAACTACCACCTTAATACCCAGGCCCGTGATAAGCCCTGATCTGCACATAAATTCCTAGGCTCGTCATAAGCTCTGACCACCACTCAAAAGCCTCAACAATCACGTCCATTGTTGACATGTTCATCTTCTAGGAAACGAATTACAAGTATGAAATATTTAGTCAGGAAATGAACATTTTACTTTCCTTTTTAGTAGGCAGAATTTTCCTCAAACATTGCCATGTTTGGCATCTTTTTCAACTATTTGCTTTGGAAAAGTTTCGGTCCATACAAGCACTTTGATTGCATTTTATAATTTCTGCATACACCTCATCCTTGCCACATTTGACACTTTTACAATTAGCTTTTTATCATAATCATTTGCATGATACCATTATCATTGCATCATAGCATCTTTCATTATAAACCGAAGATACAGATTCTTCAGAGATACCAATTTTCTACCAAAGACATAGATTCTTCAGAGATACAGATTCTCATCGGAGTAGCAGAATTCACCCTAGTATAAAAACCCACTTAAGTTGCAGAATTCAACCTCAGGCTCGTCATAATCCATACTCACCACTCACAAATCGTACCCCCAAGTATCATTTCACTCTAGGCCCGTAATAAGCCATGTCTGTCACACATCATTTTCAGAGAGCATGCTCATCTTTTCAATGCATAATTTGTAGTCATTGCCACGTTTGGCACCCTTCACATTCAAATTCTTACACTCGTTTCTTCTACATGTTGGAATAGGTTCTAGTCCCTAGATGTACCTAGGTTTCTCAATCATTTTTTGTGTTTTGGCATAAGTTCTTGTCCCTAGATGTACCCGAGTTTCTCAATCATTTTTTGTAAAGGTTCCCAACACCTTAGATGCTCAGAGGAGTTGACAGGGTAGTGGTAATATGTCCCCTATCTTTATGTCAACCTTTTAGAAAGTAACAACTAGTGGGAAGTGGCAATAAGTCCCCTTGGTATACTAGAAGTTATCCCTACACCCAGTTGGTAGGCAGAGGCAATAAGTCCCCATAATATACCAACCAAGAGTGTTAGGTTCCCAACACTTTCATGCTCAACGTAGTTTTTTAGGCTCCTGACACCTTCATGCTTGACGCAGTTTATTCACCTTTAGGTTCTCGACCCCTTCATGCTCAGCATAGTTTATTGATTCTTAGATTCCCAACACCTTCATGTTCGGCATAGTTTATTGATTGTTAGGTTCTCGACGCCTTCATGCTTGGCGTAGCTTATTCACTTTTAGGTTCTCAATACCTTCATGCTTGGTGTAGCTTATTCACTTTTTGGTTCCCAACACCTTCTTGCTCGGCCTAGCTTATTCACTTTTAGCTTCCTGACACCTTCATACTCGGCATAGTTCATTCAACCCAACACCTTTATGCTTGACGTTTTATTCATTTTTAGGTTTTCAGCACCTTAGAACAGCCTGACAATATCTTTACAAGTAGTCAGTGCCTTAAAATAGCTCGACAACATTCCGTAACCATCATATTTACAAGTAGTCAGCGCCTTAGAATAGCACGACAGAACCCACAACTTTCCCCACTCAGGAAGTTGGCACCTTCAAATAGCCCAATAATTTCAGATTCTTTCTTTAGGTAGCCAGCGCCTCAGAATGGCTCGGCATGGCCAAGGGACTTTCAGTGAAAAATTCAAGACTGAGAATAGAATCTCTAAGGCCAGGAAAATTTTTAGGGTGTCACTCAAGCATTAACTAGTCTTTTCATCTTGATTATAAAGTTTAGTTGATGGGGTACAATTTGTTATGCCCAATCGGAAGGGCCTTTGTTAGACATGAATCAATAGAAGGGTAAAATGATCAAAGGACGCGGAATCTCAGGTCAATAAGGACATTTTTGGTATTTTATATCCTTGCATGATTAACTCACACACCTAATAACGGTTGTTCCAACTTAATAAACATGAAGGGCATTTTGGTAATTTTTGGGAGTTTTCATTTATGAAAAACTAGCTTAATGCATATTATAAGCCAACAGTTTAATGATCAAGCCTTAAATCTTTGAAAATAAAATAGAAAGTCCTTCCATCCATTAAAATAAAAGTTGCAATCTAGTTATTAGGCCTTTCCATGACCATAAGCCCAACAAATTTTATTCGAAGTCTGAAGCCCAAAAATAAAGGGAAAATACAAGTCATCTTGTAATTTTCTCTCTTTTATAAAAATGTCCAAATCAACTCAAAATGTTTTGAAATTTTAACACATTGTAAAGGATGACATTTAGAGCGTAATGGCATTAGAACTTTGAATTTTTAAACTTCTAATAATTTTCTATTATTTCTGAATAGATTTGATGAAAAACTGATTTTACAAATATTCTCTTATCAAAATAAATTAATTTTTCATTGAAATATCTTCCTTTACATGCTGGTAAAATTTTATAGCCAAAGTCCTACCAGAAGTTACCCGACCATTTCCGGTAAACTTAGATCCTTTACCAAGATTACTATATCTTATTCGTTGTCTATATAAGGAACATTTCCTATTGACTCAATATACAATCTCGAACCCTAAGAAATCATAAAAGACATCCACCAACCCTTCCTCCATGTTTTTCTAACTCCCGGCCACGAATCCATACTGAAATCCACAAAAACTGAGTTTTCGAGCTCCTATCACCAAAACAATCATCAAAAACCAATATAATCACTACCAAAACGTAAGAAATATAAAAAACTTTAAGTGGTCAAAAGCTCGGGTCAAAATTAAATCGAGTCTGTCGTCGACAAAACTTTTGGAGATTCCCGATGTAAAGGAATCCTCAATTCCAGAATTCAAACCAAGTTAGATTTCAGATTCCTTAACTCTTCTTATCATTAGGAACTATCAATTTCAATTTCAATTTCAAGTCAATTCGGCTTCTTCTAGCGATTTAATTACGGTTTAGATTTATTTCTGCCCTTTAACTTGTTTACTAAGTTTTGTCATAAATTCAACTTCTAAATGAATTCTTTAGATTACTAACGTGTGTAAAATCTTTCAAGGAATCTACCCATTGCGAAAACACCGTTGGAAAGTGCCTGAAAGCCACCTTTCGGTGGCGCTATGGAAGCCCCGTCCGGGGTCCCGGACGGCCTGTTCGTGGCCACGGACGCCCCCGGACGGTGGCGGGACTTCACTTTTTGTTAAAAAAAATTAGGGTTTTTTTATTAGTATGTCCGGCCCTGTCCGTGGACCGGGACTCTTTAAAATTTTGTTTTTCAACAAATTTTTCTTTATATATAGCTAGTTTAATTAGGGTCTGTGGGTACGGACATTTGGTCCATAGCCACAGACATTTTAAAATTTGACCTAAAATGACATCTAAAACCCTAGTTAGGTATCTTCAATTTTCACTTTTAAATTATGCGAAAAAATGTAAAAAAAAACTCAAAAATACAGAAACATGCGCCCTTATATTAAATCAATTTTATATAAGCCGTAAATGACATAAGTATAGGAAAAATAACTTTAAAGGGTAGTTAAAGTAATTTAAACCTAGAAAACTTATATACCAAGCCCCTAAACCCGAACTCTTCCCTTTCCTAATTTACCGTAGGTCAAAATTTGGTGGCGACTCGTAATAGGTTCCAATGAGCTAGCTTAAGTTTTAATGATGACATAGTTATTATGCTTAGGCTATAAGTAGATCTAGAACCTAATCAAATCAACCCGAATCAATATAGGACAAGGTTAAAAAATCAAGGCTCACAGAGCTATATCCCGTAGGCTTGTTGGAAGTGGTACTTGGTTCTCCTTAGGTTCGATCATTGTTCCTCCATGAGAAATTTGGATGATTTCTCCATGGGGCATTTTGTTAGTTGTAGTTATAACCGAGGCGGTTGCCTACAAAGTTTACATGCTCATGCTGATCAACATAAGCTTTGCCTTTACAAAAGTGGGTTTTGTGAGGACCTGCATATATTGCACACCTCTCTGAAGCAGAAGCAGAAGATGAAGAAGCTATATATTTGGTTGTTTCTTTTTGGGCTATAGCTAGCTTCTCCACCATCTTCATGAGAGAGGATAGTTGGGCTGAGAGATGGTCAGTTGGCTCAATATGAAGGAGACCCACTGCTCTTGGAGCTCTTCCTTTGTTCCTAGACCATTGCCTTGAATTACTAGTCATAACCTCAAGAAGTTTCATTCCCTCTTGAGGCAATTTTGTCATGAAGCTTCCTCCCGTTGAGGAGTTTACAAGGAGTATATTCTCATCATCAAGGCCATTGAAGAAAGATAGTCATAGGGACTGATCATCCAAACCGTGGTGGGAATAATTCATCAACATGTCTTTGAACCGATCCCAAGCATCGTATAATGTCTCCCTGGTTCTTGGAAAAATGTGTTAATCTATCTAATCAATTGCCTTGTTCTATTGGTTGGATAGTACTTAGCAAGGAACTTCTAAGCCATTTGTGCCCGTGTGTGGATTGATCTCTAGGGTAAGCTCCTATACCACTTTGATGCAACATCGGACAATGAATGATGGAAGAGCTGCAAGCATATTCTCTCATTGACCATACCCGCCTTCCCAAAGGAGTTGCAAAGTTGAGAAAAGATTTAGGTGATTTGGAGCTTCATCAAGATTTGCCCCACTAGTTTTTCTAAGTCCCGGAATGCAGTGATGAAATGAGTTTTAAAAACCCATTGTCCGGCTTCTTAAGGTGTCAACTCCAGAAGGACTATGGTTGAAGGTCTCCCTTACGTGCCTGGCTGGTTGTAATCTTTAAGAGCTCATTGTTGTGGATGCCCATTGTTCTCAATCTTTGGTTGTACCTCTGGTTGTGGTGCTGCCATGGTTGGATTTCTCATGTTTCTTATGGCCCTCAATAAAGAACACTCGAGTTCTGGTCTCGGACTAACAAGTGGAGAACCTTTGACTTGAGTGTTTGGCATACACCAAGAATACAGAAGGTACCTAAACAACACCAAGACAAATTACAATGGCTTTTTTTAACGGATTAATACGAAGAAGAACAGCTAAACACCACAATAACAAAAAAGTAAGTAAAATCACTAATAGAGATAAAAAAACTAAAATACAGAAATTGGGTAAATAATAGAAACTATCAATTTTCCCAGCAACGATGCCAAAAACTTGTTGAAGAAAATACTGTACCGATACAAACCTAAGCAAAAAATGGGCAAGTGCACCCTAAATTACTATAGTACAACAAGTGTTATATCAACAAGGAAATTGGTTTCTCCATCCCTAGCTTCGGTATTAAAGTAAATAAAGCAAAGAACGGTAAATATGGGTTTAGTTGGAGGCAAGCTTGGTTGTTCATAAATCACAAAGAAAGTAGTAAAAGCAATAATCTAAAGTAGTTTAGATGGATTGGGTGGAAGAGTGCCCTAGGATAGTGGGTATCACCTAAATTTCTTAATTACACTCATAAACACACCTTAAAGTAGTTGTCTATTAGAGCTTAAATAAAGATTTCCCAAATCTTAGGCCAATCAAATCTTACTATTAATCACATCCCTTAATTCAAAGTAGGCTAGAGTCACCAGATAACATTAAGTTCAAGCTCCTAACAATAGCCCTAAAGTTTCACTTCCTTAATTGTGGAGAAATAAAAGTTAGGGTTTATCCCCGAATTTCCATTTTCTAGCTCAAACCCCTTTTTTGCTAGAAATTGCAATAAATGCCATGAGTGATCAATCCAAGACATTAATGAAGCATTAATGGAGATAAAACATTTATCATAAATGAGGTGATTTTTACAAGCTACATTGAAGCATTCAAGGTTCAAATCCCATCCTAGAACACAAATAGAGACTACTCAAACATAGAGAAGAGAAAAAAAATAAAGGACTAAGAAGAACCAGTTGGGTCAGTCACCTGGATCGGTCGGCTCCTAAAGGGCTAGTTTTCCACCAAAAACTTCTCTAACTGCTTCGTCATTCATAATCTACTTCCCACAATGTTGAATCTTGGCCAAAACATCTCTTTCACCTCAAAAACAAGCTCAAATAAGCTTTTACCTAAATTATAACTAAAATTGTATAAGTTCACTTATTATAACAAAGTTCTCTATAAAGTGGTGAAATATGTCAACAATTGACTGAAATGAAGGTGAATACAGACCCTATTGTTACACTATTCATCATTTATCATTCAGCTCGAATGCCCTATTCATTCTTATCTTTTTTCCTCTTTAAACTCATGAATCTACTCTGTGTTTAAGGTGGCCCGAGTGTGCGTCTAGGTCTGCACAATTATGGCACTACGTTGTGGTCCAAGTTTAATGCCTGGATACATTCCTAGACAGGAGTAAAAAAGAGGCAGCAAATTTTTCACCTGCTTTGGTTTGGGTACGTTTACCCGGAAAAAGACCCGGACCACTCCCAAATTTTGACATAATTTTCATATCGGCTTTGATTCGGGCCTGTTCACCTAGACACGGACCTGAACTTGACCCATAAGTTACGTGAATCTTGTTTTTGCTCTAGTTTCTTTGTTTTAGTTCCGATTTGAGATCTGATTGCGCTCACACGTTGCTATCTTTGTCTATTTTACTTCTAGATAGGATATTTATCATGTTTAAACAATAAATGTGTAGTAACACCAATAAAACATAGAACTAAAGGAAAGTTAACTAATGTGAAGAAATGAACATGATAAACATTAATTAAGCACATGAAACACACGCCTAAAACATGCATAATTGTTCACTAATAGAATATGAAGGTCATAGCTTAAGGGAAAGCCGTGGTGGATGGTTATGAGTAATTTGATGGCAAGTTGGCATGACATAACTAGAATGACCAAACAAAGGTAAAAAAACAATGAAAAGACACGTGGAAGGGAGGAGTCAAGTGTAACTCTTCCTAGCACCTATAAACATCATAAAATTCATACTAGGAGAGAGGTACCAAAATCTTGTATTATATCACTTGATAGTAAGTCAGTGATTCGACTAAACGAGAATAAAGTAAAAGAGGTGATCACCAATAGTGGACATAAGACAGATTGGCCGAACAACTATAAACTTGTTGTTAGGTAAATGTGAAACAAAACATATGGGTAAGCATGAACCAGCACATTGAATATAAGACAACTCCAGCCAAAACCCTAACAACTAGAATTTGGGGTTAAAACTCTTCCAAATTGGAGACCTATGGATGGATATAAAATATGTTTACATTGTGCATCCGTTTGCATTAAGGTTAATACATTTGATAATCCCAAAACATGTGGTAAAAGAGTGCTAATTTTGGTGTACTTGCTTTTAGATTTGTAATTAAGAAAATCTAAGTGAGAAGGTGGCAAGACAAATAGAGTTATACTCATTTTAACTGGTAATTAGGTATTATTTTTTGCTCAAATGTTACAACTTATGTGCATATGGTAATGTAATTAATGATCATATTTTACGTATTACATATACCAAAGATATGTAGATATTTTAATATATTTTATAATAAGTGAATTATTTAATTGTTGATATCTATTTCATGTGTATTGAAGAAAAACATTGCTGATTCGATTCAACATGTGAAGATGTAGTTTTTTTTTCTTCAAGAAGAGTTATAAGATATTAAAGTACGAGGAATACAAGCCTAGGAACATGACTAAAGATGAAAGACAAACAATGAGATGAAACCAACAAAAGGACACAAAAGTTGAAGAAATCAACACAATAGATCTCTAAGACCATAAGTCGTAGTGAGAGTGGCGACACCGATCCCTAAAGGGGCAAACCACTATGGTCTACTTTATCCTTGCGAACAGTTTCCTATCTAGTAGTTGAAGAAAGCATCCATAAATAAGAAGTGCTACAAGAAGCTCATGATGCATCATAAATGCAAGATTCAGAGTATAGGGAGATCTTGTCGATGATTTCTTTGACTTGAAAGAGAAAACACAGACTAATCTCAGTCCTATACTCATGCCCCACATCAAAGCTAACATAAAAAGAGGCAGAACTAAGACTTAGACCTAACAGGAAAAGGGTAAAAAGACACTTCAAACATAGAAATTCCGGGGCGGACGAAGGATCATCCTTTTAGTGAAACAATAGAGCCAGATCTCCAAGAACCACTCATGGCTACCATGGATCTCTGTCATCCCCAGTAACCATGAAGCATATGAGTCATTCTTCCAGGCAGCCCCACATCAACTAGGGACTACCTCAACAACCGGCCTAGGATAGGAGTGACTTGGAGCCTCGCACATGTGGAAAAGATCAATCACCAAGATAGAGTCCTTATTGGTTGAGACAACCTTGCCTTTCTTACAATTTGAGGTCATCTTAGGAGAAGAGGCTGCAGTCTCATGCCGATCTTTACTCCTCAAAATTCGTTCATAGTTTCACTTCTTTCCACTGGTGAAGTTATGTAGATCAATGGGGCTTTTATCCTTGACGGGTATAGTGGGAGTAATCAAAGTGTCAAACGCTCCAGAACTGGAAACTGAGCCATGGTGGGTTGCATGGTCATGCGTAGGGGGACCGGCTGCATAGAGGTTCATGGGCCTCGGCTCAGGTGAGAGGTTCTCCCACAAGCTGGACCGATTCTTTCCCATGATACCACAAGTAAGCTTTTAAATATCTGTGTCCTCTTCACGACTCAAAGCCAGGGGCCATAGGGGTAATGTTATGCCCTAGATTTTTTTTTATTTATTTCCTTTCTAATTCGCAAAGGGAGTTTGTGCTATTTTGTAATCTTATATTAGATTGTTTATGACATTCTCCTAATGTCATTATGTTAGCTTGTGGAAAGAGGGCTAAAGATGTCCTTCTGCATTCTGATAGTAATTAAAGAGTTAAGGACTTATTTCTTATTTTACTATTTTCCTAACACTCCTTTCTTAAATTTCTATTCACGATCAATTCCTCCTTCCACTATCCTGACGTTCTCGCACGACGGTTCTTGCTCGCTCTCAATAACCTCCCTTTGCTCCTCTTTCTCTTCTTCAATTTCCTCTCGATTATTAACTGTTGGAGATCTGCTGGTGGAATTCGGTTCTTCTATCAGTCGTCAGTCAGGTTGGGTTATAGATTTAGTTCTCTTCTCTATTGAGTATCCTTTCCCTTTTTCTGATTTTGATTTTGTATTTGGGAATGGTTGAATTCAAGAGATGGTTGTTCGAATGGAGATTCGAGAAGGCAGTTCGTAGAGTCCGCAGAGATAGCGTTGCTTCGGATGTGAGGTAGGTGGTAGATGGTTCGGTTGTGTGTGTTCACCTACGTGGGATTTCTGGTTCCGTTGTTTTCCGTATATGTTTGTGTGGCTTCTGATTTGTGGTAATTTTTGTGTGTGTTTTGGATTTGTGTTTTGATGCGCTACAACCCCGTGGGATTTGTATTTGTTTTGCGTATTCTGATATGTAAGTAATATTTTAACAATGGTGAATCTACCTCTATGATTCCCTTCTGTTTTGTGAACTCTAAGTGTTTCTGATTTGAGAGTTCGGGTCGTTATTACTCTATGTTGGTGACCAATTTCGGTCTGATTTGTCTTGGTTTTGACCTTCTAAAAACTGCCATAGTTATGGCTTAAAAACTCTAGATTCGCACCACATTTTTAACATTGTTTTGTGGTTCTATTCATGTGAAAATCATTTCTGGGAACTGCATTTTTCGGCGCGTCTGAACTTCCGTCCGAACTTGGAAGTTCGGACACGCTCTGTTGCACCTGGGTTTTCCGAGTTTTTCACTGTGTCCGAACTAGGAAGTTCGGACACCCTGTGTTTGCACCCCAGATTTCTGACTTTGAAGCTCGGACTTCACCACGTAAACTTTCTCGTGAAACGTCTGAACATCCGTCCGAACTTCGATGTTCGGACACTCAGAAATTTCCCTTCTGTTTTCAAATCGACTTGTGTCCGAACTTCAACGTCCGGACACAAGTTCGGACGTCTCACTGTTTTGATCATAACTTCTTCGTCTGAGCTCCGTTTTGAGTGCCGTTTGCTGCGTTGGGTTCCTCTTTCTGAGTGCTATCTGTTTTTATGTGTTTTGGAATATGTTTAAGTGTTTTATGATTTGAAGGTCTCCGATATGCCTTTGACCTCTGGTATGCTCTAAAAATGTGATTCAACCTCTGACTACGGTTTTGCTTTCGTATTTACTAGTCGGGTTACGACTTCTGTTTTTGCTAAGGCTTTCCGTTAGTAAGCTCCTGCTCTTATTTTGTTAAGCTTCTGCTTTCTGCTCTGATCTGACAAGGACTTCTGTCCTGTTTTGTATAAAGCTTTGATCTGTTCTGAGAGCTTCTGTTTTGGGACCTAGTCTTCTCTATATCTGAAACGTGGATGGCTGGTTTAGCTATCTCGTAGCGCGCTATGTAGGACGTCCTTCTGTTTCACGGGTGGTATCCCCGTTATGTTCACAGGTTCCCGCATGTTCTGTTTATGAGTGAGGTTTCCTCGTTCTGTTCATGGGTTGTTTACCCGTTCTGTCTATATGCTTTGAAAGCTAGTTTTCCACCTCTGTTCGGATTCTGTTCTGCTGTTTTGACAGACTGCTGTGTGCTTTCTGTCCTTTGAACGCCTCTGTTTGTTTGTACTGCTTTCGCCTACTCTGTCTGTTTGCAAACTCGGATGGGCTGCTGTGTGCTTCCCATCTGTTGAGGATTTCTGATTTTGTAAGTGCTCTGCTTCGCCTGCTCTATCTGTATTTGATTTGAGACGGTCTGCTATGTGCTTACTGTCTTCTACTAAGTTCCGGATTTTGCTAAGCTTTTTATTTGCTAAGCTTCTGATTGTGTTTAAGCTTTTGAGTTTGTTAAGCTTCTGATTTCGTCAAGCTTTCAGCTTCAGTTCACCTTCTGCTATTAAGTATCTGATTTGACCTCCGCTTAGCTCCTTGTGTTTTAGACTTCAGTCTATTTGAAAGACTTCCTCTTTGTCTCTGATTTTGCTCTGGCTAAGCGCTTTCGTATATGTAAAAATATGTATGTTTAGTATCTATTTTGAGCATGCTCAGCTGATGAAGTTTATCACCTGCTGAGCAATAGTTATGCTCACCCCTATCTCCGTCTGATTTGCAGTTTTTAGTTCGTGCTTGGAGATTCAGCTTTTACTTCTAATTTGGTTTCGCACTTTACGTTAAGTTTGCTTGGCTTTTGAAGCCCTTTTGTAATAGCTTCCGCTTGTGTTTAGTCTCAGTGTTGTATTTTGGCTTCCGCCTGGTATTTGTAAAGACAAGTTGTACGTTATTTAATTAATATATGAGTTTCAGTTCTGTTTTAGGGATTCACTAGTATAGCCTTGCATGTCTTAGGTAATAAGCGCGTGGCGTGTAACGGTCTCAACCAGAGTGGTTTTGGGGTCGTTACATTTAGTGGTATCAGAGCCAGGTTTGGCTTTTGTTGGGATTTGTGGGTGTCTGCATGTTTACGCTTCCGTGTCCTTGCCTGTTATCTGTTGTGTGCTATATGCTGTGTGGGTTGACTGCGCTCTAGAGTCTATTGAGTGCGTCTACTCTGTGGTTGTCCACTATCAGAGTAGCGCACCGGAAGCGTAGTGTCTGTCTGTGTATTTGCTGTGTTCGAGTCTGAGTCTGGGTCTGAGGGAGTCGGGTCCTTTGGGAAAGGGTGACCGAATGTGAGTTCTGGTTTGCCAATGATGTGTGCTTTAGTTGTGAGCTTGGTTTATGTGCTTGGCTTGTATGTTCTATGTTGTGTTCTGGCGTGAGCTTGCGAGTGTGTTTGGTCCTTGGGTAAGGACGACTTCTGAGAGTTCCTGTGCTTTTGGGCTGAGAGTTACTGATCTTCTGTTCCACCTCTTCTGTTCCGTCTCTTCTGTCAGTAAGTCAACCAATAAACTTGAGTGTTAGCTCTTCGAGGTTAGAGCTTCTAAAATGAGTCAGTGTTCTTTCTGTGCCTTTGTGTTGAGCCTTCAGTGATCATCTGCTTTGTTTCCTCTGTCAGTGAATAAGCCAGTGTATTCTAAGTGTTAGCTTTGTGAGTGTTCCCTTCTGTGTCTCAAAGCTATGTGTTAGTAATCTTCTGTTTGTCCTTCTGTCAATCAATCAACAGTGAGTCCTGAGTGTTGGCCTTGTGAGTGTTCATTGTATTCTGGCACTAGAAGTGCATTTGTTCACATTCTGGGTTTCGTTGAATTTCGAGGACGAAATTCAGTTTAAGGGTGGTATATTGTTATGCCCTAGATTTTTTTTATTTCCTTTCTGATTCGTAAAGAGAGTTTATGCTATTTTGTAATCTTATATTAGATTGTCTATGACATTCTCCTAATGTCATTATGTTAGCTTGTGGAAGGAGGGCTAAAGATGTCCTTCTGCATTCTGTTAGTAATTAAAGAGTTAAGGAATTATTTCTTATTTTACTATTTTCCTAACTCTCCTTTCTCAAATTTCTATTCACGATCAATTCCTCCTTCCACTATCCTGACGTTCTCGCACGACGGTTCTTGCTCGCTCTCAATAACCTCCCTTTGCTCCTCTTTCTCTTCTTCAATTTCCTCTCGATTATTAACTGTTGGAGATCTGCTGGTGGAATTCGGTTCTTCTATCAGTCGTCAGTCAGGTTGGGTTGTAGATTTAGTTCTCTTCTCTATTGAGTCTCCTTTCCCTTTTTCTGATTTTGATTTTGATTTTGTATTTAGGAATGGTTCAATTCAAGGGATGGTTGTTCGAATGGAGATTCGAGAAGGCAGTTCGTAGAGTCCGTAGAGATAGCGTTGCTTCGGATGTGAGGTAGGTGGTAGATGGATTCGGTTGTGTGTGTTCACTCACAGGGGGTTTCTGGTTCCGTTGTTTTCCGTATATGTTTGTGTGGCTTCTGATTTGTGGCGATATTTGTGTGTGTTTCGGATTTGTGTTTTGATGCGCTACAACCCCGTGGGACTTGTATTTGTTTTGTGTATTCTGATATGTAAGTAATATTTTAACAATGGTGAATCTACCTCTATGATTCCCTTCTGTTTTGTGAACTCTGAGTGTTTCTGATTTGAGAGTTCGGGTCGTTATTACTCTATGTTGGTGACCGATTTCGGTCTGATTTGTCTTGGTTTTGACCTTCTAAAAACTGCCATAGTTATGGCTTAAAAACTCTGGATTCGCACCGCATTTTTGACATTGTTTTGTGGTTCTATTCATGTGAAAATCATTTCTGGGAACTGCATTTTTCGTCGCGTCTGAACTTCCGTCCGAACTTGGAAGTTCGGACACGCTCTGTTGCACCTGGGTTTTCCGAGTTTTTCACTATGTTCGAACTAGGAAGTTCGGACACCCTGTGTTTGCACCCCAGATTTCTGACTTCAAAGCTCGGACTTCACCACGTAAACTTTCTCGTGAAACGTCTGAACATCCGTCCGAACTTCGATGTTCGGACACTCTGAAATTTCCCTTCTGTTTTCAAATCGACTTGTGTCCGAACTTCAACGTCCGGACACAA
The DNA here is from genome assembly GCA_023374045.1 of Limonium bicolor. NCBI lineage: Eukaryota > Viridiplantae > Streptophyta > Magnoliopsida > Caryophyllales > Plumbaginaceae > Limonium > Limonium bicolor. The sequence goes on along the minus strand of CM041776.1, from coordinate 457,042,983 downwards.
GTTCGGACGTCTCACTGTTTTGACCATAACTTCTTCATCTGAGCTCCGTTTTGAGTGCCGTTTGCTGCGTTGGGTTCCTCTTTCTGAGTGCTATCTGTTTTTATGTGTTTTGGAATATGTTTAAGTGTTTTCAGATTTGAAGGTCTCCGATATGCTTTTGACCTCTGGTATGCTCTAAAAATGTGATTCAACCTCTGACTACGGTTTTGCTTTCATATTTACTAGTCGGGTTACGACTTCTGTTCTTGCTAAGGCTTTCCGTTAGTAAGCTCTGCTCTGATTTTGTTAAGCTTCTACTTTCTGCTCTGATCTGACAAGGACTTCTGTCCTGTTTTGTATAAAGCTTTGATCTGTTCTGTGAGCTTCTGTTTTGGGACCTAGCCTTCTCTATATCTGAAACCGTGGATGGCTGGTTTAGCTATCTCGTAGCGCGCTATGTAGGACGTCCTTCTGTTTCACGGGTGGTATCCCCGTTCTTTCACAGGTTCCCGCATGTTCTGTTTATGAGTGAGGTTTCCTCGTTCTGTTCATGGGTTGTTTACCCGTTCTGTCTATATGCTTTGAATGCTAGTTTTCCACTTCTGTTCGGATTCTGTTCTACTGTTTTGACAGACTGCTGTGTGCTTTCTGTCCTTTGAACGCCTCTGTTTGTTTGTACTGCTTTCGCCTACTCTGTCTGTTTGCAAACTCGGATAGGCTGCAGTGTGCTTCCCATCTGTTGAGGATTTTGATTTTGTAAGTGCTCTGCTTCGCCTGCTCTATCTGTATTTGATTTGAGACGGTCTGCTGTGCTTACTGTCTTCTACTAAGTTCCGGATTTTGCTAAGCTTTTGATTTGCTAAGCTTCTGATTGTGTTTAAGCTTTTGAGTTTGTTAAGCTTCTGATTTCGTCAAGCTTTCAGCTTCAGTTTACCTTCTGCTATTAAGTATCTGATTTGACCTCCGCTTAGCTCCTTGTGTTTTAGACTTCAGTCTATTTGAAAGACTTCCTCTTTGTCTCTGATTTTGCTCTGGCTAAGCGCTTTCGTATATGTATAAATATGTATGTTCAGTATCTATTTTGAGCATGCTCAGCTGATGAAGTTTATCACCTGCTGAGCAATAGTTATGCTCACCCCTATCTCCGTCTGATTTGCAGTTTTTAGTTCGTGCTTGGAGATTCAGCTTTTACTTCTAATTTGGTTTCGCACTTTGCGTTAAGTTTGCTTGGCTTTTGAAGCCCTTTTGTAATAGCTTCCGCTTGTGTTTAGTCTCAGTGTTGTATTTTGGCTTCCGCCTGGTATTTGTAAAGACAAGTTGTACGTTATTTAATTAATATATGAGTTTCAGTTCTGTTTTAGGGATTCACTAGTATAGCCTTGCATGTCTAGGTAATAAGCGCGTGGCGTGTAACGGTCTCAACCAGAGTGGTTTGAGGGTCATTACATTTAGTGGTATCAGAGCCAGGTTTGGCTTTTGTTGGGATTTGTGGGTGTCTGCATGTTTACGCTTCCGTGCCCTTGCCTGTTATCTGTTGTGTGCTATATGCTGTGTGGGTTGACTGCGCTCTAGAGTCTATTGAGTGCGTCTACTCTGTGGTCCACTATCAGAGTAGCGCACGCGAAGCGTAGTGTCTGTCTGTGTATTTGCTGTGTTCGAGTCTGAGTCTGGGTCTGAGGGAGTCGGGTCCTTTGGGAAAGGGTGACCGAATGTGAGTTCTGGTTTGCCAATGATGTGCTTCAGTTGTGAGCTTGGTTTATGTGCTTGGCTTGTATGTTCTATGTTGTGTTCTGGTGTGAGCTTGCGAGTGTGTTTGGTCCTTGGGTAAGGACGACTTCTGAGAGTTCCTGTGCTTTTGGGCTGAGAGTTACTGATCTTCTGTTCCACCTCTTCTGTTCCGCCTCTTCTGTCAGTAAGTCAACCAATAAACTTGAGTGTTAGCTCTTCGAGGTTAGAGCTTCTAAAATGAGTGAGTGTTCTTTCTGTGCCTTTGTGTTGAGCCTTCAGTGATCATCTGCTTTGTTTCCTCTGTCAGTGAATAAGCCAGTGTATTCTAAGTGTTAGCTTTGTGAGTGTTCCCTTCTGTGTCTCAAAGCTATGTGTTAGTAATCTTCTGTTTGTCCTTCTGTCAATCAATCAACAGTGAGTCCTGAGTGTTGGCCTTGTGAGTGTTCATTGTATTCTGGCACTAGAAGTGCATTTGTTCACATTCTGGGTTTCGTTGAATTTTGAGGACGAAATTCTGTTTAAGGGTGGTATATTGTTATGCCCCAGATTTTTTTTATTTCCTTTCTGATTCGCAAAGAGAGTTTATGCTATTTTGTAATCTTATATTAGATTGTCTATGACATTCTCCTAATGTCATTATGTTAGCTTGTGGAAGGAGGGCTAAAGATGTCCTTTGCATTCTGTTAGTAATTAAAGAGTTAAGGAATTATTTCTTATTTTACTATTTTCCTAACTCTCCTTTCTCAAATTTCTATTCACGATCAATTCCTCCTTCCACTATCCTGACGTTCTCGCACGACGGTTCTTGCTCGCTCTCAATAACCTCCCTTTGCTCCTCTTTCTCTTCTTCAATTTCCTCTCGATTATTAACTGTTGGAGATCTGCTGGTGGAATTCGGTTCATCTATCAGTCGTCAGTCAGGTTGGGTTGTAGATTTAGTTCTCTTCTCTATTGAGTCTCCTTTCCCTTTTTCTGATTTTGATTTTGTATTTGGGAATGGTTCAATTCAAGGGATGGTTGTTCGAATGGAGATTCGAGAAGGCAGTTCGTAGAGTCCGCAGAGATAGCGTTGCTTCGGATGTGAGGTAGGTGGTAGATGGATTCGGTTGTGTGTGTTCACTCACAGGGGGTTTCTGGTTCCGTTGTTTTCCGTATATGTTTGTGTGGCTTCTGATTTGTGGCGATATTTGTGTGTGTTTCGGATTTGTGTTTTGATGCGCTACAACCCCATGGGATTTGTATTTGTTTTGCGTATTCTGATATGTAAGTAATATTTTAACAATGGTGAATCTACCTCTGTGATTCCCTTCTGTTTTGTGAACTCTGAGTGTTTCTGATTTGAGAGTTCAGGTCGTTATTACTCTATGTTGGTGACCGATTTTTGTCTGATTTGTCTTCGTTTTGACCTTCTAAAAACTGCCATAGTTATGGCTTAACAACTCTGGATTCGCACTGCATTTTTGACATTGTTTTGTGGTTCTATTCGTGTGAAAATCATTTCTGGGAACTGCATTTTTCGGCGCGTCCGAACTTCCGTCCGAACTTGGAAGTTCGGACACGCTCTGTTGCGCCTGGGTTTTCCGAGTTTTTCATTGTGTCTGAACTTCTGTCCGAACTAGGAAGTTCGGACACCCTATGTTTGCACCCCAGATTTCTGACTTCGAAGCTCGGACTTCACCACGTAAACTTTCTCGTGAAACGTCCGAACATCAGTCCGAACTTCGATGTTCGGACACTATGAAATTTCCCTTCTGTTTTCAAATCGACTTGTGTCCGAACTTCAACGTCCGGACACAAGTTCGGACGTCTCACTGTTTCGACCATAACTTCTTCGTCTGAGCTCCGTTTTGAGTGCCGTTTGCGGTGTTGGATTCCTCTTTCTGAGTGCTATCTGTTTTTATGTGTTTTGGCATGTGTTTAAGTGTTTTCTGATTTGAAGGTCTCCGATAAGCCTTTGACCTCTAGTATGCTCTGAAAATGTGATTCAACCTCTGAGTACGGTTTTGCTTTCATATTTACTAGTTGGGTTACGACTTCTGTTTTTGCAAAGGCTTTCCGTTAGTAAGCTTCTGCACTGATTTCGTTAAGCTTTTGCTTTCTGCTCTGATCTGACAAGGACTTCTGTCCTGTTTTGTGTAAAGCTTTGATCTGTTCTGAGAGCTTCTATTTTGGGACCTAGTCTTCTCTGTATCTGAACCGTGGATGGATGGTTTAGCTATCTCGTAGCGCGCTATGTAGGACGTCCTTCTGTTTCACGGGTGGTATCCCCGTTCTGTTCACGAGTTCCCACCTGTTCTGTTTACGAGTGAGGTTTCCTCGTTCTGTTCACGGGCTGTTTACCCGTTCTGTCTGTATGCTTTGAATGCTAGTGTCCCACTTCTGTTCGGATTCTGTTCTGCTGTTTTGACAGACTGTTGTGTGCTTTCTGTCCTTTGAACGCCTCTGTTTGTTTGTACTGCTTTCGCCTCCTCTGTCTATTTGCAAACTCAGATAGGCTGCTGTGTGCTTACTGTCTGTTGAGGATTTCTGATTTTGTAAGTGCTCTGCTTCGTCTGCTCTATCTGTATTTGATTTGAGACGGTCTGCTGTGTGCTTACTGTCTTCTGCTAAGTTACGGATTTTGCTAAGCTTTTGATTTGCTAAGCTTCTGATTGTGTTTAAGCTTTTGAGTTTGTTAAGCTTCTGATTTCGTCAAGCTTTCAACTTCAGTTTACCTTCTGCTATTAAGTATCTGATTTGACCTCCGCTTAGCTCCTTGTGTTTTAGACTTCAGTCTATTTGAAAGACTTCCGCTTTGTCTCTGATTTTGCTATGGCTAAGCGCTTTCGTATGTATAAATATCTATGTTCAGTATCTGTTTTGAGTATCCTCAGCTGATGAAGTTTATCACCTGCTGAGCAATAGTTGTGCTCACCCCTATCTCCGTCTGATTTACAGGTTTTAGTTCGTGCTTGGAGATTCAGCTTTTACTTCTAATTTGGTTTTGCACTTTGCGTTAAGTTTGCTTGGCTTTTGAAGCCCTTTTGTAATAGCTTCCGCTTGTGTTTAGTCTCAGTGTTGTATTTTGGCTTCCACCTGGTATTTGTAAAGACCAGTTGTACGTTATTTAATTAATATATGAGTTTCAGTTCTGTTTTGGGGATTCGCTAGTATAGCCTTGTGTGTCTTAGGTAATAAGCGTGTGGCTTTTAACGGTCTCAACCAGGGGTTTTGGGGTCGTTACAGGTAATCTCATGTGAATGATCATTTGGCTAGGACAGTCCTTCGTGAAGTGAACAAATAGGCCACTCCTGAAACAAATTGGCGGCAATCTCTCATAGGTAACGCGCAATGTTGATTCAACCCCTCAAGGATGATCTTCAAGCAGTGAAGGATGGGCTTATGGATAGAGATCATGACTTTGAGTCTCAAAAAGTTTCCACCAAAAACAACTCGCTTCTTCTCCAAAGTCTATGAAGGTTTTCATAGCGACATGCAAGGCTTCGGGTAAAATCCTTGTTGTGTAGGACCAAGGGAGCGCCATGGACACAAATCCATATAGGAAAGCTAGAGAACTCATGATCCGAAGGACCCTTGGCTTTGTCAATACGTTGGAGGATGAGAAGTGCTCCATCAAAATACCAAGGATCCCGCTCCACGAGAAAAATCTTCTTACCGGTTTGCCTGATTTTGAGAAAACCAACAAGTTGCCAGACTTTGGACAAAGTGCTTTCCGTAGCCCGAACATCAGCACTTCGATTGGTGATGAGTTTGTCCAACAAGCATCAGTCATAGGAGGTAGTTAGATCATGATCCATAAGACCGCCAATCGAGAGTGGTAAGGCTTCATCTTTTGTAAGCGATAACTTTTCACATTGGCAGGAGAGATCCTCAACTGATCTACGGAGCGACGAACCCATAACACTGTTTATGATTATAATAATTTACATAATATCTAATTTTGTGATTTCACATAATTTCATATCTTAATATCACTGTTTCTTAAGGATCAATTAATTAAACTAAAATTTAATAATAATAATAATAATAATAATATAATATAATAATAATAATAATAATATATAATATTAATAATATTGATCTACAAACTACAAAATTTTATCTTATCTATCTGCACAGAGTTGGAAAAACTCCAAACAAATTCCAAACAGGTTTGGATATACTACAAAACAATACGTTGAAAACAGGTATAAAGGAAAGGATCTCTCTAGAACTTTTATCTCATGCTTATCATTCATTCTCGCAAGATATAATACTATTATTTTTCCTCTTTGTCAGAGCTGATTGGGGGGATTACTGAGCTCTTCGGCCCTTGGCTTTTGATAGCCTGAA